>LQNS02020118.1:1355370-1365702 GCA_001587735.2 Parhyale hawaiensis | reverse complement strand
TAGGGCTCCGACACAACGAGAACAAATAAAAACTGACGGCTGCAAATCTTAACAACCGTGGTCTCATGACACACGAATCGTATGCTGACGGCGGGTAGGCGAAGAAGCCATTCCGGACATAAACGGCCATTCCCCGAACTCCAGGCCAAGATCCCAGTGGCTTGCAAAGTGGGAACTGAAAGCCAGCAACGGCAAGCTCCGTATCGTGCCTCCTACCCAACAACAGCGTCTCAAAGCAACACACGACATTAACTCCACGGGACACGAAGCCGAGCTCAGCAAGGTTCGCTCTGAATCCTCCAATATTGCAATAACGGAGATGACACCCACAAGCCCGACCCGGTCCCGGGTTAATTTTCACATTCCCACAGAGGAGTAGACGAGAAATCAAGTTTAAAATAGAAAAAGACCAACAAGATGATTGAAAAAATCAATCCCATAGACAAATGATTAGCAGAAGTAGAAGTACGGTCCACTCGGCAGAGCTGCCATTCCGAGCAAGGCTTGTATACCCCCAGGTTCGCTTGGCTATGGGGTACGACAGTCACGATTTACATGTGGGTGCCTCCACCAACCTACCATGGCCCAGACGCTTACAGCACAGGATTAGCACATGAGGAAAAAAAGAAGGGGAAAAGAAAGAGTTTCTATTGTGCCATCGAGAGGTTTACTTACTAATAGTGATGACCTTTAATTAATAATAGGCGACCCCGCGCGCAATGCCGAGCAGCCCGCCGGGCTGTCCGAGGACTGGAAAAAATATCTGTTACCCCCCACACTCGAAGTCTGGCTACGGCCCTGTATACGATATGTAAAATTTGGGACGCTTATCGTTTTATATGGAAGCTTACAGTCTTTACTTAATAAGAACTACCCAAGATGTTCACAAATTTTTCAGTCCCCCTCTCTCCCGAACTTTACCCATGAAGGCAGCTCACAGTCTTGAATCTCGCTATAGAGGAGAGGGAGAATCCTGCGCTTTCTGCAAGCCTACCTTTTTTTAGTGCTCTAGGTGCTGACCTTGCGATCGCGCCGTGCTATACATGAGGTCCCGGGTTCGAACCTCCCGCCAGCCGTAATGTAATTATCTAAATCCGAAGAAGGCAAAATTGAGCTGTCTTCCTTGGGTAAATTCCGAGTGGGATTCAGTCATCTGTGATGTACAGTGGCCGCTTAAACAAAGTTTACCCCTGTGCCGTAAAAACAAAGTTTTTGCATAACTCGCCAATATTTTTATTTTCGCATTCAACGCTATATAAGAGGAGAGAGAAGGTTGATATGACGTGTGTTGCTTCACTCCAGCGCCACACACAATTCCTCGCTACACAGTCAGTCTGTGATTATCAGAGCTCGAGCAGAGTACACGCATGTTGCGCTGGTCCACGGGCCTCTACTTTCCTACTTTTTCACTTATTTTGGTACCATACCAAAAACCCCCACGGCATCACAGTGGGTCGGAAGAAGCTTACCACTGAAGAAAAAATACTTGGGCTGTCATTCTAATCGAGCAGGGAGGGCTGGTGAACTGCGGAACTGTCGAACTGAATGTCTGCCGAGTGTCCCCCTTCCAGCTTTAAAAATCAGCTGCAGGGACCATACTGCCACCCAAAGGGGAATGTTTGCGCAAGAAAAAGACAACACCTTGTCAATCCTTGCTGTTGTCTTTTTCTTGCGACTACATCCCATTTTGCGTGGCAGTATGGTCCCGGCTTGAAGAGAAACAGTGAAAAGGTAGGAGAGTAGAGGCCCGTGGACCAGCGCAACATACGTGTACGCGGCTCTAGCTCTGATAGATCACAGGCTGACTGTATTGCGGGGATTTGTGTATGTCACTGGGGTGAAGCAACACACGTCATACCACCCGTCTGTTTCCTCACATATGCCGTAGAATACGAAAATAAAGTTATTGGTGAATTATGCGATAACTTTGTTTTTGCGGCACAGGAGTAAACTTTGTTTTTGCGGCACAGGAGTAAACTTTGTTTTTGCGGCTACTGTATAGATGCCAGCGGGATATGCTAGAGGTCTCCGGTTCAATTCCTGACTTGATCCCTTCAAGTCTCTGACTCGGCTCTTAGTATTTATTTCCATTCAAACACAAGTGAGGACGAGTAAGCCCTTTGTCTGGACAATACCAAGTGCTGACGGGACAGAAAATTATGTGATGTGTAAGGTTACTGACTTCAGGGTAGATGGATGAGCTCCAATTTATACATTTTAATAACAGTCACGAACCCTTGTTGGTAAAAAAAATCACGTCAAGTTATAGGTGCTTATGGTTGTCACGCGCGCGTAATGCAGTTTACAAGAATAAAACCAACTTGAGGACATGTTCGCTTTTTACTTTATTTCAATGCGTGATAAAGTCAATAAAAAGTTATTTACATCCGTGAATTAAAATTTAAACTCTACGTTTCGACGCACAAGCGTCAACAGGCTGAAACAAATAGAGAACACCGTCACATTACAAGGGCTATAGTTACGGTAGCAATGACCTCTATCCAAACACCAAAGTTTTATACCATGTTGCCCACCGAGAGTACATTCAAATAGCCGAAGCTTTGTTCATCCATAAACACAGCCTAAACGTCATAGCAATACCATAAACTTCGCACCGTCAAAGTTGCTTGGTCGTAATTTCCACAGCGTAAAACCGGCAACATCGCCATGACTGCAATAGGCTCTCCCCATAGGCCTTAACCATTTCATTCCCATCCTCCTTCATGTGCTGACGTGGGTGCTTCTCTTAGCTTATTCTGCGTCAGTTGGGTGCTTTCGTATGTGCGTGCGTCTAGTGACTCTAGTGTTTAGATAGTAGCTTGAATAATTAGTATGTTGCCATACCGTTTTAAAGTCTGATTTAAACGCAAAAAATCCTTAGAACCAGATCGTAACTTTGGTAATCTCAAGTGTATTGGCGATTTTCTCTTTTTGCTTCAGCCTGATGATGACGCTTGTGCGTCGAAACGTGGAGTTGAAAGTTCAATTTATGGAGGTAAATAACTTTTTATTTGCCTTCGCTTTTTGTTGGTAAAGTGACTAGAGTTTCTAAAAAGACAATACATCATAAATGGCGTAATGAAATGGGGCTGTACTGACAATGGTTCCCAATTTATAGTGTTTCCAGAGAATAAATTTAAAGAAATTTGAAAACCCCAACGTATGAAACTCTGTCAATAATTACTCTGTCACGGGTAGCATAGGCACCGTGTGTGCTTGTACTGCTTTTATGCTGTGGTGGCTTTGTGGTATAGTGGCAGCGTGGTAAGCTGAAGGTCCCCAGTTCGCGTCTCTGACTCGACTCTTGCTATAATGCACATAACTTTGCATACTTACACCTTTTCTTAAATATAACAACCTAAATGCTAAAAGTAATACTGCACATTATTTCTACTGCCTCATGAGAATTGCGTATAACTTCGCGAATGTGCAACCGTTTATTGTGCGTGTGCGCTAGTCCATATGAGAAAGAACCGCTTCTTGCTATCACGGGCCAGCATGCATCTTCATTTTACCAGCGTCTGCTGTCATGTCCAGATGCAAAGACAGTATGTCTGTGACGCAGGGAAGCCGGCCTTCAACTATGCTACTAAAGAGAAGAACGAATGGTCGGAAAGAGGAGCACTTGCTAAACCTGTTGGTTTAATAAAAGAAAGTGCCACCTTTTTCTCTGCTTCGTAAAGTCTCTAAAGAGAAAGAACGAGGTAATGAACGCGGACGAGAGAAGCAGATAAATTTCACTGTTGTTTATACATAAAACAACCGTTGTTTTTTTTTTTCAGAAGAATTTGTGCGTTTTTGCGGGTATTGTCGTCGCTGAAAATATCCGTGTGGTTGTAAAATGAATACGGTAGCTTCTTGGAATTCATTATATGGAAATAGATCGTATATCACACGCTGCACTGCACGCCACTCCAGGTAAATTAATTAATAATAAATTAATTAATTTAATCACACGCTGCGCTGTACGCTGCTCCAGATAAATTAATTAATAATAAATGAATTAATTAATTATTACCTCCGCCTAGGTGGTCATGCTTTCGACGAGTTTGTCGTCTTGCCTGTCTGTCTTTTTGTCTGTTACCAAGATAACTGAAAAAGTTATGGATGGTTTTCTACAAAATTCACAAGAATTGTTAGGTACGTTACGAGAACAAATGATTAACTTTTGGTGAAGATCTGTTCATTCGTCTGTTTGTTTGTCTGCCTATTTTTTCCTAATGCCATAACTAAAAAGTTATTGGCAGATTTTTATGAAATTTACATGAATTTTTAGGTATACTACTAAGAGTAAATGACCAAATTTTTGTGACGCTCTGTCAATTCGTTTATATGTCTTTGTGTTTAAATGTATGCTTGTTTTTTTCTTGCACAATAACTCAAAATAGGAACTGTTAGAGACGTTGAAAGATATAAAAGTTTCAATTTTGGTGATGATCAGCAAGTCTGTTTGTGTGTTTGACTAAAGTTCGTCAGAATGTTTGTAAGCAGCATAACTCGAAAAGTTATGAACGGATCTTCAAGAAAATTACAGAAGTTGTCATAACTGTCAAAAGGCACAGATGATTAGATATGGTCTTGGTACAAAGAAAATCATAGTTTCAGGACAAATTTGAATTTTCATTGCCGTTGCCTTGCTTGGCGGAGGTATGCACTCTCAGACTGCTCTAGTTAATTTTATAGACTAACCAATGTCCGCAGAGCCAGTGCACTAACAGATTAGGAAAAATTGCTCTCCCATTGCTTTAAAATCCAAATGCTCTCAATCATATTGATTCTGCGCTTAAGGCTGTTCATGTACCACAACCTCGCCATCATTTACGACGAACCATGTGCTCCGTGCAACCAATTGCGGCCAACTTCGCCGCTACTTTTGACGCGACATGTGCCTGCATCGCTCTCACCACCTCCTCCGCCATCTCCACCACCTCCGCCACCACATCAAAGCAGATAACGGTTATTGTTGTCCTCCTCTCTACGACTCAGCAAACTAACAACTCTTTAGTCTTCAGATTGATTGGCTTCCGGCTCCGGCCTTTCGATTGCCATTGAGCGGCTCCGCAATCGCGGGCCTAAGGGAAACAGTCGCTCAATCGCACCTGAAATTGCAGCCGGTGGCATACCGGGCCTGCTGGTTACTGCCGGCGGAGGTGCCATTCATATTACGTGTATGGACTGATGAGATAGCAGCATAGCGATATTTACCTTCCTTACTGAGCGGTGTAGCTTTTGCTGCGGATATGTGAAGAAGTTCTGTCGTAAAGGCTGTATTTCTGGCGGTATAGCATTTCTGTTGTAACTCGGACGATGTTTTGCAAGTCTTATATTGGGTCTATTATCACCCGCGAACAAAGTAAGAGAGGTCATAATGTTTTCGTTGCAGATTTAAGTAAATGTATTAATAAATATATATATATATTTGTATCGGGCACGTAAATAAATATATATATATATATATTTGCATCGGGCACGTGCCGTCAGGGTAGGCAAGGTAGGCAGTGCCTACCCTGCAGGAAAGAAGCAGGTAGTTACGTTTCATAAGACAACATAATGATGACTGTTATTAAGTACATTTATAACGCAGAAAACGCATATTATTGCATTTTTGTACGTCAGGTATGTATTATATTTGCTTCTGCCTACGTATCACTGTGAGAAAGCTACGGATATTATTGTGCGATACACGTGCCGTCGCAGCGAGCGGCAGCGTTGAGAATTAAGGGGCGGTAAAGGCAGATTTGCGTGTGCCTTCGGGCAAGGAGGGTGAATAGACTAGTAATCCTCCTTGCATTTAGTGCAGTTGCCAGTGTGTGCCAGCGCTCGGGAGACGCCGTTTTTGACTAGTAACTGTTATATTTTATTTTGTTTTCAATTTATCCTTTATTGCAATGAAAAGAATTCGTCAGAAGATCTCTTCAGTGCTAACTGAAGATACGCCAGAATTTAATGATCTAAAACGAAAGAAGAGAACGAATGTTGTAAGGACACGTGAATAGGTATAGTGCGAAAACAGAGTGCTCGCGTTTGCATCTAAAAGGCACTCTAGTCAAAAAAGAAAGAAAAAGAATATTCTGTGCAATTCTGCGAACATTCTACAAAAATAACATACTATTTTTCCGTTTTCAAAAGGTTACGGTTTGTCTCATGATGTTTGATTAGCTGATATGAATACAGTTGAATGTTTAGTTAAGAGCTATGAAAACTTTTTCGTCATTATGAGTTAAGACGCATATTTGAGCAAACATTGCAAAGGACTGCGACTGGGAGGAAGCAGTTTCATACTAGTTAAATTAGGTTTTCGAACGCGGCCTCGAATAAATGTTTCCCAGTGCTGTGAAATTTCTGTAACTAATGTAACCTACTAGAGAGATCGACTTCTGCAGCGAAAACAATGAGAAGTTACACTAGGAGCAGAATGACTAATAAAAGGCTTACATCACTTACTTTAACATCTATTGATAAAGAAAGACTACAGAAATTGGGTCAAAATTCATCTTTCGACTTCTATGAGAAAGGAACAGATTCTTTGCTACTATGAAGAGAGTATAGATTTCCTCTGCAAATACCCAAATATAATTTTTAAATGAAGGCAAATACCTTTAAAGATTTTCACAGTCCTTCAAATATTTTGAAAATGCCTACACAGAGCACATTCTCACGGCACGTGCCTGATTTGTATATATATTTGTATGTCTGTCCACCCAAACTGTGGTCGAAGGAGTTGAGCAATCTTCATAACTTTCTGTATGAAGTTTGGTGGGTTGACCTAGATTTGACCCATGTCAAAAACTGGGCCTAGCTGGCCATAAAAAATGAAGGCGACGAAGTTTGTTTTCAACCCAAACTCACAAAAACAAGTAGAAGGAGTTGAGGTATGTTCATGAATTTTTGCAGGGTCTTGTAAGTTACCCTCGATGTGACCCAAGCCAAAAAACTAAGATTAGCTGGCCATAAAAAATGATGGCGATGAAATTTGCTCCCACTTTGGGTGATGGTCTGACGCCACAAGGCATTCTTAGTTCTACAGTCCTTTTGTTCTCCGAATACAGTACAAACTATTCGGATATTTTATTGCTTCCATGCAAATATCACTGTATATCGATCAAAAAATTTACCTCTATGTTAGCCGTCTTGTCAACTGATTTTAGTAAGTGTTACTATTGAATGTTTGCATTTGCTTGTGCACACTGCCTGTGCACCAGCCAAATATATATGTGACCAAGGATAATGAGACTACATAAGGTTAGCCCAGGGGGCGGGGCCAAGCTGTGGTGCACCATGAGCAATGAGGCGTGTGACGTCACAAAGTTCAAGGATAACTCTCAGCTATTTTACATTGTTTCTCCACTATTTAATTTGGCCTCCAGAGTGTCCTACGCGTCCTCCAATCTTAATAGTTGCTCAAAAATACGCATCAAAGCATTTACGAACTTTTTTAGCTCTCTGTAGGATAAAATTTTATCATTATTATTTCGGAGAGTGTCTGTAAAATGTGGCCCTAGCTAGGCTGTGCCGTCGTGTACGCGTCGTTAACAGATTATCCGCTCCTAATTCTGAAAACTACCGCATCATTGGGAAAAAAATATGAATTCAACATTCGCCAGTTACAACAAAATCGTTCCGAAAGACAGTTTACGAGTGGAAAATACGGTTAGGTAAATATTTTCTATGTTAGTTAACGCGAGTCCGACGAGACAATTATACTGCTGTGACGCACGCAGCGTATAAGTGTTAGCTGATGTTTTTCCTAATTTTACCGAGCAATTTTAGGGCTTCTGCACATAATGTATGAACTTTTGCTTTCGTATTACTTCGCCGGAAGGAAAGTTATTTGTTTCTCTGTTGCCTTAATGTTTTCCCAACAAATCTTGGTAAAACGTTCTTCTATCCCGTATCTGAACCATTTTTTTTGTAGTGGTTTGAAATTATAGAGGATAGCAGGTCATTGGCAGAAGATAAAGATAAATCGAAAACATGAAGGTGTTCAGTCATATGATTCCACCTTCAGAATGCCATATTACTCTCGATAAAACTCACTTGATTGCTTGCATTTTGAAGACGATAAACTTGACTCCTAAGTGCTTCTGACACATGCGGGCATTTGCCGGGTTCAATTCATGTGCTCATTTAGCATCCTTTTAACCAACGTTCTTTCAAAATTTTGTCCTCCAGAGAGCTATGCAAAGTTAGCAGATGCTTTATACGTATTTTTGTGCAACTATGAAGATTGTAGGACATGTAGTACACTGGAGGCCCAAATGAAATGATGGAGAAACAATGTAAACTAGAGCACTCTGAGAGCGCATGCCTCCGCCATGTGAAGCAACGGTAGCAAAAAATTCAAATTGGCTCTGAAACCATCATTTTCTTCGTATAAACTCCAAAATGTAATCATTTGTGCCTTTTTATATTATTAACAGCTTGTTCAATTTTCTTGAAGATCCGTTCATAACTTTTTGAGTTATACTGTTAACAAACGTTATGACAAACATGAGTCAAACATACAAACGAACAAACCGATCTGCACCAAAATTTGATCATATATGTCTTTTAGCAATACTAACAACTCCTATAAATTTCATAAAGATCCATTCATTATTTTTTTAGTTATTGTGCTAACAAGCATAAAATTAAAAACAGCGACAAACGTACGAACGAACAAGCGAATCATTACTAAAATTTGGTCATTTACTCTTTGTTATAAACCTAACAACTAATGTTAATTTCATTAAAATCCATCCATAACTTTTTGAGTTATAGCGTCGAGAAAAATGAGGCAGACAAACAAACAAAAAAACGGATGGACATATCTTCACCAAAAGGTAATCAACTGTTCCTCTTAATATACCTAACAATCCCTGCAAATTTCATCTAAATCGGTTCATAACTTTTTGAGTTATCTTGGTGACAGACAAATAGACAGACAGACAGACAAACACGACAAAACATAACCTCCTTGGCGGAGGTAATAAATTAGCTGCGTTTTACCGTACTTGAATTTTGTGACGTCACACGCCTCATTACCCATAGTGCACTGCAGCTTGGCCCCGCCCCCTGGGTTAGCCTTATGTGGTCTCATCATCCTTGATATGTGACGTACTGTCCAATTGCATTGCCCGTATCACCTTTAAATTTAACGTGCAGGTCCATGCAGCCGAACTCGATTTGATCTTCCGTATCATTGATACAACCAAACTCTATATCTATTTTCCTGCTGTTACTGATGAAGAGCGAAACACACGAAGGAACAACGCTGTTCATATTATTGAATGGGTAACCCAGTGGTTTTCGGTGCAATTTCTTGGCAAGAGACTCATTAATTTTATACGTACAGGGTGTTAGAAAACGAGAGGTACAAAAGTTGACACTGGGCACTTTTTTACGAATACCAAAAATTTAAACTCTCTTTATTTTCAAGGCAACGTGGCTTAACTTTAAGTTTTTAGTCTGGTTCACCTTGTTACGTTTTCTTGTCTCTAAATTTAAACTTTAGGTAGTTGCCGTTGAATCTAGTTTCTGTGCGACGGAGCTCCTGCCCAGTTCAACGGGAATGCTCTCAGTAGCTGACCGACACTTTCACAAATTGATGGATAGGGCGTAAAGGACAAGCTGGTATGGCCTCCAAAATCTAAAGACATGAGTCCTTTAGATTTTTCTCGAGTTCATTTGAAATCATTGATTTACTAAACACCATGGTAGAGTCCGAGATGGATCTTGTTGCAAGGATGATAATAATAATAATATGCTTTATCAGGTACACAAAGGGATATGGTACACAGGAGACAGCTTAATACTAAAGTTACATTAGATACTAAGATCAGGTAGTACCATCATTATAAACCACACTGCATTGCAGCCCATTATTTGGCCCCTGCTTGGAAATAGTATGCGCTGCCATCGGCTATACATGTTAGATAGTTTGTAGCCAGGCCCGTTACGGATCACCTTGAGTAAGGCGTTATCAGATTTTTTATCCTGGGCTAAAGGCTCAGAGCGCATTTTTTGCCCTGACTTTGAGACAATCAGTATACTTTTGAACAAATATATATTTTCACTAGCTGACCTTGGCACATTCATCAGGAGCTGATATATGCCATTTTAGGCAACACGTAGGCGTCCAATCGACTTCTGCTTAGAGTTAGACCTAAGCGAGCTGCAGTACAGGGGATAGCAGTAGCATCGAAAGAGCTGGCATTTAACCTCATCCAAGCAGTGACCAAACTTTCTGATTAGCATGTTGCCCACTGCGTAGAGCTTTCGCGTTTCTTTCTCTATATCCTGGTTATCACGAAAATCATTGGTGATTTTATGACCCAGGTAAGAGAAGCTGTC
>LQNS02020118.1:1340327-1353796 GCA_001587735.2 Parhyale hawaiensis | reverse complement strand
CTCCGTATATTTCTTATTCAGTCTGGCACAAGTCCATCATTGTCCCTAACATAATTTGTCTCCGCCGCTATTGGACATCCCTTCCGTATGTCTTAGATGACACAGCGCTGGGCGGCCCCATTATTTTGTGTCTCAACTTGTTTTGCATGTTTTCTGTGTGTAGCTAAATACAGTATTTCGAGCCATGTTATAAAATATTTTGTATTTAAACATGATATCGCACAGTGAGTATGAGTATGATATGACGAGGCATTTTACCAAATTCTGGATACATCTGAATTTACCAAGACACCATGCTTTTCTATCTACATTATCTGGCTCATATTGTACACTAACAATGCATAGTAGTGGGATACACAGTAGCTATTATTGTTTATCTGTTCCAATATTTATGGATCACTACATGCATTGGAAGAAAGAAATGCAAAAGATTTTTGTCATCAGTTATGGGGGATCGTATTTTCACTAGCACATGTAGTTTTACTTTTATGTCAATAGTCACTCGTTACTCATATGAATAAAAACTAACTCTCCAATAGCCTGACCAGCCTTTATTTACTTTTTCGATACAAAATATGAATGAGCTGTAGTAAATGATGGAAAGAATTTTCTATGAACGCGACAAAATTATCTTTTTCCAAGAACAGTTTCCGTAAAAAGAAAAATCTTGGTAAATTCTAGGTTTAGGTCCGTCACCACATTTTGGTATTTTGACACTTTTTATAAGTTAGAGAAGCCATATTAAGACGCTCTTCATGAGTACAATTTTTTGTGAAAACGCTTCGTATTCGAGGTATAGCACGAGTCAGTTCCCATTGTTTTTCCATGGGAGAAAATAACCGGCGCGTTATTATAGACCTGCTAGCGAGCACATAGGAACTTACCGAACCAACCTGACCTAATTTAGATTAGTTTAGGATTCTTTGGGTCAGCGGTTATTTTCTCCCATAGGAAAACAATGGGAACTTACTTGCGCTATATCTCGAAAACGAAGCATTTGCACAAAAAACAAAAATTGTATTCATGAAAAGCATCTTAAAATCGCTCCCCTAACATATATAAAGTGTCAAAATATCAAAAAGTGACGACGGACCTAAACTGAAGTAATACTAAAATGCTCCACGTGTTGGTTACATGCAGGCAACGCATAGCCAAAAACCTTCAGAAAGTTCCATTATTCATTACCAGGAAGGCACTCATATCCGAGCTCTACGAAACGTACATATATGACAACACTAACACAAGTAATTCCATACAAAACTCACAAGATATAAAAGGACCCGTCTAAATTTCCGTTGTTAATAGTCACAAGCGAACACATCAAGAAGCATTATGGCTTTAGAGCGGTGTCAGTCATTGGATAAATGTGAAAAAGGTGGCGATAGGAAATTGTGTTGAAAAAGGAGCGACAAAAAACCGGCGCCAGAAGGGGCGTATAAAAGCGTACCTGTCAGTCACGGCCGTGATAGGCTTTCACTGAAGCCTATATAGCACCTAACCATATGTTTCTATGCTGGTCCTATAAAATATAAGAAGTTTCCTATCTAGTAGTTAGATATTTCAACATGTAAATTTCTTTGCGAATACGTCTGAAGATGTTCTACCTTGTTGCAATGGTATTACTTAGAAACAGTGTATTTTATCAAAGTGTATTTTTAGCTTCTTATTAGCTTATTACTCAAATACTTAACCTTACTCGTCCACATACATTCTATTGTACACACACACATTAAGAAAAGAGAGACCCATGTAAATTGCATCTTTAGCAGACAGTAATAAACTGGAGAATGTGCTGAAAAGTGGTAGCCCAAGAATTTGCACTTTGCGACCACAAAGCGTATAGTAGTGTCGCGGTGGCTCAACAATGGTGGAATAATAATAACCACATTTTCATTAGCTGCAAGCCCATACATCAAATAATAACTTAAGCAGGATGCGATACGAAAATTATTTCAGCATTTAGGTAACGGCAGGAATAGGAAACTTTTTTCCGCACAAGTGACATCTCCTGCGATTGTGGGCAATGGATTTCTATTACGAAGCTGTGTCAACTGGAACCTTCATACGCGACGTGCTAACAAAAACAATTGAGAATGCAAGAACCAATGGAAAGACCGAGTAGTCGCTTTTCCTTAGCGCAGATGCACACCAAAATCAAATAACTCTTATATTATGCTCGATAATTTTTCGATTATCTACACTATGACTTCAGCTTTCATAATTAGAGCAATTGTTACAATACCAAAATATATGAGTCTTCACATGTTCAGATTACCCGATTACTCTAACTGCCAGTAACAGAAGCAAGTTCTGAAAGCATCTCTGCGTGAAAGCGTGTTTTGCTAAGTCTATGTAAACTAGACAAGAGTCATTTTACCGTTAAATAAGCCAACGGAAGTCATAGTCATAAGAATCAATTCGAACGTGGGGAGGTAAGATTGGAAGAAGGGACGACAGAGTTCTAATATCGTTTGTTGTTCATGAGCGTCTGCCTCATGGATAGCTGTAATTGAGTGCATCAAATACCAACAAACCTCCTGCTCTGTTGGTTTTATGAGACAGATTTTAGCTATTCAGTTTGCTTACTAAAATGTATAATGTTCGCCATGTTAGTCTGCCTATTAGATATTGAAAATTTTCAGAACACGAATGATTCGATTTGCTCACCTATCAAAATTATACAAATAATTTTTGAGTCTTTATTAGAATGTATGTTTTACTTGTGTGTGGTGCTTGACCTAGGACTAAACGAAAGCTGTTTTTAACTTTAAAAATAAATGATGCAATGTTCCGTTAATCACGTCTTATATAGAATGCCTCTTTTCTATCCATGCATAATTTCATAAACAATGACAGAATGACGAATGTTGCAAATTTTCGTACAGGTGTGAATCTTTGCCCAGAATTATCAAATACATTGCAGTATAATAAGTTTAAACTTTTATTGTTGACCTTTGCCAGCGGTGCTACCACTTATATCTCTGTTCCTTCAGCCTCGATTGAGAAAATTTTTATTGGATCTAGTGTTCTCAAAAAGTTGCTGTTCCTGCCAAAAGAAAATCCCCCTCCCTCTAAAAGCAGTACTGTCACGAAAACTACTTGTATTTTTCTTAGCATCAATTCCGAGGACTTTCATCCAATGCAATGTCTTCCAAAAATCTCCTTCCGGACAAAAAAAAAATCACCCAGCTTCGGGTTTCTCACCAAACACCGCGTAACCCCGTCTCGTTAGGACGGTGTTGACCTTACAGCTGTTATTGCTGCCTTTTTTCCTGCTGTTTACCCTGCGTTTGTTGTACAAACATCTGCAGCAGTAACGTGACCAGCCACATCATGTTTATCTAGTTCTGCCTTATAATTCACTTCGTATAGAGAGATTCCGCTATTCATACGCTGTATCCCTACTTTTTTCTACCTTCACTGTTTCAATGTTCGTTGTATAATGGCTGCCAGACATTTTGTTCATTCTTTAAGTTTACAATTCTGCTAAAGTTTCGGTGAAAATCGATGTCACTAAGCACGCAGTAATATATCGGACTAATAATATCTAAAAGGCTCACATTCATTTTTCGCCATGAGTTGGGGTATCGACTAGGTCTATTACATCCAAAGTGCACCAGGCCATACATTTTCGGTATTTACGTTTTGCTTTCTCTCCGTAACTAAAACAAAAATCAAAAATTCTTCTTGGTGTTGTTTACAAATTTTGTCAACTAGCGAATTTTATGTTTTGACTATAAATACTAAGAGAAGTAGTATTTACGTGAGATTAAAACCTTAATTTCTTTCTCTGCTGGCTCTCTGTTTGATTTACTGCGACCCAATAGTAGATATCCATGCATCGTGACTCTACACTCCTGAGTTGATGTGCGCATCATCACCTGGACTTCGTCCGGTACTCAAGGTATGAGGTAAGTCCTCTTGTTATTTTGGAACTAATCGCTACTCTTACTCATCTATAGGAGTTTCTCTGATAAAGCATGACCCAACATTGACACCAACAACGTTGAATGGCAAATCTTGACTATTACTGCAGCTTGTTAACTGCGGCTGCAAACGACTGCCCCTTGGTCCCCGTACCTATACTCTTCTTACCATCCGAATACTTCGTATCGTCACACGGTGTATGTTTACCTATACAATTGCTAGAACATCAGTTGCTTAGTCAACTGACAAATGTCACTAATAAAGTTTGATATATATCGTCAAATTTGAAACAAATGAAAACTTCAGGAAATTGTACTCTTTTCTATGATTTTAAACGTATGCAGCAACGCATTAGGAAACTCAGTGATACGTGTAGTGTCCAAAAAAAACTCTCTCATGTGAACTCGCCTTCATTTCACCGTTATCAGTCCCTCTTCCTTCTGTCAATCTTCTTTATGGCGTCTTCTCAACGCCCATTCATTCCTTTCATCAGTCATTAATTGTACCGACCTCTTCTGCTAATATCTTAGAGACTCTCTTTCTCCCCAGTGCTTCCCACGTACATTTAGATTCGTATAATGGAGATTGTAAATTCTCTGCTGCATCTGCCTAAAAAACCGAGAGGTGTAAGATAACTGATATTTCGGGCTCCCAATTTATAGAATTTGCATTCTTAGAAAGACGATTTTCTCATACTCTTACTTAATTTAACTGCTTTTAACTCTCTTCTTGCTCGATTTAAAGATGTGTAATGAAAACCTATTGAGTCTTTTTCTACTTGGAATGCACATTCCCGTGAGTACCTTACTTGAGAACCTAATGATCACCCTAAAAATTTGTAGGTCAGAACAGGGAATGAATGTTTTTATTTTATGCAAAGCTAGAAATTCAACAATACATATTTCAGTTATCTCTTACCATAGCTTTTTGTGGACCTCTACTCCTTCAAAAGGTAAACAGATGCGCTTTATACTTTCCTCTTGTAGAGCCTTGTCTACTACGATTTTTTTTCACTTGTCTCAAGCAGAATTTTAAGTCGATCCCTACACTTTACACGGTTTTCATTTTCTTTATAGGAAAGGAAAGTATCCTTCCGATACATCGCGTCCGCTTGCAAAAGTTCGTTGCGGCAGTGCTCGGGCAGGAGTAGCTCGGGTCCATCTTTGTTCAATTTTGTGCTACGAAATGCGACGAACTCGGGGCCCCAGAGCCTCTGTCGGTCCCGGGCCTGAATAAGACGAAGCAAATTAGGCAAATGCTTTGGAGTGGCACCCTTGATTTGGCCAGAGGCCTGCCAAGTGTCCGGTAACGTGCCAACTTTGAGGCAACCGAAGCAATGTATTCCACCAGACGTCAGGCGGAGGTCAAGCCATGCAGTGTTGCCATACACAGTGGGGCGGCCCGGTAGCATATGTTCCAGTTTCTACCCTAAATCACTCATTTTTCCATTAGGTTACACAAACTTAAAGTGATGAGTGGGCTTCTATTTTGAAGAAAAACTGTCATTTATGTCGATTCAATGAAATGGTCAGTGAGCTGTCGTCGAAATAAAGTGCCTTTCGACGGGACAGCCAGTAAAGTGGCAACACCGTTACCGACCGGCCAACAAGAAGTCATGTGCGGTAGCTCGCCTGCGGTCAGCTGCAGCAAAATACAGCACTCGGTAAATTGAGAAATTTTTGGGGATTTCTTTTTGGTTCCTTCTTGTCTCTTTTGTAGGAGGAAACTCCGAGGCTATTGCGGCAAGGCAGTGTTCCATGACGGGATTTAGTCAATTTCGGACCCGGGCTAAACGCTGCTTTTTTGGTCATTGTAGTCTTGCGCACAGAGAAATGTCTGAAAGCTCGGTTCACACGTTAGCCCTACGTTCATACTCCAAAACATCAGGATGTTTCGTCGCGTAACTGCAGACAGCTCTGTGTACTCTATATGATTTGCTAAACTATCTCCGTTCAAGTCGGCTTGTTTAGTACATGTCACTAGTACATTTTTCGATTGTGTCTACGCCATTTGGAGTGCCTTTTCTTCCGTTGAAACATACACAGCAACGTAATCGGAGGATGAGCGTAAGGCAACAGACTAATATGTGTCACGGCCTTATATCAAATTCTTGAAACCAGCTCGTTTGGTTTCAAGTACAAAGAAAGCTAGTTAGATTAGATGAGATTGTCCGACCAAAGGTCCATTCTCGTAAAGGAGTCAAAGCCTGAGTTTCGGATCGCTCTGAGTTATTCCTTTGATTTTACGTTGATACACAGTACGTAGTAGCGAAGAATAGCTCATAGCGACTAGATCTGTTAGTCCTATGAAATTTAAATTTTTTAGCATTAATTTAGTTAGGTATATCAACTAGAGAGAGTTCTCTCTGTGTACTGTAAGCAGTCTTAAGACCTCTCTCCTTTGGTCCACGCAATCAAATGTATAGTTAGTTCAAGCCCTTGACTACAATCATTTACTAGAGATTTCTATATGTTAGTAGACAGAAGCATATGTATGTTTGCAAATAGTAATAATTTATTACTAATAAATTATGAGGCTCTGCAAATTTCGCACAAATGGCTTCCATAACCGAACAGTAATGAGACTCTGCAACCAAAGCGTGTGTCCAACTCAGCTGATGTACTACACACCGAGCGGTCTAAGATGACATAACCACTGTTTTAAATGAACAAATATTGTGGTTGCAGTCACCAAAGAAATTGTGTTCTTCATATTTATCATAACCAGCTATCGTCGCTCTTGAAATTGCATTATTTCTAGCAGAGTTATTTGGTATATCATCTGAGTTTGCTTAAACCATTGGGTTAAAGAATCTAAAGATTTCTCTGTGTGTATGGCTGAGAAGTAGTTGTACTGTTTATTTACCTGCTCGTGTTGTAGCGCCCTAATTGTTTCGTGTTGCTGAAGATCCCTTCATTTTTGTGGATCATCTTTACTCGGTAATCGCAGAGCTTTGCGCAAAGTTTGATGCAAGTACTTCGTTTATATTTTCATTTTTTTTTGCGTGATATTGTCAAAAATAAAAAAAGAGACGTCTTTCTGTCACACGATGTCATTGCTTGGCGTTCTGCATGCTATCGATTGATAGCTTCTGCAGATGGAAAAAATCATGTATGCGCCTTCTGACGGCCAATATACGTTCAACAGGTAACGAACCTATCCTTGTAGTCTCATTAGTTTGCGCACGAAAGATAGAGATGAGACAGAATTTCAACACACGTCGAATGTATAACGGTACCTCTCTGTCTCAGGCACAGCCTAGTATCATTTCCAGCCGAACCAACAAAAAATTGTTTTACATCCCGCCGAAACGAAGCAAATGCTGCGCTGTGTGGGGGACAGTGTAGGGTTTTAGTGTATGTCCGCACCTCGCGAGTAATGCCTGTTCAGGCTTTAGCACTATCTTAGTCTCTTCTCGTGGAGGTTCTTGTATGCTGCGGGCTGTGTTTTGCCCGTGAAGATTCGAAGCTATCATAGCCTACTGCTTAAGCATGAACACGAAATAAATAAAAACGATACAATTATGAAGTAGAGTCCTCCCAGTAACGCACAAATAGCATCATAGTACAATCTTCAAGACAAGAGTATAAGAGGCACTGAGCCCCGAACAGACATTGTGCGGGGTGGGTGGACACATAAGACAAGCGCCAGTTGGTCGCCCATACAACACTGCTTTCGTTTCCTTTCAGCAATCCGAAAAAGAAATGCACGGTAGTTTTGTACAATAACGCGTCACTCTGCTTTACTTCCTGACAACACCAAATAAACATACTGGACTAGTCATACAGCAACGGTACCTTGGCGTTATGGCTATGATGCTTGAAGCCTTCTCGATTGGCGTCTTCTCTGAACTGTAAATTGGCTGAGGAGTAACTCCAGTTCTGCTGGCTTTGCACCATGGCGAGAGGTGGCAGCAGCATTCATAGCATCCGGATTTGCATCAAAGAAAAATTCTCTTATTATACTTGGAAAGGGAATTAAGCCGGGGTCGCGCTTCTGTTTTTTGTTGTCATTACGTATATAGTCAGAAGTGTTTAGAGGTTTTATTTGTCTGCGCTAGCTGGTGTCACTAGCAGAATTTTGAACACTTCTAAAATTCGCACAGCTGTGCATATTTGTGAAGTTATGAAGTAGCAACAAGACATTCGGACGGTTGACGGACTGTGGCTGACGGCGTCAAAAGGCAATAGTGTGAATGCGCCTTTGCCCTGATAAGTTCTTTTTTTAGTTCTTGCGGGCAGTCTTTGGTTTACTACTAGTAAAATTAAGACATTAGATACTAGTTAAGAGTAACACGTCACTTCTACTACCTCCAATCGATCACACTCACGATTCAAATTCAAAATGGCCAGTCGAAGACGCGTTTTGTGAGTTGAAGCATAGTGTCCTCTGTGCCCATTTTTGGTCACAATTGATGGCGCTGTTGCAGCGATAAACTAGACTCCTCACTCAAACCCACAGCTCGCTGCGATGCTCAGTCTCCCCCAACAGTCTGTCAGGATAGTGAGCCAGGAGCAGACACAGCGCGATCCCACCTCACACTGCTGCTTGTGCATCCTCGCTGCAATGAGCAGGAAGAAAATTTCATTTCGGCTATGGCGTCCTACTTTATAGGGAGTCGCTTGTGAGGGACTCCATAAGCGTACAGTATATCGTTGCCTTAGTTGAGCCTTCAGGACCTCTTTTTCTTTTGTGCACGCTTTGTGTCCTATATTTCTACTTCTGCTGACGGTATTTGTTCTATTCTTCAACTGCTCCCTCTTCCTCTTCTTTCCCGATTTCCTGTTCCCATTCGCCGCATTCCTCCGTCGTTGGATTCCTGTTTTTTTTTTACTTTCTGCATGCCCTTTCCTTTTCCTCTCCAGAAACACAGCTGCAGAGTATAGTGAAACTTAGTGTCATCATTACTAACATTATTTCAAACGCGCGGAAAGCTGCAAAGGAAGAAGAGTGTCAGAAACATGCTACTCCCCAACGCTGCTCTACACTCTGAATAGAATATGTGTTAAAGTAAGGAACATTATGTTCGAATTTGGTGCAAATTAGTACTATCTAACTTCTATCTATGTGATGACTCATTACCGAAGACCTCGACATACAGAACAATATTAGGTTGATGATTACAAGGATTTGATTACACACAGACTGCTGCCACTATAGAACTGGTCGACGGGAAGGAGGGGTGCCGGATTTGGTTAGCTTACCATTAACGTGACGGTGACAGATCATCGCAGTATATCAATCAAAATGACTTAGAGATCTGCCGTTGCTGAGGCATGTTGATTATTATCCTTGCTCACTGGTGGTCCTTAACCCTTTTCCTCATAGCGTTGCCTATGTATAACTTTTCAAATAATAACATTCCTAAATATGACAGAGGCAGATTCATTCTTCAGAGAATGGGTTATAATGTGCTTCATTCGAAGTAAGTGCAGTTCTAAGCGCTAGACTCGCGACCTTGGGTCAAGTTTCAGGTGTTAATTGCAAAGCGGTTATGCTTGAGACTCCAGTGCTTAACCTAACCCATTTGCGGTTACCGCCAGGAGCTCGATTCAGAATGCCGAGTCCAACGCTCAGGACTGAAATTTTGAGCAAGTTAGAAAACAACGGATTATATTTTCTCGATCCAAGCGGGCGAATCGAGCTCACCGTCGACCTAAGGTCCGACACCGGTTCCTGAATATGGTTGGTATTTCTTTTCGGCTAGATAGCTGGTAGTAAACGAAGTTCAGCGGACCATATCCTACTGAATCAATAGGGTTAGTTTTTACTCCCAAAAGTTACAAAAACATGTTTTGCTCAGTTGGAAATCAGTTTGAGTTTTCCATTTGTCTTTCTTTTTTTTTTTGCGGTCGTGAGAACAAATGTTGAAAAGAAATAGATTAAACTTATTTTTTACCTCCTAAGATCAGTTTCTTTTGAATGATCTCTATAGGAAAGAGCGTGCCTCGGCTGTTTACTTACGAGAGGTGCCCAATGGGAAACTTTTAGGCTGTTATCCGACATTATTCAATGCTATTCACTGTATACTCGTAATCATCGGATAAATGCCTCTGGTTTTCTTATAGGATGCCAGCAATGAAAAAAGCTAAAAACTACCGCTGCCAAGTCCCAGACAATCCTAGAAGATAAAGCCGTAAATTACTTTTTGGGGCATCCAAAAATTCCATAAGGAACATGCGTGGCTGGGCAGGAAAAGGATTTTTTTCGCCTTGTGTTACATTCCATCACCCAACGTATTTTGAATTTGAACTAGGGAGCATTCTGAGAGCACAGATCTCTGCCAAGGCAAGGCAACGGCAACGAAAAATTCAAATTAATTCTGAAACCATGATTTTCGTTGTATCAACACCAAAATCTAATCACTTAGGCCTGCCGATAGGATTAACAGCTTCTGTAGAAAATTTTATTGAAGATCCGTGCGTAATTTTTTTGAGTTATGCTGCTAACAAACATTTTCACAAACGTAACTCAAACCCACAAGCGGACCAACCGATCATCACCAAAATTTGATCGTTCATGTATTTTAGCATGACTGTAAATTTCATAAAGAGCCATCGATAACTTTTTGAGTTATAGTGTTAACAACCATAAAATGAAACACAGCGGCAAACAAATGAACGAACAAACAGATCATCACAAAGAGTTCGTCATTTACTTTTCATGATATTCCTAACGACTCATGTAAATTTCATGAAAATCCGTCCATAACGCTTTGATTATGGTACTAAGAAAAAATATGTAAACAAACAGATGGACGGATTTTCACCAAAAGTAAATAATTTGTTTCTGTTATCATGCTTAATAATCCCTGAGAATTTCGTAAAGATCCGCTCATAACTTTTTGAGTAATCTTGGTGACAGACAAAGAGACAGACACAAACAGATGGACAAACACGACAAAAGCATAACCTCCTTGGTGGAGGTAATTATTGCTTTCACAAATTATGCCGGAAATTACGTATTCCGAACTGAAGCTGATTTTAAAAATGCTGCATGAGGAAATTAAAAAATTCATCTGTTTCCTTCTTCCTGCTCCCCCTCGCACCCCCAACTAACCCCTTGTTGCAAACTTTTAATTTACGCCATCATGTGACGATTTCGTCACTTTGAACTAATGCTTGCAAATGTAGTGCAATAATAAAAAGCATGGCGATATTGAAAACACTTGTAGTCTAACCCATTATATCGCGCAGGAGTAACACTGCTGACAACGTCAAGGAAAAAGAAGGGCTTGCGTTAATGGGTTAAGAAATGAATTTTTAACTGAAACGCTGGATTCAGTTTCAGCCGTCTCAAGCGCTATCGGTTTGTGTTTCACGCCTGAAACGCGATTAAAAGCGATTCGATGAACGCTCAAAATTTAACAGAAAAATCCTACAGAATTTAGAGCTAAGCAGATGAGATTATCTTGCTCGAAGCGAGCGAATTGAACGAGACCCATGTTTCCCTAGCAGATTTTATGGCTGTCCCAGAAGCTGTTTTATTATTTTAGCCTCTGCGGCAGCCAAGAAATTTGTTAGTGTTGGTAGACTTGCACGTGACGACGGTTCAGTCATTGCTTGTTCTGTTTCTGCCTACATGGACTTCCGCAGGCAGCTTCCGTTTGAAAGAGAAAGTGCATGCAGTTCGAACGCCAGATGTTTTTCTTCTTCACAACTCCTTCAACGAGACATTTTTTTCGATTTTCACACGTACGACGCGCATGCGTCTGAACGCGTGCGTTACTGCGTTTGTTTATGCAGCAGAGAACAGCTCAAGTTACTGCGTTTTGAGTCATTCGAAATTTGAATGGATATTCAACTCGGCCATTATATGTTGTGATGGCTGATGCCCTCAGGGGCATATTATGGCGGGCCCCTTCTCTGCCACAATATGTTTGGGCATCACGCACCCAAGGGTCCCGAGTGCCTTCTCCGCAGGGGATGTAACATCTGGCCGCAGTTCCTGCTGACGAGGTTAGTTTTGTAAAGGTAGGTAGATTCTCTATTTTTTTCTGTTCCGCGAGGTGGGCTGCCGATCGAGATAGCGTACCTAGTCCGCGGGACTTCTCTTATCTCTCTCGTGTGGAAGGCCGTGAAAGAGGCCGAATACTCGAGTGTCTTCTACTATGCTTTGCGCCTTTTTTCCAGCCCGTAGTAGCGCACGTAGGCCACGCGACAAATTATGTGGTATTTAAATACTACACTCTCATCTCTGTTGGAACGCCTGAGTTGTGGCTACGGAGGTTAAACAAAGTTTATAAGTAACTAACTAACTGTGATGGCTGATTTTAATTAATTGCACGTAAATTTGTTATCTACACGTCGTATTGTGTAAAGGAAAGCAGTCGGATGCTGAGTGAGAGAATAAGTTCATTTGGTTGTCGGATGAGCTCGTCTTTAAATACTGAGTAAAATATGGATTCATTTGTAGAAATATATATTCGAAACTCGAAATTACACAATTATTAATAAAACCGTATGTTCATAACTTGTAAGACGCTTTATGTCCTCGGCGGAAATTTATTTATTTATTTATTAGGGCCTAAAGTTGAGCAGATGATAACTTCTAATTGCCAGCACTTCATTCAACTTCATTCAACTTCTCAAACAATTTAACTAAGATCATCACCCTGTTTTGTGAGTGGCACCAGTTTATTTTGAACGTTTATGTAGTGAAATTTCTGTCGTCGTGAAAATGTCTTGTAATCAAGCTTCGACAATTCTCCTATCTCACATTGTTCTTGAGTATATGCTTACTATTTTCAAAATCAACTTTTAACTAAAGGCACAAAACTTCTTCTGCAATCAAACAGTTATTTAACTTACTCGTGTTGTATATTATTCAATGAATATGTCAAATAAAATATTGTACCTATGAGGATTATCTTTGCTGCACAGTTTCAGAAAAGTGTTCTGACTGTCTGACTGACCAGGAGATGTTACTGTTTTTTCTTATATTTCATACATGGTTCAATTTACAACGTAGGGATTATTGGACAGAACGACCTCTGCCCATTTGACTGGGTCGGGCCCACACTACTTAGATACTACTTAGGTAGCTACTACTTAGTACTACTAAGGTACTACTTAGGTACTACTTAGGTACTACTTAGGTACAACTAAGGTACTACTTAGGTACCACTTTGGTACAACTTTGGTACTACTTAGGTACTACTTAGGTACTGCTTTGGTTCTGCTTTGGTTCTGCTTAGGTACTACTTAGGTACTACTTTGGTACTACTTAGGTACTACTTAGGTACTACTTTGGTTCTACTTTGGTACTACTTTGGTACTACTAAGGTACTACTTAGGTTACTACTTAGGTATCACTTAGGTACTACTTAGGTACTACTTAGGTTCTACTTAGGTACTACTTAGGTACTACTTAGGTACTACTTAGGTACTACTTAGGTGAGGTATCTACGATGGTATGATTTACTGCTTCAGCGTGGCAATATATAAGCAGTAAATTCTTGTTTAATACACAGATCTATGTCTTTAAGTGACACTCGGGCGTGAACCGGAAATTATTGACTCAATTCAGTGTGCCGAGGTTTT
>LQNS02020118.1:1310464-1330515 GCA_001587735.2 Parhyale hawaiensis | reverse complement strand
TCATGTTCTGTAGAATCTGTAGAAGACGTGGTCTGCTCAGCGAGATTTGGAAAGTACCCGCCAATGGTGTGTAAACAATAATATGACTTTTAAAGAAACAAAATTCGAGCTTATAAGATACGAAAAAAAATTTAATACTCTTTGAATTCGCACTATAAAGCTACTACCAGTAATTCACATGAAATTGAAAGACAGTTTTAAAAAGCCCTTGGAGTGAGAATGCAATACAATGCTACCTTTGAAGAACATACAAAGTTATCGCTGCTGGAGAAAGTAATGCGGATGGGTTTTACGAACTTTCCCGTCACGCAAAGTAGAAGAAATACTCAGCCTAAGGAAGCAATTAGGAAAGTCATTTTGTTGCTTTAATCGCAAATTGATTAGAAATTTAAAAGCAAAGACGATTGTTAAAAATTACATCATTTTAAAAACGATTCGGAGACCTGCTCCATCATCAGTTCTGAAAAATACAAGTCAGAAGTAAAAACTTTTGCGTCATTCAAACTATACAAAACAGGGTTGATAAAGTTGACTAAAAAAATTATCTATTGACTTGTTTTTAGGGTCAAGTTGACCAAAAAAAATTATCTATAGACTAGTTTTAAGGGATAGGAACTGTTGTTGCTATTGAGGTCGGGTTTGAGCTTGTGGATATAAAGGGATTCTAAAATTCTTAACTCTACATCACTGTTGGCAGTCTTTAAAACACTAAAACTATTTAAGAATACACGTGCACTACACTGTTCAGCATGCTGGCGGACTGATGAATGAGGAGGATTGCCCAATATGTTTCCCGCACGGAAGCTCCTCTCACCGTGCTCAACGACTCTGGCGAATAGGCAATGTGACGTCATTCCGACGTACACAGATGGGCACCGCCCACAACTGAATTTATATACCAGAGACGACTGTAGCCGTGTGGGAATAGCATCCTTGTACCGGAAAAATGTTGAAATTTTGAAATTAATAACGAGCATTAGACATAGTTTAACAGTATTAAAATATTGAGTAAAAAGTGATACAAGCTCTTTTCTTAATTTTTCCGTAGGGTATCTGAAGTATGGCAATGAGCAGTAAAGTAGGCGGAGGCCATCTTGATTATGGGATGTATCAGGGGAGTACTTTTTTGATAAAAATTTCTGATTTGAGAATCGGCTAGTTTGAGTGGAAAACCATTGTTGGAGAAAAAAAAACGTAAAAAGCTAACCTCAGAGTGGATTTTCTCAAATGTAGATGCCAAACGGTATGCTCTAGATTGTAAAGTTTGAATGCTGTTGAGTTTAAATCGAAAGGCGGAGAAACTGAAGAAACTTGTACCAAGACCCGTGAAACAAGGTTTACGGTATATTGAGGAGTGGAACACATTGACATATTTCGTCACAAGAGAGTCTAAATAAGGTAGGCTATTGTCTGACTCACGTTCCATAGTAAATTTAATACAATTGTGTTTGTTGTTCACATAGTTTAAGAATAACTCAGCGTGGTCGGGATGACGAAAAAGTAAAAATGTATCATCTACATATCTCTTGTAAAAAAACTGGTTTAAAATCAGATGGGCAGTCGGATAACCATTTAGTTTCATGGAAACACAAAAGATATTCGCGAAAGTTGGCCCAAGGGGCAAGCCCATACCTAACCCTTCCGTCTGACGATAAATTTTTTGTGAAAATATGAAAAAGAAATTCATCACGGGTAATTCAAGCATCGATTTAAAAATATTACGGCTCATTCCCAAAACACAGTCTGCAGCAATAGGAAATAATTTGGTGAGGCAGATATCTATAGTTTCACGGAGTGATATATTGGTTAATAAGTTCTCTATGTCGAGAAAGACCATGGTTAAGTCCTGGGCGTTGCTAAAGGTATTCAGTTCTTTTCACTACTTCACAGCTGCTAGATTATGATTTCATCGAAGAGTTACTGTGTCGAAAGAAGAATTTCCTCCCAGGGTATCATGACACTATCCCTTATGACGAAATTCGTAGCCAGGTTACGATTAAACTGCGTAATAGCCATGACACGGTTCAAAGCGAATGGTTCTGGATTTCTTCATCCTAAAGCTTGTTTTTTTACAAATGTAAGAGCGATGTTTAAAGAAATAAAATGACCTTACAAAAATGGCTTTAACGACAATAAGAATCAGCTAGTGAAGAAATTGTCTGGGTCTGCGTTATGTTCTTGTACGGCTATCGCTTCAAATAAAACAAAAAATATCTATGATTGACTACTGTATAGAATAGCCACAGGTCCCGCTATAGATCAGAAAACATCATGTACAGCGATGAAAAGTTAAAATGTTAAAATTATGAAACGCTAAATTTTCTGCGGTCGATGAGAAAAACCGCTTAGAAAAGACGTGTAAATTTGGATGAAGAACAAAGGAAGAAGTACCACCTAATAGTTTATGTTTATTATGGTTGTTGCCGTTTCTGTGCCGTTATCAAAACACAAGCGCGAATCCTTCGTCGGTAGAACGTGCATTTACGAGATCCGCAGGTGATATCAGTGTATGAAAATAGGTCACACAATGTGTGGTAGGATAGACGGGCTACGTTAAGCCAGCTGCACACGAGAGTTGGAACACAAGAACATTTCACATTCTTGGTGTAAATTGTACAGAGAGCGTGACAACAGCTTAACGTGTTTGCACATATCATTTTGCAATATGTGTCGTTGTACATTGAAACTATAACGCAAGAGGCATTCTGTAGCGCAATAACTGCCGTGGTGCTCAGATTTTAAACAGCGTTTGTACAACATAATATTAAACAATCGAAACTTCGCCCGCTGCAATTGAAGCGGAAAGGCAGGAAGAAACGTTCCCGTGTTTCGACTCTCGTGTGCATCAGACTTTTGGTTAGACGGAGTACGCCAGAGTTAAGTGACGGGCGTTAATTTAGACGGAGTAAGTACATTAAAATGGCTACGTAGCTAGGTTACACTAAAGTAAGTTATAAAAGCTTAACTTAGGATTGCTGCATTTTAGAAAGTGAAAACATTAACGGTGAACTTTCCACCGGTCCCTCTAGCTATAATTATGTTGAGATCTCCGAGCTCCTCTAATTTAATTCCTTATGCATTATAGCGAAGACTGTGTGCACGGTGACGTACAAACAAGCATTCAAGAAAATAAGAGTTTTACTGTATTAGTATATAGATTGATATGCAGCAATACCTATACACCCGTTGTCAATTCCTTCCTATTTATATTCAGTAACTATGCAATTCCTATACACCCGTTGTAAAGACCTACATACATTTAATATCGATGCAATACTTGCACATTCCTCGTAAATACCTACATATCTGTTGTACCCACGGCAGAAGCGGACGATGCGTGCTGCACAGTTGTGCTGAAGGTCGCACGATCGATCCACCAAGCCAGGCGCGGTCTTTGTCTCGGCCTCGGCGCGCTGAATTAACAAATCTGCTTGTGTGCATTGCTATCGTGGGGGTACCTACCTTAGGGTAAGGGTTGGTGCGTCGCTGAAGCTTCCGTTTCAGCGCCATAGTTCATAGCGACCCGTCATCGACTGCAACTGCACTTACTTCTCTGGGGCCAGTTGGTTTATCTTTGCCGCACGAACCAGTGCTTGTGGATTGCCCGGGGAAGGGTGCAGTTAAAGTTGATTTTACGTTGACTATACCATTACTTAACTCGTATGCTATACTTACGCATTCGTTGTGAATACTTACAAAGCTGCTGTATCTATACCACACCTACACGCCCGTTATAACAGCCTACACATACGTAACAAATTACTGCAGGCATTGTGCCCTCAAATATTTCCCCTTAGAAATAACACTTGCCCCTGCCACCAATGATGCCAGCGATATCTACAGAGCGTTAAATGTTCGACGGCCTCATTTATTTGTGCGGAGGCCGTTGGAGCGACTTGTGCCATTGAGGATATTAGGAAATTTGGCCCAAATGAGCTACTTTTATCTGCTCGATCTTTTACGAGCACTCAATTAACACTTTGTGCTGCTAAGCGATCTCTGAGGGGAAGTTGAGATAACGCGCGGGGGTCCTGCACCCCCGACACTACGCCCCCTCCTCCCGTCTCTTTAGTGTCTTTTCAAGCACACCGTCTCTCCTTGGACGTCTACCATTCTACCATTGCGCCTTATGTCCCACAGTCTCCCATAACTGGATTACCACCCTATCTTCTTTGTACTGTTTGAACTTGGACGTCTAACGCACGAACTCTCCATTTTTGTGCCATTACCGCAATCCTATTTCATCATCGCTGCTCTTCATCCTTTCTATTTTTCTTACCGTTGACGTCTACCTCATGAAAGCTTCATCTTCAACTTTTACCGTACCGTTACTCTACGTCTTTGTAGTGTTCTTGGCTTTCACCTCATGAAACCTGCCTCTCTGACTTCTGCCATACATCCTCTACCCCGGGAGTCCAACCCAATTGGATGCGTTACCTGTTGAGTGTAACGGTCACTTTCCTAGATAACTGGGCCTATACCTACAACGGTAAACCTAACTTGTTGCACTGACCGATAAATCTGTGGTGCTACTAAAACTCCCTCAAATTCAGCGACGAGTTGCACAGTACGACCCACTGCACTTGTCTCTTGCTCTTCCCTAATTAGTCCTTTCAGGATGTTTGGTCTACCTGAGGCGCGTCCCCACAAGTTAATCACAGTGGTAATGTGGACCTGGGCCTACAGTACTCGGTTGTACGATCGACACGCCTCAACCTACTTTCTCCTTGCAGTCAAAGAGGGTGGTGCTTAAGCTCCACCCCTTTAGAAATTACCCAACAACAATAAAGCGATAATCCCGTATTACCGGATGCGGCTCACTATATATTCGAAGACACCAGATAAGTGCTTATGATTTCCTAATCGGGTAACACATCGTCTTCCTCCGGACTTTTACTACACAGCTTCTTCCTTTAAAGCTGCAACGCACGACACCTTTGGAATCTATCCTATCTTAACACTACTATTAATATACATGCACAACAAGACCTTATTTTCCACTCTGATTTCCACCCCAGCATATCTTTTTCTGCAAGTTCTACCTTACTACCTCGTACTTTTGGTATCTACCGCATTGCTTCTCAGGCTTTCAGCCTGCTCGTTGTTATGATATTTTGCTACAATAATTTTTTCACCTTATTGCACTCCTACGGGATAAACTACTTCTAAATTTTTTAGCGAGGTGGTACAGCTTGGTTCATATGTGGTCAATCGTCACTGGTTCGAACTGCATTTCCCATTACTTCCTTTCATATCGAGCACTCAGAATAATTTCTACTAGAGTCATATTCTCCAATGAACACAGACCTTCAGTTCTTAAAACAATCGCATCCGGTTTATTCCTGTACCGTTTTCTTGTAACAATCTCGAGATGGGAAACAGCTGCTACCCTCAATGCTAATATCTTAACTTTAAGCAGCAGTTACTTGACTCGGCATCGCATTCGCAATTCCTCTTTTGTGTCCCTGCATCTCTGACATCTGCGCATCTGCTGCCCCGAGATCTGGCGCTGCGCACTGCAGCATGGCGAGCTGCAGAACCTCTTATCTCTCGCTTATCTAGAGCGCTATCGCTGCGCAATATATTCCTTATGGTGCTAGTGCGCATCTCGCCTTGCTTACTTGCTGCAATGGAATGCATATAAATAAATTTGGCAGTTGTGGCGCTATTGTGGATGCTGCCATGTTGGCCCGTACTGACCGGATTGTACAGCATGCGAGTGCAATAATTGAGCTTTTAGTATATTCTTCGATATGGGTGTTTTGTCCCGACATACTCCGAATTTCTCGGTACAATCAGGATTGTACATTGTGCAAGCGCACTCTGATTTTTTATATGTACGTGGATATAGATAGCTGTTTTATTTTATTTTCAATGCTAAGTAACTGGACTGTGCTGTGTAGTAATATATTGAATATGTTGACAGTGTTTACTGTTGGTGGTGGCGTCCGTCAAGTGAGAGGAACTTGAGCCCCCTCCCCCCTCGAAATTTAGCCAAGCCCCCAATATTGCTACTGTGTTTCCATCATATTGATATGGATGTGTTATAAAGCCAGCACTTACCCCCCCTCCCCCCCATCTAGCCCCCATTGCAAATTTCGAGACAGCGCCACTGGCGTTTCTCTTTATTTACGTTTTTTTCTCGATGCTGCTATTACGACAGCAATTGGCAGTACTGAATTATATATTATGGGGTTTACTAATACTTCCCTTAAAGAGGAGGTATCACGAATTTGAAATATCTATGGAACTGAAATCTATAGAGAAATGGATGCTTGATGATCATTTTATGGTAACCAAGTAATACATAAATTAATAGTGCTGCAGTATAAAAATACAAACCTAGGAAGGTAAGGTTAAAGATTACACGCTTCCGAAGGAACACAAGCAGACGCATGCTCGACACGTCACAGACACCGCCAAAGATGTAAAGAAACACGAAGCAATGCCTACACACGACTTGTGTCATCGCAGCAGATATTAAACTGCCATTGAAGACACCGAGAATAAAGATCTATGGGACTAGTGTAATATAATTAGCTGTCGTCTGCTCTCGTTTTTGTTCTTGACAGGATGTTGTCCGAGTCATTTGGTCACGTGGCAAGAGATTAAAACTCTGGGTAGTTTATGATACATCTTCTTGTAAATCAACAAAAAATATTGGACGCACAAATTTGAACGTTATGCAGCAGCTACTTATTGTTTTAGTAACTATTATTTTTTCAAATACGTACAAGAATAAAAAAATTCAATCCCTTTAATGCAGATGATGTTTAGCAATTGCTACAATCCATTCTTGATCACGTGTCCTTGTGTTAAATAGAACTGTTCATTTTTGCCTTGCGTTCATTTCTATGTACCGTCGATCGTTCTCAAATTGCGCCTCATTGTCCCGTAGCTCTGCGAGCCCCGTCTGCCGGCCATACAAAACACCTCAGGTGGCCTCCTTCTCCGCCCTGGATCTTGCTTTCCTTCTTCCCATTGTCGTCTTGATCCTTTGCTGCCTTCCCGTTTCTCTTTCCTATCTTTCCGTCTTCCCTACCCTCCCTTTCTTTCCTGTTTTCCCCGTCTTCTCTTTATCGTCCTTTCTATCCCGTTTTTGCTTGCCCAGCTTCTCCTCCCCGTCTTTCACTTCCTATCTTTCCATCTATTCTCTTTTCTCATTTTTTTCGTGTTCTCCTTCCTGTCTTCCTCTCCCATCGTTTTCTTCTCATTTTCACCCTCCCATCTTCTCTCCTGTTCTTCACTTCCCGTCTCCTCTTCTCTTTTTTCCTTCCCGTCTGCTCCTTCCTCTTTTTCTATATCTTCCCATCCCATTGATTGCCAGACTGTCCCTCCATACACAACTTTGATGCAGTTTTCGAGGTCTTTGAAAGTGTTCTCGTTTATATAAATTGAATCAACTGACTAACAATTTCAAAGAACATAATTACCTCCGAAAAATAGATTATGTTTTCGTTGAGTTTGTCTGTCTGTCTATTTGCCTGACTGTCACCAAGATAACCCAAAAAGTTATGGACGGATGTTAACGAAATTTACAGATAGGTATTGTTAAGTATGTTAGGAGGAATAGATGATTAATTTTTTGTGAAAATCTGTTTATCTGTTTGCTGGTCTGCATCATTTTTCTTAATATCATAACTCAAAAAGTTATGGACGGATTTTTATGAAATATGAATGAGTTGTTACATATATTACGAAGAATGAACAACTAAATTTTTGTGATGATCTGTTGGTTCTTTCGTTTGTCGCTGTGATTAATTTGATGCTTGTTACACAATAACTAAAAAAGTTATGAATGTATCTTAATGAAATTTCAGGAGTTGTTAGTCATGTTGAAAGACGTAAATGATTCAATTTTAGTGATGATCGGTTGTCTGTTTGTGTGTTCGACTAATGTTAGTCAGAATGTTGGTGAGCAGTATAACTCAAAAAGTTATGAACGGATCTTCAAGAAAATTACTGGAACTGTTAATACTGTTGAAAGGCGCAAATGATTATATTTTGGTGTTGATACAAAGAAAATCATGGTTTCAGAACCAATTTGAATTTTTCGTTACTGTTGCCTTGCTTGGTGAAGGTAAGCGCGATCTCTGAGTGCTTTAGTTTTCCTTATTACTGTAGTTGTTTCTATATTTATTAGTTTAAAAATCTTATATACATCGAGAGCTACTGAAAGCCAGTTCTGGGACTGCGCTTTTGCCCTTTTCTGCCAAAAATAAAGAACAGTTTTCGTTGACTTCGGACGTGTAAGATTCGACGACAAAATTAAGCTTTCCACGCTTCACTTGTTCGGAACTTTAGGTAAATGCGCTGGCTTCGACCCTGTCAATTGAGTCTCACGCATTGACCCGCAATCGATTACCCTTGAGCCTTCCAGAAACTCAGTCTTGCTCCGTAAAGGAATTTGATGCAGGCTCAGGGTAATCGTGTTGCTTCTAACACTTGCAACACGTTTTAAAGTGACAAATCCCAAGCTCCTATTTCAATTTTCGGACAAGGTAAACCTCCAAGGCTTAATTTTACTGCCCAATCAAAGCGCCCTAATAGTACGGCTTGAAACTTTAACTTGAGATTTACCTGACGGCAAAGGGCTAATCCTAATATTACCAGGCTATATTATTTTGTTACAACGTACGGTGCTTTGTCCTGTTGTTTCTCTACAGGAACAAACGCCTTTGTTGTGAGCTTACTCAGCCTGGTGCAGGTCAGGGTTAAGCCGAGTGACACTACTGGCGGGCTACACTTCGAACAGACTTCATTGTACCTTTGAGTAGACACGATACTCGCCTTAGTGTAATGAAACTGAGACGACAGCGCCAGTTGGAGCTGTTACGTCAGTATGACGTCAAATTGTTTCTAAAGCTCTACTTAATCGCTATGTAGCTTTCAAAGCATTAAAGGCGCGTTCGATTGGGACGTCGCTGTCGAATATTTAAGTGAACTTGACTTGACTTTTCGGACCGATTTAAGCGTGTCCCAATCGAATGGCTTTTGCGAGTAACTTTGTAAAATCTATAGCTAAGCTGAGATGTCTCAAGCAGACTCTGTCTTACGGTCCTGGCATTTCAAAATTAAGCATCCTCCTTGATCTCTTATTTGTCATTCACAAGCGTCAACGATTCCGTTCAATAAAATAGGCTAGAAGCATAAATCTGGCTAAGCTAATTTTTACTAGTTATTTTTGAAGTGTCGGATACAACAGTGATGACACTATTTAATCAGAACACACTACTAGACCGTTAGAGTGAGCGACACAATAGCTGGTACGTTTCTATTATTTTACGCAGCCATTGCATGATTCAGTGAAATGTACTTAAGTTAACCCTTAAGTAAGTTTTCTTCTATTGTATTTCAAGAAAACGACGTAATAATTTTTTTAAATTATTGTTTTAGGAGGTTAAATTGCAAAAATGCTTCCTTTTGTTTTTATATTAATCCACCGAGAGGAAAAAAGTTTGTTTCTATGCCACCATGTTGTTTACATTGGGGTAAAGTCAATTGCATTACGCTTTAAACAAACTCAAACCACCTCCGGAGTAGAATTGAGTGGTCGGCCAAGGCCGGGTACGCTTAAGGTCTTAACTTCAAGTTAAGATGGCGAAAACAACGGTCTGAATTGACTTTCTACTCGATTTAAGCTAAGCACATTAAGTTTATGTCCCAATCGACTACGCCTTATGTCGCGTTATTCTCACACCATTGTACTTTTTCAGCTCGTGTACAACGCGAATCGCAAGCCCGGCCTACTGGTTTTACCTTACAGTAAAATTTTTGCGTTGTTCACGGGTGAAGCGGCAGTACTAAAGGGAGGCCACTTGAAAAGTCTCGCTCCTTATGCAAGCCCCTTTAGGTTCAGTGTACAGTGTACTATTAAGTCAGCCATTTTTCACGGTTCTAGTGACGTCATTGAATAGAGACCAGTGGCGAAATTTCCTTCCCCGTACAGACGCGGATCCTATCAGTACACTCTGAAGTTGATCATTTTTCACAAGTCAGATAATGTCACAGAAGGGCAGCAACTATACTTTACTACTTAAAAACAATTCTTTCTAGATGTACTTTACTATAATTTTAATCACGGATGAAGTGACGGCACTAAAGGGAGGCCAATTGTGCAGCTCCCTACTTAAACTGAGGCCCAATTATTATTTAGTATATGGTCACATTAGGCACTGGTCACAGGTCTACTGACGTCACCAAAGGTAGGCCAGTTGCGAAGTTTGCCTGCTCCAGACCACACTCGCGTAGCAGCGGCTGCTGAGGGCCTGCAGTCATCAGTCCTGAGCTCTGCTGCAGTTAGTTAGGATTGCTCGCCAGCCGATAGCAGCATGGTGGTTTTTTTTTTTTTTTTGCGTGTTAGGTTGTTGTCACTGTTCTTCCTCGGTACGTTTGTATTACTCGTGGAAGCGAGACGTGCTTTTTCTATGTCAGTAATCGTTTATTTTATTTTTGACCCCTGTATAGTATGTTGCCAACTTCAGAGTATGTTTAGGTTGGGTTAGGTTAGGTTATAGTTTAGGCAGAAAAGTAGCCAAGGTTCGGTTCAGCTAGAGTAAGATGCTAAACTAACTCATAGGCACAAATAAATGTACGGCTGAATCTCAGGTGGGTCGCAAACTATGCCTGTGCCTATTCATTTTTTTTTGTGCCGCAACCCCCCTCCCTCCCTGCCGCCTTTTATATTACCCCTTCTCGGCCCTGCCCAATAACCTTCGGCCATATTCAGGCGCAATATCACAGGCGTCACCTTCCTTGTGTCTTTATTTATTTTTTATAAGAAGACCGTTTAATTGCTAAACCTGTGACATGAAATTGCAACCGAGCCGAAAAAAAAACTTATGCCAGCCGCCCGCGCCGTCACCAAATGACGGTAGAAAATAATTACTTCAACAAAGCCCCTTTGTGCTTCGCTCTTCTTCATGGTTCTGTTCTGAAGAATATTTTTGCTTATCTACTCAACTTGCGTACCGTGGGTGCAATAAGTACAGACTAATAGCCATGCTACCACGTACACATGGTTCATTTATCTTCAGCGCTTAACCCGATGGGGGGGGGGGGCACGATAAAGGACGTTTCAAAAAACGGTAAGCATTGCTACGAGAAACCGACATTTTTATTGGTCTACAAAGGGTTAAATTTCAAAAATGTGATACGGTAAGGCCCATTTGCTTTTCGACAAACGAATTTTCTTCCGTCTAATCCTTCACATCCGGACGGAGAAACAAGCAATCCACAAAGCTGTTTTTTTTTTATCATAGGTATAGTGGGATTGTGATGGTTAACAATTGAAAGGCCCGCAGGGCCGCAACCAGCTCTTGCCGTTCAATAGTCAATGCAAATTTTAAATACTATCGTTAAATAACTTCTATGACCCTAACAAAGTTTTCGACAGCTCTAAAAGTTGTTTCCGGTTTCAGCTCGTGGGGCAGCCAAGATTCCAGTTAGGGAGCTCCCCTGCGGTGTCGGCGAAGCTCCTACCATATATCTGCACAACGCAGTTTCATTAGTTTTATACCAGCAAGAGAAATGTGTCATTATGGGCTACACGGAGGCGTCCCACAGACTTCTGCTTAAAGTACGACTAAAGCGAGCTCCCATACAAGGGATAGCAATAGCTCAGAAATAGCTGGCATTTGATCTCTTTAGAGCAATGACCAAACTTCCTGATTAGCATGTTGCCTACCTCGTGGAGTTTTCTTGCTTTCTTTTTATCCTTGTTCTCACAAAAATTATTAGTGATTTGGAGATAAGCTGTTCACATAAATGATATCGACACCATTGAGACGAGTGACATTATCTGTGTCAGGTTTTTTCTTAGGCTTAATATGCATGCAGATAGTTTTAACGGTATCATATTCAACACACAGTTTTCTAGCTTCGTTTTCGCAAATTGAGAGCAGCATATGAGTAAATAGATATGGTTGCTAAGTCCATATGCAGTCATTGTACGTATATAGTGTGAACTTGAAACGCGTTTTTCTAATCTGAAACAATGATGCACTGCTTCCAAGCATCTTATCTTTCTGTTGTAGATGGCAAATATTGTTTGTGGTATAGTTCCCTGCGCAGCAGGCACGAGGTATTGATTCTGGGTTATGTTTCGTTGTTCTATTGATTTCTGTGCAATACTCGCGTTGAGTCAACATTCACATTTGACCGAGTATCTCCTTTCACGAAACATAGACAAATGTAACTACATATTGTGTAATGCACGTGATGTATTGTAGGTNAAGACAAGGAAATGAGATCGCCGAAATTAGGACTTCAGTTGTTGAGAATTTGTCCTAATTCTCTGCAATTCAATTGATCGAGATTCTATGGCCCCTCGCTGCTGGTGGACGCGTTGAGTTAACACTGGGGAATTTTTCTTACTTCGGGCCACGTTCTCCGGCCTGGTTGGTTCAAGCTCTGTTACAGAGTGCAGTTTATTGGAGCTAAAAGTATGCTCGTTCTAGCTTGTTAAGAAAACTCTGATACTAATCGATGCCAGTTTCATGAAGCTGATAGTATACCCGTTCAAGCTTGTTTGCAATACTGGTAGTCCACGTTATAGACCGAACTCGTTCTATACAACTTTCGATTTTGGCCCAAAATTTTCAGTTTCAGGTCTTTGATTCAACTACCTTGGTTTTGAATTGGCCCGTTTTTCCTGCAGCACTAATATGAACTTCCAGGAGGCCTACTAAGCTCAACTGTCCCCTTTAGCTGACTCAGTTTATTAAATTCACGTAAATTAGAGAATGCTCGCGAGTATATGCAAGGCATATTATTACTTATTTCTTTCCTAACTATTTAATACTTTGAAAATGAAATAAATTGTTGTGGCGTGCCTTCAAACCTCCGCATTTTCTTTCAGGGTTATCAGAAAGCAAAGCGCGGATTGAGGCGGATGTTGCAGGAGACTCTAGAACGTGTTGCTATGAGATTTTGCTTTAATACCGTTTGACTCAAAAATATAGTATGAGTACTACGCAATCTCTGTGGAATCAGCGAAAATCTCACGTTTAAATATTGCTGGTAGAGCTTTATTTTTGTTTTTATTTTTATTATTAATTTACTTTTTAGTATGAAAATGAAAAAAACCTGCAAGACGGCAAAGATACATCAGCTGTAGAATAACTATTCCCTTTATTTTCGTAAATCGATTGATTATTATAATGTTTTCCAGCAAGGGCAATGTTTGTAAACAAAGATGGTTTTACCCAGCTGATAGCTCTATAAATGCTGAGGTTGTAGTCGGTGATGTCTAACATGAGTCACATTAGATGTGAGGTAACACACGTGACACCGGCAGTCTGATTGCAACACGCCTCAGGTCTTGTTTTATTAGCACAAGTGGATTTGATCTGAACCGCTTCATCCCTGGACGGATCTCTTGTCTATACAGAAGACTTCTTGTACTCTGTGATTGTATACGATATATTTGTGTTCAATGTATATATATGGACTGTACCAAAGTGTTATATTGCTGCAAGTTGTCATTACTTCGTAGCTACTTTTTTCCGCACATTGTGTAGTATGTCATTACTGTCATAATGCGCCCCAGTGAATGTTATGCTTGTCACTGCAGAAATTACCAGGCCTCGTTCGGTAAAGTCAGTTTGGTTGCAGGACGATTTTGCTTACTTATTCTCAATTAATTGTTAGACGAGTGAAGTCAGCGTACATGATACACCCTCAATTATTGAGAAAACGAGGCGGCGTAGCGCGAGGCATCGGCGACCTCGTTCCAAACATAATACAGCACCTACGCACCAACAGTGCGCGCTTCACCGCGCTTGTCCCTATGGATATTCCCCCGATACTCGCGCCATGGCCAAAGTAGCAGTACTACGTTTCTACCCAACAGACTTGTTGACAGGACGCTGGCACATCGAGGTCGGTATAGCGTCTCCGATAGGTCGCTTCGTTCTCGACTGTACACGTACCATGTGCCTACCTCGCTCCTACACAAGTTTTTAGTTGGGTTGCAGTATTTCGACCCGATACCTAATTAAACGATGTCGTACACAACACATTAAGGTAAGCCTATTATATATATATGTATATTATATGAACCTGTTGCTGTAATGGTAGTCGAATTTTTAACAATCATGTAACTTTGATATTGTAAGCATTGTACTTATATTTATCAGCCACGAGCGAAGGGAAGAGCGGTAATGTTTTTGTTGAAGATTTAAGTACCTATACATATTTGTATATAGATGTCTATCCACCCGAAAAGAGGGAGAAGGAGTTGAGTAATGTTCATAATTTTTTGCAGGGAGTCTGGTGGGTTGAACTAGATGTGAAGCATGCCAAAACTTTAGAGTAACCTGGCCATCAAAAATTACGGAGTTGAAATTCACTCCCCACCGCCTGTGATCGTCATAATTAGCCACGAGGCGTTCTACTTTATTTCTAATTTCATTGCAGTATGTCAGTACTGATATATAATAAGTATTACGCCAAAATAACATAACGTCCGTAGTGTCTTATAAATATTCGGTGTATCCAACTATCTATAGTTTCCCGTGGTAATTACGATATGCAGTGAATTTGAAACTAAGGCAATTATCTAATAATAAATATAATATCGACACGATAAAATTTAACGCTTCGAGATAATTAAAAATCCCATCATCAGAAAAAAAAATGAATATCTATAACCCATAAATAAAAAGCTTCCTTCATTTTCTAGATAGGGGGAGCATGGATGTGGTCGGGGGCAGGTCTAAAGAGCGAATGAACAGAGCTGCGAGAAGGAGCCGGATGTCAGCTCCTGTACAGTTGGCAGATGTGGAGTTAGTCAAAGGTTGTGTAAAGCTGTACAACTGAGGTCATAATGTTGAGGCCGGGTCTAGTTCTGTTGATGTAGAGTGATTCTAATGTTGTGAGGTCGATTGGATTAGAAGAGTCAATGATTGAGAAGTCATCCTTGTTGATGGGATGGTTGTTTTGCTCAGCATGCAAGTGGGCATCTGAATGTGAATGTTTTGCAAGTGGTAAACCGGTTCGGCTGGATACACCTAAATGTTGGTCAATGCGTTTTTTTAATATTGTCTAGTGCTACCGATGTACGAGGCATTGCATCCTCTGCATTTGAAACGGTAGATAACACTTGACAGAAGTGGTGTTGCGAGTTTGTCTTTAAATTTAAAGTAGGACCCTATGGTAAATGTGTTTTTGTATGGAAACCCGAAATTTATATGTGGGCTGGCTTCAGAGAGGAACGTTTTCAATGTGTTTACTGCACTAACAGAGGCTTTGTTGTAGCACGAAGGCGAGTGAAAAAAGTCTAATTTTAAACCGGGAGGTTTACTAATGCCGGGATCGAACAGCTTGTCTAGGAACTATTTGCAGTAGTGGTACAGAACATAGTGCGGATAACCGTTATTTTATAATGATGATAGGATTCTTTATTATCCCGAAAGTTAAATTTTATCATATCGATATTATATTTATAACTATATGCAGTGTCTTAATATTCAAAGTTTTAAATTATTACGCTACCATGCCTCATATCCAGGCTGCTTGCGTGAGGCATGTACCAAATTCACTGGTTTAGTTTGACAAGTTGCTAATTAGATGCGATCATTTGGCTCTTCCAATTGGACTACAGAATCCCTTTGCTGATTGCTGTGCAACCAATGAAAAGTCCACGTTAAATGCATGCAAAGTTTTTCCCCATTTGAAGTGGAGTCATTTGGCCACCTTCCACACTACTGAGTATCCAAATGCGTTGCTGTGCTCATTTAAACATTGAAAGGTAAAGGTACAGGTAAAGTCAACTTAGACCACACCTTCACCTGGGAAACCCACATGCACTGGTTTGTGCTGCGGGTATAGGCCCACTGGCCCCAGATGAGCAAGTGTAGTCGCAGTCGCCCTCGGGTCAAGAACTATTGTGCCAATTTGACGGAAGGAACAAATGACCCGAGACCCCCCACCCCCTCATCTCTGAGGAAGGCAGTTCCGCCACGGCGCCGTGCATGCACACACAACTGCCGAGTCAGCACACCAACATCTGCAAAGAGCTCGTGTGCCTCACGGGGCATCGAACGAGCGATACAAGGTGTCAGAGCTGAGAACGGAAGCATGCAGCTACCGTGGCGGCAAAGGTTTCTGCTTTCTAATTCAGTTGCGAGACCTTTGAAAATTCACTAGTGGTCAGGTAAGGGACCCAAAGGAGACGCACTGGCCCAATGGAGATGCACCTGTAGTGAAGGGAGCTGGCGGTGACTGGATATTGTAGGTTGCCACGCTACAGCTTTTTTTACCATGGGTGCGTCTCCATTGGGCCAGTGCGCCTCCTTTGGGCCACTTACCCTACTTGTTGCGCCAGCTAACGTGACTGCTAATATTGTCGTAAATCTACTCGCAAACTTTCAGTTTTATTTTTAAAGATACAATTAAGCATTCACAGGCAGACTTATAATTATACGAACCAAAAATACTGTCGCATAATTCGCTTTTACGACAACAGTTCTCCGACGATTCGGTATTTTTACATAAAGATTTTACGTGCACGTTTATCACACACCCAAAAATCAGCTTTCAGCAGTCCCCTAAGATTTAATTAAAATTTACATTGGAGTATTCGAAACTTTAATTGAAGATCAATAATTTCTACGAAATTCGTGCTTTTCTATTGGGTAACAGCGACAAATATTCATGCATAAGCAAGTGAAGTCAGCGGTTTCTTAAACTCCACGCTGTTCCTACAAGAAATCAAACCATATTTTTTTTTCATTGGGTTGAATATTTTACAGTAAACTCATTAGTTACGAACGTCTGTATGATCCGGATATCAAGAAGAGGTCTAGTTCTAGGGAAGTGTAACTGCATTAAATACACTTTGATATACTTTCTTTACTCATTTCTAAACAGACTATGTAATTTAGTCAAACCTATTAAATAGTAATTACCGCCCATATTATATTTTAATTAAGCTGATGTAAATTGGTGAGTTTCCCTTGTTACGTGTTCATAGGGCCCTTGAAGGGATTTATCTGCAGCACAGATCAGTGCATGTAGGTGCCCCACCTTTACCTTTATTAGATATCGAAGAGTATAGATTTTCCCTTGCAGCATTTTGTCACTCATTATGTACTTCTTTTTTTCCCGGCTCAAGAGCAATGATTTTTTGTCTGTATCGTGAATTTTTTTTCAAGTTTTCTTTTCTCATTTGTTCTTTATAAGGGTGTTTTAGCTAACTCAGTGACACTGTAGCTAGGCCTACAATTGAAAAAATTGATTATGTTCATGGCTGGAAAACTTTATTGCTCGATAGTTTAACCACAACTTTTTAAAAGCTTCCGTTCACAGGATTTATTGCAGCCTGCTGTAGGGAGTCAAAAGCGAGGATGTATTGACAGCAGTGTGGTGTATGTCCCCGCTCGGCACAAAGCATCTATCTGTACCGGCTCAGTGTTTGTCGGTATGTGTCCATGGGAGGTTGTGCTATGCTGCGGGTTGTCTGTTTCAGGAAGAAATCTAATCATAATTGCTAACTCTCAGATACTGTAAGTTTAATCGTGGCTATTTACTGCCACATTCACGTACAATATTTTCCTTCTAAATAATTTCAATAATTCAGGTGCAATTTTTATGTTTAAGTGGCTTGATAAAATTACTGTTATCTTAGCGTTGCCCGAAGATGATCCATCACTCATTAGGACCTTTTCCTTAACAGCTGGGCGCGGTCTCTTAATTGGAAGTAATTTCTTCTTTCGATTATCCCGTTCCGCGATTTTTTTTTTAGGTCCTACAGCCAGCAGCCATTTGATCTTTCATGGGCGACCTTAATAACATAATCTGGTTTTTCTTCTGGGCTGCGACTTCCCATGAAGCATTTTTACTCAAAAGGTTGCAGATCATGTCTTATAACACATTCACCTAAAGACAGCAGAATTCTAAGTCGCCCCAGGAAATGAAACCATAATCAACTTCTGTGGCGGCCAAGAACATTGTTAGGGAACATTCTCATGACCAGAAGTAAAAAAATGCTGCTAAGCTGGGAAACTTAAAAGATTAGGAATTGTTGCCATAGAGTTACACCCACTCTGATTTCAATTGTTGCCATAGAGTTACACCCACTCTGATTTCAATTGTTGCCATAGAGTTACACCCACTCTGATTTTATTTGTAAATCTGTGCATGCGGCATTAATTCCACCTTTGCTCTGTTCAGCCTTCCATTTGTTGCCTATACATTCGTGTTTCCTCATATGAATGAAATACATTAATAATTAGTCCTGAAGACTGGTCAGAAAATAAAAAATCCTCGTAACAAGTACATCATTAAAATGTTGTACATATGTTCTAGTTTTTTCAATGCACTGTGTTTGTAGCATACTAAAATTCAGCGCAATGCTGCAACCTGCCACATAGACTGCATATTTATCGTGCTTTCTGCAAGTTCAAAGCAGGCCATTTGTGTCTGTATTTATTTTTGCAGCTGATAGGTTCCGATCTTTTAAAAACATAAAGATTAGATCGCTAGTGTGTACCATCGGATCGTTGTATCAAATTTTTAATGCACTCTTCCACAACTCAGCAACATTGTAGTTTTTTTTTGTCGTGTAACTTTTAATTAAGAAGATGGAGACACCTTCTAAATTGAATTTGCAATCTAAATACTGTTGTACAATTTTTATTCTAGTTCCGATAATTGCAATCCTCGTGTAGTAAGGTAACGCTAGCGTATTATCACCTTTTCCCAAAAATTCTCCATTCGTGTAATAACTTTACGTCTGTATTCGTTTATTTTATTCCCCATTGCGATTCTAACTTGTATTTTTCCAATGTTTTCGCTTCTGTTATTGACGCGTTAGTCTTCTCCTGACAACGTAACGACTTGGAAACTTGCTGCGTGTCCCATAATCAAATAACCTCTCTATTTCTCCACCCTTCAGTCCGCGGGTCACTGCGACGACATGTATTCATCCTGTGAATCTTTCCCCCACATCTTCTTCCTTCATTTCTATTGAGACCGACTCCCCTCGCGCTTCATTTGCCCTTCCGTCTCTCTCTCTCTTTCTTTCGGTGTCGTTCACCCATTCTCTCTCTTTCTCTAATTTGCCTTCGCTGTCACTGTATCCGCGCTTCTGTTCTATTTGTTTCTGGCACGCAATTAAAGTGAAGAACAAAAAGACTCGCGTTCTGTGATTGTCTATTAGAAGCCCGCCAGCCGTGGCGGAGAAAAGATGTAGGGTGTGTTCACGCACTGCTTTACTAAAACACGCATTGAAGTGTCGCTCAGGAACTGGCCTAATCTGGCGGTAAATTATTGGCCTAGAAAGGGATGGTCTAAGGGTATGTTCGATTACCAAACTTAGACCGCGATAAGTTAATGCAAGTAATTTTAACTTCTTCCAAACTTCAACACTAAGAGTTGGATTCGTTTATGCACAGCTTGAAACGCCACTCAAAGTGACAAATGAAACGCAGTGAAATGCATCCCCGAACAACGGTCTCTAATAGGAATAGGTTATTGCTACCTAAATGAATTAATCTAGCGATCCGTAAATACGAGAAGGGAAAAGATTATATGTTTCTGACTGCAGGTGTGCAATCTAATCACCTAAATTTAAGAACCTACAGGTCCAGATTTAGGGAAATTCATAATTACTTAAGAACCACTGATATTAAATGGCCAAAAACCTTAATATTTAGGCGCAGCGCCCTCACCACTCCCCATACGCCCTCAGTGCCGCTCCCTTGCCACTCCCCATAGGTCCTCAGTGCCGCTCCCTTGCCACTCCCCATACGCCCTCAGTGCCGCTCCCTTGCCACTCCCCATACGCCCTCAGTGCCGCTCCCTCACCACTCCCCATACGCCCTCAGTGCCGCTCCCTTGCCACTCCCCATACGCCCTCAGTGCCGCTCCCTTGCCACTCCCCATAGGTCCTCAGTGCCGCTCCCTTGCCACTCCCCACAGGCCCTCAGCGCCGCTCCCTTGCCACTCCTCACAGGCCTGCAGTGCCGCTCCCTTGCCACTCCTCACAGGCCTTCAGTGCCGCTCCCTTGCCACTCTCCACAGGCCTTCAGTGCCGCTCCCTTGCCACT
>LQNS02020118.1:1273086-1286555 GCA_001587735.2 Parhyale hawaiensis | reverse complement strand
CCCCACACCAGGTACCTACACTCCCCACACCAGGTACCTACACTCCCCACACCAGGTACCTACACTCCCCACACCAGGTACCTACACTCCCCACACCAGGTACCTACACTCCCCACACCCGATACCTACACTCCCCACACCAGGTACCTACACTCCCTGCACACCGCCACCGCCGTCATGAATAAAAGATGGCGCCTGAAGCGATGCCATCCGAATTGCAGCGGGACATATTCCCGCCGTAATACTGGAATGGGAATCCGACTCGGCTGGAATTTTGTCTTCTCTATTTGTTGATATTTTATCAGGTGTGTCTTGCACTCCTGCTATTGTTTGTGTGCCGGAGTGATTGTTAACACACTACGGTTTTGTTGTTACGGTATGTAGGCCGCTATCTTTGCTCTTCATGATTGTCTGTCTGTTAAATGATATTTGTGCCGCCTTTGCCTTTAGGTTTGGTAGCTACTGTGGTTCAATTACTTGATCTTTGAGTCGTGTTTGCTGTTTGTGTTGGTCAATTGCACGATGTTTCTGCCGGTTTTGCTCTTTCGGTTTTGGCCATTATATGATGTTACGCGATATGTGACTGTTGGTGCAGATATGATTTCTCTTCATACTATAGTAACAGTTTTGACCGTCTAAGTGGCGTTGTTTATATTAGTGCCCGATTTTATATCGCGTTCATTTCAATGGCTTGTGTCCATTAGCCCTCAGGGGTATATTCTAGCAGGCTCTATCTCTGTCAGAATATATATGGGTATCAGAACAGCAAGGGATAACCCTGTTGCCTTTACCGCAGGGGATGTTGCAGCTGGCTGCAGTTCCTGCTGAGAAAGTTGTTTGTAAAGTTAGGTATATGCTTTATGCTTCCCTTTCTGTTCTGTGGGGTTAGCCGCCGTAGGTGGCCAATGACCCCTCTTATAGGACTTCAACACGCTCCGTGTTGGAACCACGGTGGGGACCCTTCGCATGGGTGCTTCTTTCTTCTGTCTTCTCTTTTCAATTTTCTTCTACTGACCTTGCGCGGTTTGGCTACGAGAGCAACATTAGCGTGTGGGGAGCAGCTGCTCTACGCCTTATGTTCTGCCAGTAGTAGCGCGCTGGCCACATGCGAAAAATAAAAGTACTTAAGTTCGCATTTAGCAGGAGACCTTCCGACAGAAAATTCGATATCAAAATCATTAAGATTTCGGCTCGCTGCGACTTGGTATTGCTACGGTAGTAACATTTCTACTATGTACGACTACTTACACCCACGGTAGCAGCAGCCCTTGTATGTTGCACAGGTGTGCTAAAGGAGCCGGGAACGAGCCCCGCGCCTGGTGAGCGTTCTTTACGGCGTCCGATGTGCCGTGTCAGCAAATTGCTTGGTGTGTGTGTGTGTGTGTGTGCAGTTGCTATGGAGGTACTTACCTTCGGGTAGGTGGACGCAGGTCGCTGAACCTTGCGCTATTGCACCATAGTTCCTAACGACCCGTGGTCGGCTGCTGCTGTACTGAATCCTCTGGGTCCAATTGGCCTATATCTGCAACAAGAACCAATGCTTGTGGGTTCCCAGTAGAGGGAGCAGTCAAAGTTGACCTAACGTTTACTACTGTACAGCTATTTACAACGGGCGCAAAGAAACACGTGCGGCCGATGGAACAGTAGTAGTTGTATTAAAGTTATCAGTTATGGCCACAGGTTAAGTATTGTGGCAATAGAAGGGTTGTATTCTCAAGTAACCGGAGGGTCTCTACGACCTTGTCACAAAACCATAGCACACAGAGACCGGTGAGATGATAATAACTAACATTTCTAGTCGTCTTTTTTTAGAATAACCAAATATTTTAGTTATTATTGCAAAATTGCAGAAAAAGTTTAGATAATGGAACATTTTTGTTTTTTACTATTACTTCAATGTTTTGGTAAAAATGACCTTATATTAATATTAGTTACTAAATGCTCTTCTGTAATGAGTGAAAATAACCAAATCCAGACAAGAACCTAATTTTTTAGCTAATTTTACCATAAAATTTGGTAATATAACTAGAATATTTAACGAAATAAATTGGTAATATTTACTAAAATTTAATAATATGATAGCCAAACGAATAACATAGTTCACTCAACTAAATTTTATTTAATGCAACCACACAGGTCTGTGTATACTATTACCCCCCCCCCTCTCAACTAATACTACTTCTTATCCATTATTAAATTGCGTTTAATTCAGTGTTTCTCTATTTTAGTACATAGTGACAGTACATCACTACCATTTCAGTATTTATTTGTTTCACTCTTAGTGCCTTATATTTCATCGCGTTTATTTCCAGGTTTCGTGTCCGTTATTACATCGCATTCATTTCAATATTTATTTATTTCATTGTGTATAGCCGGTATTTAAATTACGTTCATTTCAATGTTGCTTGCATTTGCTGTTCTTTGCTAGCATTTTATTTGCAATGTACCACGATATAAAATTCTTGTTTCATCTCTACCTTCTTCTTGTTGCTGAAACTCTGCAGCAATAACACGGTGCCAACATTATACGAGCGTATGTATTCAGAACTTTTTGCAACACATATACAGCGTGTATAGTGCAATTCACTTACTAGGCAATGGCGTTTCAGAGAAATTACACCATTGGTTTATGAACAATGGCATTTAGAACGAGTTACGCTATTGGTCGTTACTTTTTGTGGCGTCACTGCACAACAGCTGTTTATAAACTTCGGAGTAAAAATATACTAGAGTGCGTCTCAGCCAACGTCGCTGGAAGCGGCTGCTGTATGAGCTGGCAGGAACTCCCCCACCCTAATATCACCAACTTCGGCGGTCACCTAGCTGAGTGACTGGGTGGCAGCCAGTTTGACTGAGCAATTAAATGGCCTGCACCACATCAGCGCAAGCTGGCTCGCAGAACCTCCTAGCAAAAAGAAAGTTCTCGGAATAAATTTTTACTCCAAGAAAAAAGTAACGTTCAACACAGGACGCAAACTTTAAGAGGTTGGTATATTGGATACCGTGTGCTATATTCGTCGCATTTTCATAAAAATGTAAATCTAAAATTTAGTACCCGTGGCCACTGAGTGCAGCTAAGACCACAGACTAAAGACGACACAGGGTGGCAGTTCAATATTTTTGTAAGAAAATTTTGGCTGAATCAATGGCGTAGAAAGCCCAGAACGCAGGCTATGCAAGTCAAGCACCGCAAGAATTCATCTGTCCGAGGAGAGGAGATCCTCGACACCATCGCATGCGAGCGCTTCTCTCTAACATTCCACCACTTCCGGTACACGCTCGGAGTAAGTATAGGGGAAGGAGATACAAATCCTCGACAGTGGGACCAAAAATGGGTTCGTGGTGGCTTTATCATGGCAGCCTTCTGCAGCGGCGTCCTTATGAGCTCTGTTCTCGAAGTCACTTGAGATATAAAAGAATCAATGGCTTTGCCTGCACCCGATCAGCAGCCATTTGGACAAGCGTGAGTGAGTTGGCGGCTCCTGCTTAGAAGCATTTATCATTCAGGAATCAGAAAAGAATGCATATTTATGGAGCGTTGTAACCTGGATACCGAAGGCCACTTAGCTCCAGTGCACCGAAAACTGAAAATCTGAAATTTTTCTCGCGTGGGCAGCATTTGCTGCGAATGGAAATGAAGAAGAGCCCGAGTCTATTGCTTTACAGCTAAAATAAATCAATCTCAGATTGCATATAGGCCACCCATTCTACTAGCCAGTCAGTAAGTCAGAGTGCATGCAAACCAGCCTGTGTGTCAGCCAGCTCGTAGCATAAAGTGGCCCGCACGCTGCCGTGCTGTATTTTGGTTAAGTCGTCTCCCCCTATACTTACTCCAAGGGTACACGAGGCTATATCACACACACACACACACTTGTTATAACTATACTGTGGGAGCACAAGTACATTCATTTTACTGAGGCTCCAAAAACATGCCGAAAACTTACAATGAATAACGCTGGATCCCGATGAACCAAGATAAAAAAGACCCTTTTAGAATGACGGTTGGGAGAAGAATGAAATCATTGCAGTTGCTTACTAAAATCAACTGCATTTGCAGGGGCAAAAACTTTAAAGATACTTTATTTTCATATACTGACTTAAGAATACATAAAGTACAGACTACAAAAAACTCATAGCGGAATGCCATGACATCATGAATGAAATGGCAGCAATTTCAACTCTATTTGTGAAAAGAATTGTTGACGCGATAATACGGATTTTTGTGTCTCGGCCTTCATTTTGGCAGCCATGATCACTTTAAGGGGCTCCAAACGATAACATAACCCTGATCCCATGTTAGCTGATACCTTTCTGCATCACTTCTTCTGGTTTGGGCACTTTGGGACCAGTATGGTTACTTTGGAGAAATTAAACGAGGCCAAGAAACGAATCTGCGAGGAGTTCCTCTTCACGCTTATTTTTGGATGCCATCTTGAATATCTCAAATAACCCAAGGGTGAGAGGTCCACACCCACCTAAATGTGAACGCATGAACCCCATAGACAAATGATATGAAAAAAAAAACTATATCAGCGGATGCCGGGTTGACCCCCATGGCTGCCAGACTTTCAGTCTATATCTTTTTGAGTTATGTACCAAGAAAAGAAAAGTAGACAAACAAAAGGCTCAACGTACGGATCTTCATCAAAAGTTAAGCATCTGTTCCTTCTAACATTCCTAGCAATCCCTCTAAATTTCATAAGATCCGTTAATAACATTTTATTATTGTTGTTACTTTTATAAAAACTACACTTTGGGGCCACCACGGAAAGGAAGCGCAACCCAAATGAAGCATTATGCAATGAGCTCCCACGGATAGGTAATACAACCCAAATGAATCATCTTGCAACACCGGCAAGCCCAGAACGCTGCTAATGGAAATCCAGCAAAAAAACATTAACAGCTGACTTAAACGCCTGCAGGCCAATACCGGCAACAAATTTAAAACCCTAGCCGACCAGGGCACGAAGCACCGACAGAACTGATTAGTTCGACATCTGACAGCCTCCAAAGTGAAAGAGTGCGCTCCGCACGCAGCACGAGTNGATATGCGATTGGTGCATACGACAACTGGCTGACAGCCATAAGAGACTCTTGAGCTTCAACGGGCTAGGCTACTGGCTCCCTCCTTCTCTATACAAGCTCCTTGGCCTGCACCCGATCAGCAGCCATTTGGACAAGCGTGAGTGAGTTGGCGGCTCCTGCTTAGAAGCATTTATCATTTAGGAATCAAAAAGATGAATATTTATGGAGCGTTGTAACCTGGATACCGAAGGCCACTTAGCTCCAGTGCACCGAAAACTGAAAATCTGAAATTTTTCTTGCATGGACAGTATTTGCTGCTAATGAAAATGAAGAAGAGCACGAGTCTATTGCTTTACAGCTAAATTAAATCTCAGCTTGCATCTACGCCATCTATTCCAACTAGCCAGTCAGTAAGCCAGCGTGCAAACCAGCCAGTGTGTCAGCCAGCTCGTGCCATAAAGTGGCCCGCACGCTGCCGTGTAGTATTTTGGTTATGTCGTCTCCCCCTATACTTACTCCGAGGGTACAAGAGGCTATAACACACACAAGTACACAAGTACATTCATTTTATTGAGGCTCCAAAAACATGCTGAAAACTTACAATGAATAACGCTGGATCCCGATGCACCAAGATAAAAAAAAACATTTTAGAATGACGGTTGGCAGAAGAATAAAATCGTTGCAATTGCCTACTAAAATCAACTGCATTTGCAGGGGCAAAAACTTTAAAGATATTTTATTTTCATATGTTGACTTAAGAATACATAAAGTGCAGACTACAAAAAACTCAGAGCGGAATGCCATGACATCATGAATGAAATGGCAGCAATTTCAACTCTATTTGTGAAAAGAATTGTTAACGTGATAATACGGATTTTTGGTGTCTCGGCCATCATTTTAACAGCCATGATCATTTTAAGGGGCTCCAAACGATAACATAACCCTGATCCTATATTAGATGACACCTTTGTGCATCACTTCTTCTGGCTTGGGCACTTTGCGACCAGTATGGTTACTTTGGAGAAATTAAACGAGGCAAGTCTGCGAGGAGTTCCTCTTCAGGCTTATTTCTGGACGCCATCTTGAATATCTCAAATAACCCAAGGGTGAGAGGTCCACACCCACCTGGATGTGTACGCATGAACCCCATAGACAAATGATATGAAAAAAAACTATATCAGCCGATGCCGGGTTGACCCCCACGGCTGCCAGACTTTCAGTCCATATCTTTTTGAGTTATGTTACCAAGAAAAGAAAAGTAGACAAACAAAAGGCTCAACGTACGGATCTTCATCAAAAGTTAAGCATCTGTTCCTTCTAACATTCCTAGCAATCCCTCTAAATTTCGTAAGATCCGTTAATAACATTTTATTATCGTTGTTACTTTTATAAAAACTACACGTTGGGGCCACCACGGACAGGAAGCGCAACCCAAATGAAGCATTATGCAACACCGGGAAGCCCGAAATACTGCCAAGAAAAATCCAACAAAAAACTAGACAATTGACAACTAACTTAAACTCCTGCAGACACTCCCTGCAGCTGATGCCGGTAATGAATTCCATCCCTAAACGGACCAGGGCAGAAAACACCGACAGAACTGATGAGTTTGGCCCATAACCGTCTCCAAAGTGAAGGCGTGAGCATCAACCGCAGCAAGTGTATTTCTCCCCAAGACCTCGAGGGCAGTGACTGAAGAATGCAACTAATGTCGCTCATTGTTGTGCAGATTAAAAAAACATGCCGAGTCCGGCCACCCTTCTCCTGGAGGACAGAGTCTCTAAATCACACTCAGCGCTCCGCCTGCTGGCTGAGCTAACGAGTCGATCCAGCAGACGCAAATGACTGCCACCGGCCGAAGCCCAGACTTGTGAACAACACTCCAACACAAGCAGCATAAAAGCATTTACGGACTACATCTTTGCCATCAAACATAGAATTTACTTTACGCCGGAGCCCAATCTTACTGGAAGCACGGGACACGAGTTACTTAACATGCGGCTCAAACGTAAGCTTCTGATCAACAACACCGAGAATCTTCAAGGAGCTAGACCACTGGAGAAATGTGTTATCTATCTTCAGAAGTAGATGCTGCTGTAAAACTGTCCGAGACTGACTTGCAATCACTGATTTAGTCTTGCTGGTATTCAGCTTCATACTCCAGGCGGAGCACCATGCACTAATGCCCGGCAGACCCCTGTTTAAAGAGTGGGCGATAATATTACGCATGCTGTCGGGTGGTAACACTGCTACCAAAGTAGAATCATCAGCATAGCTGAGGATCGTGTTCTCTAGAAAATAGAGCATGTCGCTAGTGTCCAAACAAGCAGCACGGGGCCAAGTACGCTACCATGAGGGACGCTAGACATCACTGTGACTTTTACACGCAAAGAACCGTCAACGGACACACTTTACGTTCGCTCAGAAACAAAATCACGATTGATATCCAGAACCTTACCGCCCACGCCAAATGACTCCAAATAGTACAGTGGTTCACCCTGTCAAACGCGACGATCCAGCTCCTACTGTAAATTGTGTGACACCGACAACAATGCGTTTTTACAACCCAAACTAGCTCTGTACTCAAACTGACCAGCAGGCAGCAGTCCAGTAACCTCATCAGAGCCGCCCAGCTTAGAAGCCAGCAATTTCTCGAAACCCTACTTCAAAATGGGCGTCAGTGTAATATAGGTCGGTAACTGTATCTATGAAAAATTTAATATACCTAGGTTAGGTTAGATTGGTTAAATTGGCTGGCTTGGCTTGGACTAGGTTAGGATAGGTTATTTAGGATCCTGACAAACTTTTCAAATACTTCGATTAGAAATTCTACGGTAGTTACTCCGAATATTCAAGTATCTCGACTTTTAGCCTTGCAAGTTCTAGGAAGCTTGACGAGCTTATGTCGAATTTATTTAAATTTCATTGCAACATTTTACTCTAATTCAAAACCTTATGTCCCTTTTTGCAATTTAGCATAATTATACAGAAAAATAAATAAACTCTTGATTTCAATATATTTGTACGGCCGGAGTCTCTCTCTCTCTGTTCTTTTGGACATACTAAAGTTACTTAAGCAGAATTACCATATGAAAACTGCAATATATGTTCTAAAAACACTGAATACCACGGACAGGTAATACAACCCAAATGATACATCTTGCAACACCGGCAAGCCCAGAACGCTGCTAATGGAAATCCAGCAAAAAAACCATTAACAGCTGACTTAAATGCCTGCAGGCCAATACCGGCAACAAATTCCAAACCTTAGCCGACCAGGGCACGTAGCACCGACAGAACTGATTAGTTCGACATCCGACAGCCTCCAAAGTGAAAGAGTGCGCTCCACACGCAGCACGAGTCGCTCTCCCAAAAACCTTGAGGGCAGGGAGAGCAGAATACAACCAATGCCTCTCATTATTATTTGGCCACACATCTGTGGCTATTTCTATCTTATTGATTTGGCACGTGTAATAAAAATTGTTTCTATTCTAATTTCAGCAATAGATGAACCCGGCATCTCGGTATCTTCACCCGCGTATATGTTCGTCAGTGATACTGTTAACATGAAATTCATGTGTTTTACATATATCTGTAGCTTGAATCTGGCTTTATTCGTTATACCATTTATATTTCCATGGCCAGATTTGTTCCATTATTTGTATTCTGGGCCAAAAAATATCGACTTGAACATTCTTATCTAGAAATCAATAAATTTATATACCCACGCTCTGTTAAAGGCAAAGCCACGTAGATCGCACACCCATCTAGGATAGCTAAATGCACTAGGGCATAGAGGAGTATACCGCTTCAGTCGACCACAGCTTAATTGTGTCTGAGCTACGACGCCATGGGCGGAAGGATCATATGACTACTGCGCCCCCTGACCGTAAGGTCATACTTCTTCGGGAGACTATTAATGACAGAAACGCTGATGCTACATTACCAGGCTTTGGAACAGAACGCCTGACTTCGAAACAACGAGTGACAAAATACCTCAACCTCTGCTCCACTTCCACGACATGAAATAATTGATCGTTCGCCTTCATAGCCTGAAATAATCAACTTTATATACCCAGGGCCTGAAAATGATCTATTATTTGTTTCAATGGCTTAAAATTGTTGAATTTGTAACGTCACAGCTTGAAATTAAGTATTGTCATTGATGCAAACGTTTATTTTTGTTTGAAAAGTGTAACTATGACAGTTTCCAGCTATGACTGATAAAACATTTACGATTTTTCAGTTTCGACAACGATAGCGATCATTTTAGTTTGTGGGTGTAAGTAATATCGATGATATCAGGTCGTGAATGTTAATAATAATTTCGGGCCTTGGATGTACTCAATAATTCCAATACCTGTGAGTAAATATTCGGTATTTTTATGCTGTGGATGAAAATATTTTCTAATTTCAGGCTGTGGATACAAATAGTGACTCATATTAGGCTTCCAATGTAAATAATTCACATTTTAGGCTGTCGACATAAAAAACAGTAGTATTAAGTCGTGAATGGAACCATAAAAACAGGTGGCGGATATACAGCATGTAACTAAGTGATCATTTTAGGCTGTTGAAATGATTGATATTTTGACGTCATGGATGCTAATGATTAATATAACAGACCGAGGACTTAAATAATCGATAATTTCAGGCCTTGGATATGAACAGTTTTATGTTTCAGACCATAGATATCAATAGTCCGTGTTTCTGGATTTAAATTACTGTTAATTTCAGGCCCTGAATATATTTTAGGTATAAAAAATCATATCAAACTGTAAATATAAATACGCGGTATTTTAGCCATTCATATATAATTATATAATTGCGGATCAGTAATGTAAATCATCGATTATTTTTAGCTGTGAATAGTAGCATTTAATCCTTAATTTCCAGCAGTGGATATAAGTTATTAATTTCTATCCACGAACAGAAAATATTTACCTTGATACTGTCAGCAATAAGATAAATTATAATTATGTCAACAATCTTAATCAAACAGTATCATCACTGACATTTTCAATAACAAAAAGCCTGGTTTTTTTTTACATATTTACATCCACGGTCACAGAGTGATGTTATTGGCATCGACCTCCAAAAAAAAAAACAAATAAACACTAGCAAATTTCGATACGATTGCCTAGGCCAAATCACTGGAGCCTGATCTGCCGACCTTACTTTTCATATTCCCTCCAGGAATCGTTGTTGCCAATTATCTAATGAAATCGCTCAGTAACTCTGTACCCCGAGCTTGCCATTAATGATCTTTTTTGATCAAATCGTCGTTATTAATATTCGAATCAATTTACTCAGGGCCTACGCTTCCCAGTTCGCCATTAATAGAAGCATGTTTCCGTACTCTGCATTATTGAAAAATTGGTATGCGAGTTGCTATGTCATTCTGCTGAATCTAATGCGATATAAGTGGTCTCTAGATAACCAAACAGTGCCTTTAGAGCCCCGAGACGCAGCCTCGCATCACTCCGAGTAATAAGCCAATCCTATGATATCCGAGAAACCTGTGAAAAATTCGGAGCAACAGGTGCAGGGACCAATAGCAGCGCAAGGTCAGTCGTGCGGACCAATAGCAAAACGAGGTCATTCTCGCCAGCCAATGAAAAATCGAGGTCACTTTGGACGGCCAGTGGCACTGTGAGGTCACGTTTGCAACACGTCTGGCACTGGCGCGTCATCCAATAGGGAGTGGCGCTGGGCGGGAACTAGGCCGGGCTTGGGTATCTAGTGACCAATCAGAGCGCAGCTTTCTGGGATCGACCGGTGTCTATCAAATACAGACCTCATTGAAACACTTTCGAGTTTCGTCTTGCTTCGTCAAAACTTGGAGAAACTTGATGAAACAGCAAGATACTTTTATTATTGTAGATGAATCTTGCATGGCCCACTGACTCTGACGCTGGGTCTCCGAAGGCCAAATCGGCACCTGAAGAGATTTCGTTTCTTCCGTGGCACTAACTTTGGGCGCATTGAATTTTTCCCCTAAAATTTAGCTCGAATTATTTGCTTATATCTCTAATTTGGTGTCACAGATATCGATAACATTTTTCATTTCAGATAGAATAAATCCATCGATGGATCATCTCAAGTTTTTTTTTTCTCATCTCATATTGCACTTTCCGTCTGAATATATTTTTATTTTATTTATGTTATTGGTTGGGCTTAAAACAACTTGCGAGCTTGAAGCTTTGTGCGACATTCATAGCTGTCCATAGGGTAGTGCCTTATATCAGGTATCGTATACGTATATTTCATTCATTCTAGCTAAACCGAATCTCGTCCTACCTATTTCTAACTAACCTATTTCAATTTTACATAACATAGCACGTACTCTGAAGTAGACCACATACTGACTACAGTATACCAGTGTAATCGGATAGCTTGATTGCTTATTACTGAAGTAGTTACCCTATAGAACGGGACTATAAGTGTTTATGGAAGAGGTGCTCCTCGGTGCGCGCTGCCTGGACGAGACGAAGATCGAACGAAGTACAGGCTTTATAGAGGTAGCTGAGTCGACTTCTAAAGGAAAGAGATAGCTAAGAAATAAGACGCGATGAAGAACGTGTCATCCGATACAATGGATAGTTCTTCGACACCTTTATCATCGAGTGAGAGGAAGACGTCTGACGCTAGCTTATTCCTTGTGACTTTTAACTCCCGCTATGATTCTCTCCCATTATCGTTTAGATTCTTGATTAACAATGTCACTTTCATTCTCGCTTATTATACCGAAGAAATGTTCATTAGGTATAGGCATCTGTCACAATGTTCCGTGCTCCAGTAAATACTTGCGTGTATAAAAGGATATTGTGAACATTTGGGCTGCTGCAAGCTTGAGCCGACACCCGGGCTTTATAGGTTCAAAATTGCCTGTGGTATAGCAATCGCTCACCTGGCTAAGGGCCGAAACATGCCAAGAGTAGTTCAGTGAGAATCTGGCAGGCAGGCCGGCAGTTTTGAGAAGCACGGAATGCATTGGAGCGCGCACACCGAACAGCGGCCTGCGCCGCTGTTCGGTGTGCGCGCTCCAATGCATTCCGTGCTTCTCAAAAACTGCCAGCTTCTCCCTAAACTACTTTTGGTATGTTTCGGCCTTTAGTTTTGAGGTGCATTACATGATCATGCTAAACTTGTAGTTTTTGTTGTGAGGTCTGACGTTGGTGAAGGTTAACAGCGATTTGCATTATTAGTTATATTTTGTTTCTCCTGTTGCTCTCCCGACATTACAGCTTATCTAAGCCACGGATTTTATTTACCAGTTACGATTGTAGTTTATTTGCTGTGATGATAAGTTTATCCTTGTTTTTGTATTCATAATTCTGGCATGCTATAAGAACTGCTCGGCTATTCCTGACCCGGAGAACAGTTAGTTCCTTGACCTAGGCCCAGATTTACTAACGTTACAACATTGTCGTACTTACTGTCTATTAACTTACTGCTTCGCTACATTCCGACAGGAAAACGATTTATGAATCCCGCACTGCTAATTATAACTGCTATACATTTTGCACGAGCTGCTGTATGCCAAGCTTAGGAGAGAACTCGTCGCATTCTACTTGGACTCTCACACGTACACCGAGGGGTGTATAAGCTTCGTAAATGAACTTACAGGTGGTAACTGTGAGACACAATACTGGCCCGGCATTACAAGTTTGTATTTACCGTGATAAATTTGGCCCCTGATACATAAATGATTAGAATTTGTGCCAGTTACAAGTGGAGTGAGAGATTGTACAGCTGTATAGAGGACTATTGACTATATATCCAGTTATACCGGGATCAAACTCATTATATTTACCTTGAAACAAGATTTTTAATTAGCTGTTCTGTCTTAGAGTACGAACTAAATACACTATATATTCCTTGGGACAGGGTTTTATTTAGCTAATCTGTTTTAAACTGGTAAACTGAATTTATATACCTTAATTGAAATAGGAATTTTATTAAGCTATATTCTGTCTTGAAGGACAAACTTAGAACGGGATTTTATTAACCTATTCTGTTTCAAGGGATTGGTACCGATGTCATGGCATATTTATTACAGTGCAAGGTAAGCTACAGAAATCTTACAGCGTTCATTAAGATTGCATCAAGTCTTTTGTGTGTGTGTGTGTGTCTGTATCTGTGTTTGTCTGTCTTTGTGATGAAGACGATTGATATTATTTCATGATTATACGTAACGCACAGAGGAATCGCTTCCGGCATAGTGTGCGGTTTAACTGAAATTCCGACCTGGGTGTAAATATATACAAGTATATATATGCTGTGCGCGTTTGGTGGATTTGCGCGATCGATCGCGCAAATCCACCAAACGCGCGCAACATATATATATATATATTATGTGTGTATAATATGTATACCTATAAGTTCGGTTGCCTCACGTGTATCGCAGAAAATTGGTCTTATGAGGCGTGCTTGGAGGGTTT
>LQNS02020118.1:1258402-1272541 GCA_001587735.2 Parhyale hawaiensis | reverse complement strand
CTAGTTGAAATAAGGTTTTTATGTCAAAATTTCACATGATATGGCGTAGTATTTTTTAAGTTATCGAAAAATTCTGAATTGTGCTATCATTATTGCCACCACTTTATTCTGTCTTAATGTACGAACTAAATACACTATATATTCCTTGGGACAGGGTTTTATTTAGTTATTCTGTTTTAAACAGGCAAACTGAATATATTACCTTAATTGAAATAGGAATTTTATAAAGCTATATTCTGTCTTGAAGGACAAACTTAGAACGGGATTTTATTAAACTATTCTGTTTCAGGGATTGGTACCGATGTCATGGCATATTTATTACAGTACAGGGTAAACTACAGATATCTTACAGCGTTCATTAAGATTGCATCAAGTCTTGTGTGTGTGTGTGTGTGTGTGTGTGTGTGTGGGTGTGTGTGCGTGCGTGTGTGTGTGTGTGTGTGGGTGGGTGGGTGTGTGTGTGCGTGCGCGTGCGTGTGTGTGCGCGTGCGTGTGTGTCTGTCTATGTAATGAAGACGATTGATATTATTTCATGATTATACGTAACGCACAGAGAGATCGCTTCCAGTAAAGTGTGAAGTTTAACTGAGATTCAGACCTGGGTGTAAATAGATACAAGTATATATATATATTATGTGTGTATAATATGTATACCTATAAGTTAGGTTAGGCACGTATTTAACTGAATATATCCTAACCCAGCCTCACCTATTCATAACTAACCTATAACTTAATCTACCCTAACCTGATGTATATGTACCATGAGGTCTGCCACATAGACATTGTACCCGAACAATTAAGATACCCTACTCATGCTAGGTTCTTTACTAATTAATTGAAGTGAGTACGAAAGGCAGTCAACTGAATGTCAACTAATTTCAAGCTCAACAGCTGTGCGTCTACCAAGAGAACTACTACATATAATAAATATAATGTTTACCGTCTCGTTAGCTAGTTTAGTTAATGTCACTAGTAGAGTCTCAGATATCTCTATAAGTTTGGAGTTGAGAAGACCTCAGAGAAAGTTGTGAACTTTCTGTGAATACGGCAAAATATTCGCAAGTTGCACTGACGGAACCCATTGATGTGAACGTGTTGTGCACTCGCTGTTTGTATGAGCCACTTAAATCAAATTAATTGATTCTTTAAGAGAACATGGCTCCGGCCTCAGTTGCGCGCTGGGCTAGTTTTGTGTAAATTAATAAGTTCGTATAAATATACACATTTATTATAAAGAAATGATGTACGGGTAAACTCTCTGTAAATAAATAAACTTTGCATCAAAACGGTTCTTGCATCGATAAATCATTTTTATATAATTTTTTTTTTTAAATTGGCACAATTAAGCAAATTCTGCATAATTATGTGAAGCAACTTTTGTAAATAATTTTACGCGTGAAGAAAACGTTCATAAATTAAAACCTTTGTATAAATAAATTTCCACCATCAAACTTTGTATGATAAATTGATTTTGCTGGAAAATAAATTAATTTTGCATGAATAAGTAAAAAATATTTAAAAAAATAATTCAGTTTTATATTAATATATACATTTAACATAATGGAGTTTACGTAAATAGGTAAGCGTTCTTTTAATTTAGAAATACTTAGTCACGAGAGCACTTTTCTTCAATCATAATTTCAACCTTCACCTGCTTATTCCGGATGCTTAGCTTCTCTGTTTCGTATTTCTTACTGAAACAAATTTGTGCCCTGGTCACATTTTAAGCATATATAATTTTCTTCTTTAATTTTCGAACAACTGTCAATCCTCACTGCTTTGTTGCGAAAGTCTGGCTCGTCACGTTTCAAGCTTCTTTTCTAATCAACTTTGGTATGCTAGAGATAATCACGTTTATACAGACCCTGGCACGATGGTCATCGCCGATTATACGATGGCGATGGTATGTAGACCATTGCCATCGGAAAAACTACGATGTTACGACGGAACAACGCTGAAATCCATAGGCGGTAGTGATAGTCCGATGGAAATAGTATCAAACAATCGGCGATGGCCATTTTCTCCGTCGGCGATGGTGTTATGAGGAAGAAATGGTCCGATGAAATTAATGACTGAACATGCCATCGGCGATGGTATACGATGGGCATCGTTATCGGTTGTACTTCCGATGCCGATGAAATATTGAAATAAGGCTAAAACTACACCAGTATTTCACTTTGCGACTTTTTCCTTGCGACTTTTTCATTTCCTTACGACTTTTTGTTCCCACTTTTTTCTCGAAAACTACAGAACCGATTTCGATAATTTTGGTCCCAAAAATTTCTAATTTATAGTTTTACCAGTGGGACCCATTATTTTAACCCTAGGAACCACTACAACCCTGTCAGGGTTGAAAAAGGGGGTCAAAAACGCTTATCCTACTCGCCATTTTTAATATTGGGCCAATCAACCCAATTTTCTTTTAAAACCCTGTTTCTTAACCCTGTCGACTGGCAAACACCATTTGTTTTTCCAAAAGTTCAGCCATAACCCTGTCATGGCTAATTAACCTTTTGACCCTAGAAACTTTTATATAAATACGGAGCTGTCCCAATTTTTTCTCGAAAGCTTCAGGACTGATTTCCATGATTTTAGTCTCAAAAAATTTCTAAGTTTTAGCTCTACCCGTAGGACTCATTATTTTAGCACCAAGAACCCCTACAACCCTGTCCCACGGGTAGGGCTAAAACTTAGAAATTTTTTCAGATCAAAATCATCGAAATCGGTCCAGTAGTTTTCGAGAAAAAGTGGGAAACAAAAAGTCGCAAGGAAATTAAAAAGTCGCAAGGTGAAATAATAATAAAGTTTATTGAGACTCAATTACAGTTAATAGCAGGACAATATAAGGTTCTGTATACACTGATACAGCGGAAGTAGTTCGGAACGGATTCTCAAGCCCCTAGATAGCACATTTGCTAATTGGGAGACGTACAACATTTGCAACATAAAGTTGTCCTTCTTCAGGCACAAGCACACAGCACGGCTATGCAAGTGTTCAAAAGCAGTGAAAAGTTGACGATTAAGCCGCAACAGCGGCGATGTTAGCGAGGGGAAAAAGGACACACAGCATGTCGACAGACACGCGGACACTACGCACGAGACTGCCCCCGCAGCGGACAAACGCACACTGGAGCAGCAAGTCGGGAAAGTAAAGAAAAAACAAACCAAAAGATCAACAGCGAGAGCAAAGCTGGCACGACAGACAGGCGTTCAGAAGGCCTAGCTAACGTAACCCACACACTCTCCTTGGGCGCTGCTCCCCAAAACATAGCATGGGCGAACCTAATTTATGCTATTACTGTGGCTTATTTCCGCATCCCATGCCCCCAATTAAGGAGAATACAAATACCCAACTGAATAAAACACGCAACGTCGAATCAGCACACTACTGTTAACAAATTAAGCAGGTCATCCACATCATAGCTTACTGTACATTGACATTCTACAGGACACGTGACCGTATGCGGTCACTTTCGTAAAGCTATTTCAGCGAAAGCGGCCTTTAGCTGCCCACCATGGGTCCAACACATCGATCAGTTGCAGCATCTATGGACCAGTTAATGCACAGTCTTGTTGAGACACAAGATATTTCCTTAGAGCTTTTCTAAACACCTTCTCATCTCCTATCTCCCTAATTTGACCAGGTAATTTATTCCCCCGAGTAATACTGGTTAAAACTAAAAAAAAAACAGCCTGACGATCGAGTTTGGAACATTCAGTTTTTTTAGTAACATGAAAACAAAGACGAGGTTACAAACTTAGTTTTAATGTATTTCCCAGTTCTAACAATATCAATTAATAACCTGGGCCATACCTGCAGTTCGCACCTTTTATCAGCTAGGAATAGTATTACTGGCTTGAAAATCGCACACAGGCCGAGGTTGCAAGAGATGCTGCTTTTATTCGATGTATGTGGTCTGAGATGTTTGTATTTTTAAATTTGTTAATGCGATGGTCCATCGCCGATTGTGACGCCCTACGATGGCCATCGCCGACGGTTATTTCATCGTAGGGCATCGCCGATGAAAACTGGCGATCTTTGGTTCCGATGCCGATGGAGCGATGGTTTTGCCATCGCCATCGTAAGCACGATGACGATGGCGACCGGACCATCGATTTTGCCATCGTAACATCATAGCATAATGGGAGATGCCGACCTCTGCGTTGATAAATGCTTTCCATTGTTTAACAACTTTTTATCTTTGTAGCCTACGATGAGAGAGTATCATTGTACCATGTCATAACACTGCATGTTTGTTAACATGTTTGTTAACAAACTAGTGTCATCTTGCGTATGGAATGAGATAGAGGGAGTCATATAATAGATTGCTGAACCATTTCCTAGTTATGGACACCACGAGAACTGAAGTGGACTTTTTCCCTGACAAAGCAATACATTGTCTCCTGGTCTACGTAAAACTCTATAAATAATGCACTTGATTCATTCATAACGCACATGATGTCAAATAAGTCAGTCTTTCCTGTTGAGTACCTTTCGCTCTTAGCGTGTTGCGAAGTACACCTCTGATGTATCTTTCTAAGAGAAGCATTGATACCCTGTCTCAGGTGCGCTATTCGGGTACATGTCACTCTTTAATTAATTATCACCCGCGAGCGAAGGGAAGAACTGTGATAATGTTTTCGTTGAAGATTTAAGTATACATTATGTATTTGTATATTTGTCTGTCCGCAGAATAGGAGGTAGTAGGAGTGGAGCAATGTTCATAATTTTTTTGCTGGGAGTTTGGTGAGTTGACCTAGATGTGGCCAAGGCCAAAAAAGAAAACTAGAATTAGCTGGCCATAAAAAAAATAAAGGCCGTGGATTTTGTTGTCTGTCCACCCAAAAAAAAAGCCAGAAAGAGTTGAGTCATAATACTAATAATTTTTTCCAGGCGGTCAGGTGGGTTGTCTGAGATGTGAAAAATTGCAAAAATCTTGAGTTAGCTGGCCATCAAAAACGACGGCGTCGAAATTGTAACTCCGCCTAAAAAGCGGCAGAAGAAGTTGAGCCATTATTACAATCTTTTTCAGACGGTCCGGTGAGTTGACTGAGATGTGAAATATGCCAAAACTCTAGAGAAAGCAGACTATAAAAAATTGCGGCGTTGAATTTGCTCCCCACCTCTTACGTCACGAGGAGGCGTTCTAGTTTACACTGTGTACGAAGATGGGGCCTAATTTTACTCAAGGCTTGTTGTGAGCTTGGCTCTCTTACCGAGCATTTCCTTAGAATCTGTAGCTCCGTATTCAAATTGAAATTTCCCACTTTATTTGCTTTCATGTTCCTTAGTAAGCTTGATCCGCCAAACGCCATGAATATTTTGGACCCTCTTTTGAAAATCGCTATTTCTAGCTCTTCTAACACATTGTTGCTTACTCTTCTTTGGATTCTCGACGAAATATTGCTATTTCTCACCCAATATTGCCAAGTATTCTTTGGATACACGTTTGGACGTAGCTCATGGCTGCCAAGTGTTCTCTGGATGCTTGCATAGCTATCGATGTTTTATGGCTCATTTCTACCAATTATTCTTTTGACGCTTGTATGAACATCGCTATTTTTTATCTCATTACTGCAAAGTGCTCTTTGGATCCTCGTTTGAACAGTACGAGCGCAGTATTAGGTTCGCTACTGCGCTTGGTGAGGCATTGCCAACATTTGTTAGTGATGCCCAAAAGTACCACAAAAATACCTAGCTACCAATCTCTCGAACTGGCATAAATTGTCATCAGCAAATTCTCCATCCCGCAGCCCTCATCCAAGCTGCGGATGACAAGTGTCTACATGCAAATGCTAAGTACCAGCCTGACGAAAAATGGAGAGAAAAATTATTATTTAAACAGATAAATGAAAGTAAAACTGTCTCTATTGTGCGTAATGTCTGATTATTAACATATGTTTCGAAAATTATTCAAATAAACCCACAAGGGTCGTTACTTTCATTTCTGATAATTCGCTGAGTTTGATCACTTGGCAGTCCTTCCGCTACAGAGGGTCAAAGAACGAGGGTAAAGACGTTCAGCCTTTTATTTGTTTTACTCCGTTTCCGTTTTTAATCAGTATATTTTCTGGCTGAATCCTGGCAGAATATTTGGCGGCCCCAGAAACCGAAATCGAAAAACAACTTCGGGGCGACCGAAATTTCTTTAAGGGTGGGCATACTGAATGTTATCAGAAAAAAGGAATGCTTTATTAACTTCTTCACGACGGACAGAGGTGGGCAACTGCCGCCATTTGCGGCCCAACCATGGAATTTAAAAAGGCCGGAGGCCGCAAACTATCGGTTTGTTCTCAATCTTGTGATTGGGCTGCAATTACCCCCACTTGACGGCAGGTACTCAGCTGGCTAAAAAATTTCTATTGCCGCAAGTGATTGTGGTCTTTGTGTGTCCATAGAATAAACTCGGTATTGGTCATGCCGACACGCCTACCTGTATTATCAACTTAGAAACATAAACATGCCCTGACTGGCGACTAAAAACACTAACAAATCTAAAAACAAATCCCGGAGCTTTAGAAAAAAAATTGAAGATGATGCCTGTGTGAGACGATCTGCAAATATCGGCTCGGATTCTGTAGCGTTTCGTGAAGTTGGGGGACCGTATGGTGCAGAGTTCCTTGAAGATGCACTGCTGTCATCGTTCTGACGGGGTCACTTCGAACGTTATGCTTATTTTGAAAACATTATGAACAAACGTATTTGTAACCTCCAAGCGATGCGTAGTAATGTGAATACGACTAATTTACAAAACTTGCTAAAATTATTTTCTAAAAGTGTTTAAACTTTCAAGTTATGTACTGTGGTGCGCTGCGACTAAATAACTAAACTTAACAAAATTATGCTGAAAAATTGCTTTCACCTTCCAACTTTGCATTTTGTCAGTTAGACTAAGTTACCAAACTTCAAGAATTTGAGATCAAAATTTGTTATAGCTCAAGCGATGCGCAGCAACCTCCGCCAAGAAGGTTATATTTTTGTCGGAGTTTGTCTGTCCATCACGAAGATAACTCGAACAGTTGAGGACGGATCTTCATAAAAGTTAGAGGGATTATTAGGTACGTTGGGAACAACACCTGATAAACTTTTGGTCATAATCCGTTCAATTGTTTGTTTGTCCATCTGATTTTTCTTGGCAACATAATTCAAAAAGTCATGAACGGATCTCAATGAAATTTACAGAGCGTATTAGAAATCATACAAGGAACAAATAATCCACTTTTGGTGATGATCTGTTCGTGTGCGTGTGTTTTTTTTTCAGTAACATCACTCAAAAAGTTATGGAAGAATCTTCAAAACTTTGTACGAATGGTCAGGAATGTTAGGGGGCACAAATGACCGAATTTTAGTGATGATCAAAAAAATATCTTGGAATCAGGTTCAGTTTGAATTTGTCGTTAACTGTACGTTGTTTGGCGGAAGTTTACCCTTTCAGAGTGTGTCTCTTGTGAACTATGCGAATGTGACTAAATTGCTCATTTCAAGAATGAAATACAAAACTTCAGCCGTTTTTATAATACTTTCGTGCCCTCGGCTGTGCACGTACATTGTGAATTATACATATAATTCAAGCCACCCTGGAATTAGTAACGAATGGGTTAAACCTGGGAACTTCCTCCCGAGATCCCTGTCCATTTTTGACGATTTTAAGTAACGGGAATAAATGATGATTCTTGGACGATCCCGGAAAATTTGTTTTCAAGTTCCAGATTCTTGTTATGTATTTAGCTCTTCAGGCACGATTTACTATTCGTGGCGTGACAAGTTGAGGTTACAGCAATTCTTTTTATTGAACAAGTCGGCAATGTGCGGATCATAACAATGATTGCTTTTATTCAGTAACCCGGCGACTAGATTTACAAGTGCGTAGATAGTGTAATGTAGCTCATGATTTACCATTTTTCTTGCATCGTCGTGTTGTACTACTCTTTGGCAAATCTGTGACGCAACACCTACTGGGATATTTACTAACTTTAACGTTATGACCTCAGCTGGCATACAACGTACCAAATGATTCCATGCCGAGTCGTGCAGTGTAGAGAGTGCCACCGCAGAGAACAACAAGATGACACTTAATTGTACACTGTAAGATTTGCTCAGTGATTGACAAACCTTGCCGACTTACTCCGACACGTCGATGATCTTCAAACGATGTACAGGAGGTGCAATAGACGCCACTCGATGTACATAGAGGTCTAAGTCTTGACCTTTGTTACCAACGGGAGGACCAACTACGAGTTATTTCCTTAGTACAGGTAACCGTTGAGATCTTGACTGTTAAACGCATGCACACAAGCGTCGATCGAAGAGAAGAAAAAATTTTATCACCCGCGAACAAAGTGAGAGAAGTGATAATGTTTTCGTTGAAAATTTAAATCTATATATTTGTATATTTGTCTATCCACCCAATAAATGGTCGGAGTTGAGCAAGGTTCATACTTGTTATAGGGAGTTTGGTGAGTTGACCTAGATGTGACCCATGCCAAAAAAACTAGGCATAGCCGGCCATAAAGAAAGACGGCGTTAACTTCTCTCCACCGCGGCGAATTTGCCTCCACCGCAGCAGATCGCCTTACGCAAAGAGGCGTTCTATTTTTCCTTATGTTTTATTAAGAGATTTTACAGGAAGGGGGAGGAGGGCTCTACCCTAACCTTGTTGAACAAAGCATCCATATGAGAAACTAGGATTAGCTGGCCATGAAAAAATGACTTGTTGAATTTGCCCCCACAGCGGGTGATGGTCTTACGCCACGAGGCGTTCTATTGTGTACGATATTTTACTACTTCGAGATGTGAGTCTTCGTGTATGAACTTTAGCTGGAGCGATATGCGTGTGTACAAATTATCCTGTGCATCAAATTACCTGCTATAAGTTAATTACCTATTTCTCAGGAGGTGATAATTGAATGGTGAATTTTTACTGGTTAGAGCTTTAGTTGAGCAAAGACAAAAAAATTTTGGATCTTCAGTGGAAAAATTCAGAAATATACATAAACGCTGCGGTGCAAGGACTTACCGTGACAAGCATCACAGTATATGTAAAGCACGCTGCAGACGATAGTCTTTTGTCCTGTGTTTTCACTTCACCGCGTCCGAATACTTCGTACCAGGAAGCAAAGAATGCAACGGGAGGACTCCATAGGACTGAAATAAAATTTAGCCGTGATCGCACGTAGCAAATTTACATCACATCGACGAGTCGAAGTGTTCAGGTGTGGGACCTCAGGCCTTCGTATATTGTTTTCTTGAACATATCACCGTATTTTTTCGATTTATTTCATTAAATCTCCTGCTCATGACTGGCCAGCTACTTGAGCTGCAAAATATCGTAAAAAGTTGTCGCCAAGTACAGAAAGTTCGAGCAATGGCTTACTGCTACTGTGGTTTCTCTCGCGTACAGAACTAGCTATAATGGTGCTTATGTTTGTTGGTAAGGAATAAATATGTTCGGTGAAGAGCACTGTGAACTGAATATGAAGTGTAAATAAGGCTTCAATCAAAACAAAAAGAAGCAAAATCAGGTCGCCAAAAGGGTACAAATTCGGCGCTAGTGCTGTGAAAGTTTCCACCAGCATGCACTGCAATTTTCTATAGATAATTGCAAAATTTGTATATGTTCTCTTAATTTATTTATACGTTTGTGATGAATTTCGCAATTTAAGACGATTTTTCTGGTTAAATTAGTTAAAATACTCCTAGGCTGCTCAGCCATAGATGCGTCGATGATGACGTCACTTTTTGGTGCTAATTTCGCGTGAGTCCTCCTGTCATGCTCTTTGCTTCCTGCTTCGTACTGTCCCCGCACACACGACTGTGTGTCTACCAAAAGTTTGAATAAAATGTTTACCATCATATCCGCGGGGTTAGCAAGTATTGCCAGGGTAGTATCTTGCGACTTTTCAGTTTTTTAGCGAATGTCATCTTAGAAAGTAGCGCCCTTTTTTGTTGTTTATTCAGACACAGCAACGCATTCGAACGCTGTGAAGTGAAAACACAGGACAAAAGACTATCGTCGGCCACTGGCTTTAAGTGCTACCTACAACTACAGCCACAAGTTCCTATGAGTGTTCCCACTTGTTAATATATATCTTAGGAGAGCATGAAAAGAAACTATTATTACCTCGATAATGCCTCAGTACCGTAGGAGCATGATATATTCATGCCCGCACATGTGTCAATAACCCTTGGTTTCCTTTGTTAAGTGAAAAAAAAATGAGTCACTCTTTAATATTCCCGACATCCCGGGAATTCTCGAAGTTTTTCTGGCAGTGACCAGTGACCACCAGTGACGAGTGCTGAGTAAACTTACTTGACAGCTTATATTTTGGCCATTGCATTAGTAGAGCTAATTCGAAAACTTAGTTCTATTTACGAATAACAAAAGGCTATGTGTAGTACGGACCCGCTTTCACAGCTCCAAGTACCTATTTTCGCATTCCTAATTACGACCAGGCTGGAAACTGCCTATATTTCAATAACTTCTTGTACATATTTTCCCCACTCCCGTACATTTCGCTTCGTTACATTCTAACACCTGACTGATCCGCATCTTAGTTCTCCGTGATCTTCTATATATCCCCCCCACTTCCTTCTCCTCCTCCCCGCCCTCTGACCGACGCACAAAATGTTGTCCGTGGCAACATAACGAGCTGGTCGAACTCGTTACGTCAATCAAGCGTGTCAGCTGCACCAGAATATCACCTCGTTATCATTGACTTTTGCCTCCAATGTTTGCCAAAGTCATTGGCATCTTTGGTGGCGACACACCCGTGAGCAAATCAATACAGACATGTCTCGGTGCTGCGGTGAAATCGATAGCTAGCTAAAGTTTGAGGTCCCTAGCTGTACTATATTTGTTTTATCGAAGTCGGGCAGAGTGACACCAACTCCTGATATACGTCACATGAAATTTATTCGATGAGTATGTAGTACAACTTAGCATTAAGAATGGATACCACACGGTGCTGCGCCCCTAATTAGTAAGGCACTGCATCCAGATGAGCAAAAATAACAGTTATGTTAGCATTACAACTTGTGGATAGTGAACACGGCACTTAATGTGCGGCAAATGAGATTAGTCAACGCGCTGGTCAACTTGAGGCCAGCAACTACACACCATAGGTACATGATATCGTCTTATCGAAATTGTGCATATAGAAGAAGAAATAAAAAGTCAAAGAAAAGGAAGACGGCGAATATTATGATAATATAAGCATAATTTAGAATTTTGATAGTAAGGAATCACAGCTGGGCAATTGCATCCCAGCACATGAATGAGAAAGGCCGCAAGCTGCAAACCTCCTTAACTTTTTACTTCTATGGCTTGGCTTCAATTGGCCGCAGGTGCACCCCTTTTTTGGCAACAACAACTCAAATGGCTTTCAGTCAGCCTCTAATGAAGATATTTTTTATTGATTTGCGGCCATATGGAAAAGGCGCAGAGCCACCATCGGAAATGGATCAGAGAATCTCTGATGCATTTCCCCTGACTCGACTCTGTCCCAGTTTTGGTGACGAAGAATCCCGCTGACTGAAGATGGGAATCGAACACACAGCACCGAGTCGAAGTCGGAACGTTCACCACCCCTTGCCACTGGGAGGGGATGTTGTAAAAAATTGGTGATGTGACTTAACGAAAAGAAATCGCAGTAATGTAACTAGCCGTACGAAGCAGAGTCCGACACCTCCTAAAATAAGAAGTGATAATACGGTATATGATCAAAAGGGCAGCCACTCTCACCTGCAATAGGTAGCAAAGTTTTCAGAGCAGAAACTACGTAACTAGAACGCAAGTACTGCTAGAACTGAAATTTACAGCGTACAAGCAAAGAATTTTGATATTTTTGAAAGAACTCCGCGATTCGGATACGTTATGTTTCAAAACAATTAATGCAGTTCTTGTTGAGTGTCATTCTTTGGTTTCCAGCTCTTTACACATCCTAAAAACTCGAACTATTTTCAAACTTGGTTACAGCGGTGAGCGCAAGAGTCTTCCTATACAACTCATACCTATGTTAATTTGCCATTCAGGGTAATACTCCTGCTGTAACATAGCCAAAAGAGGTCTTTGAACAGCAGAAATTGTAGCTATTTGCCTGTTTTCTTAGAGAACAATGCGGGAGTATGTTTGCCCGTTTAGAAGCGGGTGATAAATACCTTCGTCATAGGCAGTGTAAGGACCAATGTCATTTCAGCGTGTACTCCCAGCAGATTTTCCGAAATCGTTGCTGCATCGTTCAAGCTGCTGCTGAAAAGTGGAGAGCTTTCCGAGTTTTAATTAACTGTAAATTTCAAGAAACATCAGGTAATTTACTTGCGACTCCTGTGAAGCCAACTCACGCGACCGCTAACATTTTAAATAATCATTAGATAAACGCACAGTTGCGGTCACAGGAACTCAACCAAACATTCGGGCAAGCTGCTGGAAGAATCCTTTGAAAAAGCTAACTTGTGGACTGGAGATTATAGTTGAAACCTGGTGCTGACTTCCAGCGGACACATGGCTGCACCTAGGGGCACTAGCTACACCTAGTGGCACCAGCTGCACCTAGGGGCACCAGCTGCACCTAGGGGCACTAGCTGCAAGAAAACTAGCACCTAGTAGAGACATACTTGAAAGTAAGCGGCTGCGGCTAGCTTCAGTCAGCAGAGAGCTGTAGTGACTACTGCACATATCTTCCAAATTAACACATTACTAGGTAGCTGAGAAATGCCCTCGTAGGAATACCATTGTTGAAATTACCATATATAGCTACCTGCAGTGGCGCATCGTGCCCTGTGTACGGTGGGGCCCCTCGGCATTAGTTTGGAAGCCATTAGGTGAAAAAGTTTTTTTCTCACCTAAATTCAAGTCTTAAATGTAAGAAAATCATTGTGTAAATTTGCGATGTATTCAGATATTTGTATTCTTGAATTCAGTATGCTGGTGGGACTGGTCCCAATATACGAGCCGCCTCTGGTTATCTGCCCCATAAAATGTTAACTACTTCACGTGATGTCCGTCAAATGAAGCTAAGATACACCGAATAAAAACGTGCGCCAAACCGAGGATAGCGACCAAGGCACTCGCTATCCGGAGAGTGAAATCGAGTCTAACGGAATCAAAGTTTCTCTCCTGTTACGATCGAACTAACTATACGAACTAACTATATTCTAGGCCGCCCCGGGACTCATACTCCAGAAAATCAGCTTTGGCGGCCTTATAATATTTTTTTTAGGGTAGCGCGTCCCACACTACAGCATATATTTATATTGTTGAACTTATTGTTCGACATGAAAGTAAAGTTTATTTCTACATGTGTCACCACCGTTCCTCGCCCTTTGACAGCAGTTCCTTAGTTCTAGCTTTCTGCTCCCTGAAGCACCTATTTTGGCAGCACTGCAGCCTGCGGCCCTGTGTCGGTTTTCAGGTTTTATCGCTTTTATCTAAAAAGGGTTTTAACATCTATATTATAATTCTGCTAGTTCCTCCCCACGTTCCTGCCTTAGTTCCTGCGTGCTTACAACTGTTACGCTTTCACAATTAGATAGAAGAAAATTACGGTATTATCGATGCCATCTCAATGGGGAATAACCGTAGCCAGGCTTTTTTTATTAAGCTGCTGTTGCTCGTAGGTCGTAGTTTGATTTGCTCTCAGACGTTAAACTTGTTTCACACTTCTTAACACAGTGCTTGGTATGCATGATACGGCTTGGGGTATCAATGAAGAATAGTGTTTTTATTCTGGTGAATTTCCGCACGCCCCAGCTCCTGGTAGCTCCCTTCTAGGTTTAGGCTTAATTTTTTCTACATGGAGGAATTCAGTGACGAATTTTTGCTTCTGACGCACGTCCATTACAGGAATGGAATTCGAGTGTCACACCGTCACTATCAGCTATCTAATCTAATACTAAGAATGACCGTCGTGTGTTTATAAATACATATATATATTTATATGTTTGGTGTCACGCTCTTTACGAAATAGATAGGCGGAAATTAGCCCAGGTTGGAGGTCTCTGGTGCTCCTCTCAAGCTTCATTGAAAGTGATAGGCAGAAAATAGGCCGGGTTGCAGAAGATGGCAAACGTATCTTACGCAGGGACAGTTGAAATTCCAACAATGAAGACATCGCAGGCTTAGTCTGATTTGTACGAGTATT
>LQNS02020118.1:1081775-1091882 GCA_001587735.2 Parhyale hawaiensis | reverse complement strand
AGTGGCATTTCCTCCAACTCAGGGGCTACCCAGAGCCCCGAACCCAAAGCCAGCTCATACAAACAAAGTGGCGTCCGGTGGCCGGACAATGGGGGCGGCCTGATAACGCGCAGGCCACGCGGGTAGGAGCTCGCTGCCGTCAAAAACAAAATGTTTTTTCGGAGCACTCATTTATACCCATAAAATGAGTGTCAAAAACTAACAGCATTTCACTTTGCAACTTTTTCATTTGCTTGCGACTTTTTTGTCCCCCTTTTTTTCGATTCAATGAATGATTTGTTTAGTTACGGAAACATTGTAGCATTTTGAAAGGAATATTTTATTTTGGGATTTCCTATCAATGAACGCATTTGGTTTATGTTGTATTACCGGAAAAACTTGTGAAGGGATTAAACGAATGAATCACATCATTTATTTTTTCGGTGCGAGGAAATATTTGCCATATATATATATATATATATTTGCTGTAATTTACACATTGTGAATTGCTATTTTCCTATTTTTGCTCGTACGTTATTTAGCTACAGCTCTCAATGTGCATACCTACTTATATCAAATTACCCTATATTAAATGTTGCAAAAATAGCATGTGCGTTTATCCTCACTTCCTACCTTCCTACGGGGAGAAATATATGAGTTTTCTTTCTTTCTGTCATTCCACACTCAAAGGAAAATTATTATGCATATCACGTTCACAGTTTACGTTATCCTGCAACACTTTGGTGGCTAATAATTTTATTCATTCTCTGGGGATGTAGAATGATCGGATTTCTCATCACTTGGAAAGACACATATTTAGTAACTATTTAACTACATAAATATGTATTTGTCTACTTAAACTTAAACAAAAACATTGTCACCTCTTTCACACCCAACTTACGAATGTGGCCGCTAGCGCGGCCCTCTGCGCGGCTCTTTTTGACATGACCGCTGCTGTTGCCAAAATTATGCCAAATTGGCCAAACTCTTCACATTTCCACATTTTTGAACCGATTTGGACCATTCAAGCGCCAAAATGCGTCTCTGTAAATCGGCCTTCCTACCAGGTGTATATGCATTTCATCTGACCCAATTAAGTCCCATTTGTGCCATTGGATAAATTTCGCCAATTTGGCAGTTATAAGATGATAATTTTGGCTACAGCAGCTGCCACTGCCAAGAAGAGCCGCGCTAGCGGCCGCGTTTGTAAGTTGGGTCTCTTTCACTTCATTCGCAGATGATAATAACAGCATGAGTGCTCTCATTCTTAATCGCTAGTTGATAGCGTTGCTAATATTTTCACAGGAAATAAAAGACAATACTCAGCAGTCAAACAACCAAAAAAACTATTGTGTAATGAAATGAACAGCTATAATGTGAAAAAGTTCTTTATCGCAGTCATAACAGAGATACATATGCTACTATTCATGTATTTCGGTAATATGATAAATACTGAAATTACATTCGGTAATTGATTCGTAATTGCAAATATTTTGGTATCAAGCTAAAAATGTCTATTCGCTAGGCCTATATGGTTCTATAATATCGCGTTTTTAAGAAAACCTTCACACATATGGCAGTTTCCAGTCACTCCTTTTACAGCTACGAACTTTGGCAACAGAACAACAACAGTCACCGTGGTGTAAACATGATTGTGTTGACGGTAGAGTTGTGAGAGACCGCGCGACGGCTTTTTCATTCGGTAATTGAGTTAGTACGGTACTCTATTGTATAACACAAAATTTTGTTCATACGGGTGTCATTCCAGTTGTTTTAGGCGCCATTCCGGATATTACACCGCCATTTCGGTGATTCTATGCACCGGTTTATTGGCCATTTGGATAAAGTTTTTTGGTGACCATGCACCACAGGGTGCAAGCTGTCTTAAAAATCACACAAAAAGACCTAAAGGAAATGAAACACCTAAAGGAAGTGATGTTATGAAAACATAGATTTTCAAAAACAAATATGTAGAGATAAATATAGCTTTGCGCGACTACTTATACACAATGTTGCATGTAGGACAGTAATTAATGTCTCTAGAAAATGTGTTTATCAAGTAAAAATGTAGTGTTCAACATTCGTGCCCAAAGTTACAATGATCGATGCAAAAAACCACTGTATTCAGTAAGACATGTGCTTGAGGGTTAAAGGTAGATGTGTTGCAGGCTTGAGCTCTAACTTAATCTTATGTAAACAATCTGTAGGCTGCATTTCCGAGGGTGGCAAACTTGTCGCCAAGATCTTGGCGAGAAGTGCCACACTATGAAATGAGGTTCCACAGGTCGCGGCGCTCATAGGCGCCCACCCGCATTTCCAAGGGCGGCAATCTTTTCGCCAAGATCTTGGCGAGAAGTGCCACACTATGAAATGAGGTTCCACAGGTCGCGGCGCTCATAGGCGCCCACTCGCATTTCCGACGGCGGCAAACTTGTCGCCAAGATCTTGGCGAGAAGTGCCACACTATGAAATGAGGTTCCACAGGTCGCGGCGCTCATAGGCGCCCACTCGCATTTCCGAGGGCGGCAAACTTGTCGCCAAGATCTTGGCGCGAAGTGCCACACTATGAAATGAGGTCTGTAGGCTCGGTCCTTGGCCAAAGTCTGGAAAATATGTTGACTAGTCCTTTAAATGTACAGGATAGATTGTAGAATAGAGTTTGAGCAGTGAGTTTATAGAGCGAGCACGTGTTTTGTGTTCTCTTGTCCCCACTGGGGTGCAAGGTGCCTCTTGCTTCTGCTATTTAGGAAAATTTATAATACTTTCCCCTCTAGCTCAAAAGTCCCAGTCAGCTATAGGCATGGTACTCATGATGTACTCAGTGTCATTCACGATTTAACAGCAAATGTGTGCAATACCAGAACTTGTCTCCTTTTGCTCGCGGAGTAAATCAATATAAAGTGCCGCTATGTTGCATGCAGGGTGTAATTTAAGATTTGGGACCCAGGATTGACTGGCTTGAATCATCTAGACCAGCTTGAATCATCTTGACTGGCTTGATTTATAGCCTACAGTACATACATTACTTATTAATTGCAGTAGATGTGTTTTAGCTATACCGTACTGTATCATATTTAATATACAGTATTGTGAGTTATTCTGTGTTTATTTGATATATTTGCTATATGTGTTTCGTTTTTTCCAGCGCTAATACTGTACCGATCTTGGCTGGGTAATTTGCTAATTTCTGTGAACAGTATGTTGTGCATTGTGTTTGAGTGGAAATTTTTGGTTGAAATTTGTAGTACAGTACCGTACGTACTACGTACAAAGTAGGGCCTACTGTACATACCATACAATATCTATCTGTACTGTATATTATGCACAGTACGTATGTACTTAAATACATACAAATACATACCATACCTACTACATACAGTAGTGTTAGTAGTAGCTACGTACAGTACATAGTTACGCGGGAGAGGAAGGGAGAGCAAGCATCTTCAACACTGCAAATGGTAAGTACAGTATGCATGTACAGTATGTACTTTTTATATTACAGTAAATACTGTACATACGCAATTCATTATTGCTTACATGTATGTACAGCACTGTATGTATTGTAATTTATGATAGGCAGTTACTGCACTCTGGAATCACTCTCAAACCTTGTTATTTTGGGTCATACATACATATGTCAGCTTCCGGACGAATCTCTATACAACGGAATGCTACAGTGTATAGCGATAAATGTCCGTTATATTGGGATCTCTCTATAAACCGGAAATCTCCTTATAACGGACAAAAAATTTCTAAGGCTCCCCCCGAGGTGTCCGTTATGTCGAGAGTTTACTGTACATAATTTTTCAAGCATTGGCTGTGCGTGCACATCAACATTCTCAAGAATCCTGGGGATTTTTATCCACAAGGTATCAAGATGTCAACAATGTTAGCCATGCTGCAATGGTATCTAGCTGGCATTTGATCATTAGGCTACTCATGTAGCTTGCTACCACATGCAGACTTGGCTCATGAGACCTGCAGAAATTGAGTGCTTGCATTTGAAGTAACTATATTCTGAAGGTGAATCTATCAGTGTCAAACTGCCAACTTCTGCAGTCTGGCCCTGTGGGCTGTNCTCATGTAGCTTGCTACCACATGCAGACTTGGCTCATGAGACCTGCAGAAATTGAGTGCTTGCATTTGAAGTAACTATATTCTGAAGGTGAATCTATCAGTGTCAAACTGCCAACTTCTGCAGTCTGGCCCTGTGGGCTGTAAATAGTCGCTTCTCGATACAAGAAGGAAATTCAGTATGGTACGTACTTGGGTACACAACCACCAATTTGACAGTCAGTAATGTGTAAAGACCCCATTAGTTTTAAGCCGGCTGACCAATTAGGGTGATCACTCACCCACCCCAACGCTACTAACTGGAATAGTGAGGTGTGTGGAAATTAACTAGAATGAAAAGTCATTTTACATTTCTACTCCAACCTACGTCATTGGTAGCTATATGTTCAGTGCAAAAATGTATTCCTAGTCTGACAGCAAAGTTGTCACCTGTGAAAAGCAGAGAAGTTTTTCTTGGTGGCAGCAGTCAATCCACTGCTATTTAGGTAGCTATTCATTAAAAATTTGCTGAAGTGTAGGCTTACTGTCAATTTGATACCTACTGCTGATACCATGTTTCCTTTTATATCAGATGACTACTGTTAACTTAAATTTTTGTGTATATGACTATGAGATGCTGTAACCTAACGTGACTGTCTCATGACTTAGATGTTTACGTCGCAAAAACATTTGATTGAGCGATCTGGAAGGAAGGGTGTTGACAGACCGCAGTTTCTAAGTGAATTGGTCAAGGAATACAAGACAAGTACTAACTTAGGTAAGTGGCATCTTCGTGATTTTGTTGCTTTCTTTCATTCCTTTTCACTCTCATTTACACCACAAAGTATATACCTATATAACTATCTGTTATTTGTAATTCCTGGTGCTCCATATTTGTTTCATTGATTCGTCGTGTCTAATATAGCGTCGTCCGGGGTGATTCAGGACACCTTTCTCCGACGAAGTGATTCGGGACACTCTCAACTCTCAGCAAAAATTATTTTTTCAAAAATCTTATTGTGCCATCATAAAGCCCAACTTTTAAACCATAAGGTACACATACCATGGTTTTCTCAGAAAAAGACTCAAGAAATGTGTCAACCACATTTGAAAAAAAAAAAAATTTTTGACCTCCAAAACAACTTTTAAAAAGTTGATTTTGAATTTTTTGGCAATTTTGATCTGGAAAGTGCAATTTTTGAGCTAGACACTTTAAATTTTTACAGAATGTTCTTGTGTTTGTTTGTTTGTTTTAGGTGTGCAAAAGCATTTTGACTCAAATCTAATATTTTGTGTTTGGTAACATGTTGAACTTGTCACAGTTTTGCCCCCACATCTGGGGTGATTTGGGACATAAAATTAAGCTATTTTGTTAACTTGTTTGGGCTCTATTTACATCCTTCAGGTGTTTTGTAATGCAAGTTAATGTTTTCTATGTAATGCTTATGTTTGAAGTGGAATTACTGTAGTTGAATTTCAGAGATTTCCCTACTCTCCTTCCACAAACCGCCTGGCGGAACATGTCAATTTAGCTATTAGGGAGTGTTTTTTTTTTTAAATGTGACTGACACGTTTCTTGAGTGAGAAGGTTTCTGATAAAACTATTGCATCTTATGATTTAATAGTTGGGCTTGATGATGGCGCAGTCAGATTTTTGATAAATTCATTTTTGAATGAGTTTCCTTACTGTTTCAGCCAGTGTTCCTAATCACCTATAGCTTTTCCCGAATCACCCCTAGCCTTTCCTGAATCACCCCTAGCCTTTCCCGAATCACCTCTAGCCTTTCCCGAATCACCCCTAGCCTTTCCCAAATCACCCCCTGGCCTTTCCCGAATCACTCTCTAGCCTTTCTTGAATCACTCCCTAGCCTTTCCTGAATCACTCCCTAGCCTGTCCCGAATCACCACGATTCAACCAGAATGATTTGAAACACAGTTTTTCATTAATAACTCCAGAAGTACTTGAGGTACGGCGATGAAACTTTCTGGGCATCAAAGTTAGCTAAGTACCCTTATTGCCTCAAAACGGCATGTATCTGTGATGCATAGTATGTACGCTACAACAAAGTTAAAAATGTCCCAAATCACCCCGGATGATGCTAGATAGCTATGCTACTACATGGTACTTTTTCTTCTCTCTTTAGCTATATTGTGGTAAATATGATGTGCAGAGAGGCTTATATTTGAAATCTAGTTGTAACTACCTAATGAGACATTTCTTTGTCTCCACTTTTTCTTTCCTTTTTGTCATTGGCATTTGTTGTGATTCTCCATTAGTTGTGAATGTTGTGTGCAGTACTGGACATGCTGTGTACTTTTTTGTCAGTCTCATTTTTAATTATAAATACCATGGTTTTAGAAGCTCATCTCTTCATTATTAGCTAACAAGTTGAAACAAAGAAATATTCTTCTCCTAATTGGTATGGAAATATTAAGGCATTAGCTATATTATAATTTGGGAAGCTAAATTTCAACTCCATTTTGTGCTTATCTTGTCCTTAGTTGCTTACACTTTTCATCCGGATCACTAATTTGACACCAAACCAATCATGTACCTATATAGGTACCTTCATAAACAAACTTGTGTCTAACTCTTGGCTGAACCGTAGTTTTGAGTCAGGCCAGTTTCTGACTTCAACTCCTGTAATCCCAAAAATGTTCTACTCTGATGGTGACTTTTTCTGTTCAAAATGAACTAATTTACTCCTACTCCTGGGATAAGTAAATTTTTTCAATGCTACTTATGGTAGACTAGCTCTCCATATTTTGCAACTCTGGCTCTACAACCTTTTTTGTAGCTATATGATGTAAATTCTAGAAAGTAGGTAGTCTAATTTGTATGAAAGTGTGATAGGCCCTTCCTCCACGAGTATTCATTGGCTAGCTCGTCTATAATAGGCCTAGCTTAATATGGTTCAAGATAACTTTCTTTTTTGTGCCTATGTCACTTTTTTTTATACTTTTCTATCTCGTTGCGTACTCATTTCCTAGCTTCTTTTTATTTCTTTTGTTCTCGACTTATCAGTGTTTCTGTTCCTATTCATGGGTTCCTTGTATTGCTCAGCTAGGTAGCTACATGTCCCTGATGCTTTTCACTATGTTGAGTGCAGTAAATGGTGTGGAAAGGTAGGCCACTTATATTTATTAATGTCATTCAATGTACTATAGGCTCCACATTGCAATTTTTCCTGTGTGATTGTATAGGTAGCTAGGTACCTAATCAAATTAGTTTAAGTAGCTAGGCCATTTTTAGTCTTTTAGGAAAATTCATTTTGTCTAAGCTACAAATCACAATTTTTCTTCGCATTTGTGGCAGAGTGCTGTATAACTACTGTACAGCAGAATATCTGTTTGCTGATTATATTTTGTTGTTGTTACAGACCTAAGACAGCAAGTTGTTGCCAACCTTGCCAACTTCAGCTACGATCCTCTCAACTTCACTTGGCTCAAAGAAGCAAGTGTTGTGCCAATTTTTCTGGAGATCCTCTCTTCTCCTAATGAGCCTCAGCTGCTCAGGAGGTTTGCTGTTGCAGGCGTGTGCAACCTAACTCTTGGTGAGTATCAGTACCTTTTATTTGTCCCAGTAATATTGTTGTGGATAGCTTGATGTCCCAGATTAAAGTTATGGCTTATGGATATTTTGCCTATAGAGCAAAGCCTAATTTGGTAGCTCAGAATAAAGGTAACAGTTTTATACCATATATCTTGCCTAGGTGGCTCTTTCAACATATAGGTTTACTTTTATCCTTGAGCGTATTGTGTATTTTTCCAAAGTAATTCCATTTACTATATTTTAGTAGCTACTCCTTACTGCACCAGGCCTTTTTCGTGATGCACTGTATATATATATATATATATATATTTTCTGCTTCATCATTTGAAACACCATTTCTGTGGTTGGCCAGGGTGAGTGAAACTAATAGCTATTACAAAACACTAAAATATGAATCAGTATGTGTATGTCTGGTTACATAGCTATTCTATCTGATGCTTTATTGTAAAAATAGACAGCCCATGACCCATTGGGTCGTCATTATGATCGTCTTTGTTTTTGAAAAAAAAAAAACTTACATATATAGCTGGTCATAGGGTAACATGCCTAGTACCCGTCCACTTTTTGCAAGTTATTATTTTTTTTTTTCAAAGATTATTGTGACCAACCTATTTGATCAGGAGTTGCGGCTATTGTCTTAATCGGTAGTTAAGTTATGGACGTCATTATGCTATGCTCATTTTGAATATTTTCCCATAGTTATTTTTTCTGGAGTCATTTTAAAAAGTGGACGGAATTAGCGTGGCCTGACGCGGTATCCGTCCAGTCCTTGCTAGTATCCGTCCACCCCCTCCTATTTTGGACTTCGGCTATTTCTTCAGGCCGCCGCCACACCGGAGCCTCGAGTGACGTGCACGGTGCAACGCGACAAATTTGTTGCACGATAAATTATAACGGAGGATACAGCAGTCTGCTGTCCCCACCGCCGCAACTGTGATACCTCTCGACACCCGTGCATTGCTGCGACACGACTCGTAAAATTCGCATTACGTCGCTTGTTGCGCTCTGTGGGGCCCCGGCCTTCATATGGAAAGAAATTCAGGTGTCAAAAGTGGAGATACTCTTCAAGGAAAGTTTTAGAATCCACCGTGCAATCTGCGACATTGTTCAGAAGTCAGATTGTGGCCGATATTTATGGAGCGCTGTAACCTTCATAGATGTCGAGTGCACAAAAGAATTGTGCCCACTTCTTCTTCACAGAAAGATAGGAAAAAATATTTGAGCCAGCGCTGAAGCTTTAATTTGATTGTACAGTAAACCCTCGATAGTCGCGGGTTCGCTTTCCACGGTTTCGGTTATTCGCGACGGCCTAGAGTGCGACAGTCCTCCATTATTCGCAGGACGCCCTAGATTATTCGCAGGATGCCCTCGGTTTTTTGCGGTCCTATAAAATAATTACAGTAGAACCCCGAATTACAAACATCCCGACCAACGAACTTTCTTGGCCCAAAAATTACGCCCAAGATACGGACCTTTATCCAACTTACGAACCTTGGTCCAAAAATTACACCTGGGAGATGAACCTTTACCCAACTTACGAACCTGGGAGATGGGAAGTCGTCTCTGTGACAGCTCATTCCCTCCCTCCCATACACCTTCTTATCAGACACTTCTACACACAATCACGCACCTTTACACACACGCATCATGCACTTCTACTCACACACATCACGCACTTCTACACACACATCACGCACTTCTACCCGCGCATCACGCACTTCTACCCACACATCACGCACTTCTACCCACACATCACGCACTTCTACCTACTCATCACGCACTTCTACCCACACATCACGCACTTCTACCCACACATCACGCACTTCTACCCACACATCACGCACTTCTACACACTCATCACGCACTTCTACCCGCAATCACGCATTTCAACACACACATCACGCATTATACACGCATATTAGATTAGATAGGCGGCAGTAGACGAACCAAAAGGCCCATTCCCAAAAAGACACCGGGACTTACACCCCGGTGTCATATCACACACTTCTACACGCATATCACACACTTCTACACGCATATCACACACTTCTACACGCATATCACGCACTTTTACAAGCACACATCACGCACTTCTACTCACACGCAGGTAAGAACAGTTTGTGTTGAAAAAACCTCAGACCGGAAGCAGTCAACAACTTTCAAGGAACGTAACCTATTTATTTCTCAGTGGCTCGCTCCGACAGAACACCTTCTGTCGGTAGCACCAGACCCGCTACAGCGCCCAACTCTGGGGCGTCTAAATGTTAGTTTAGAACTGTTCTGAGGCGTTACCCTCCTTAAAGACAGCTTTTGGTGTTCTATCTCTTTTTTTTTTTTTCGAGCTCCGCCCCCTAGTACCTCAGGGTCCCAGCAGCAGCACTCCTCAGTATTTAACGACTCGCGCTAGTGTTAACATCTACTGTGCTCTGGTCTTAGCTGCTGCTCTGTGCTTACCTATCGATCTTAGTGTTTGGGAAATACTTCCCTTACTGGTTATTAGTGCTCTAATACGGTTTTCTGTG
>LQNS02020118.1:1059662-1073938 GCA_001587735.2 Parhyale hawaiensis | reverse complement strand
TGTCCTCCTGTCATGGAGAAGCCTCGGCTATGCGAGTCTAAGTGCTACCGACAGAGGTACTCTGCTACGCTTCACCACTGCAAAAGTGTTCATTGGAACATTCAATCTATTTTCTGCTTCATCATTTGAAACACCATTTCTGTGGTTGGCCAGGGTGAGTGAAACTAATAGCTATTACAAAACACTAAAATAGGAATCAGTATGTGTATGTCTGGTTACATAGCTATTCTATCTGATGCTTTATTGTAAAACTAGTCAGCCCATGACCCATTGGGTCGTCATTATGATCGTCTTTGTTTTTGCAAGAAAAAAAACATATATAGCTGGTCATAGGGTAACATGCCTAGTACCCGTCCACTTTTTGCAAGTTATTATTATTTTTTTTTTTTCAAAGATTATTGTGACCAACCTATTTGATCAGGAGTTGCGGCTATTGTCTTAATCGGTAGTTATGTGATGGAACTTCATTATGCTATGCTCATTTTGAATATTTTCCAATAATTATTTTTTCTGGAGTCATTTTAAAAAGTGGACGGAATTAGCGCGGCCTGACACGGTATCCGTCCAGTCTTTGCTAGTATCCGTCCACCCCCTCCTATTTTGGAATTCGGCTATTTCTTCAGACCGCCGCCACACCGGAGCCTCGAGTGACGTGCACGGTGCAACCCGACAAATTTGTTGCACGATAAATTATAACGGAGGATACAGCAGTCTGCTGTCCCCACCGCCGCAACTGTGATACCTCTCGACACTTGTGCATTGCTGCGACACGACTCTCGTAAAATTCGCATTGCGTCGCTTGTTGCGCTCTGTGGGGCCCCGGCCTTCATACGGAAAGAAATTCAGGTATCAAAAGTGGAGATATTCTTCAAGGAAAGTTTTAGAATCCACCGTACAATCTGCGACATTGTTCAGAAGTCAGATTGTGGCCAATATTTATGGAGCGCTGTAACCTTGATAGATGTCGAGTGCACAAAAGAATTGTGCGCACTTCTTCTTCACTGAAAGATAGGAAAAAATATTTGAGCCAGCGCTGAAGCTTTAATTTGATTGTACAGTAAACCCTCGATAGTCGCGGGTTCGCTTTCCACGGTTTTGGTTATTTGCGACGGCCTAGAGTGCGACAGTCCTCCATTATTCGCAGGACGCCCTAGATTATTTGCAGGATGCCCTCGGTTTTTCGCGGTCCTATAAAATAATTACAGTAGAACCCCGAATTACATTCATCCCGACCAACGAACTTTCTTGGCCCAAAAATTACGCCCAAGATACAAACCTTTATCCAACTTACGAACCTTGGTCCAAAAATTACACCCGGGAGATGAACCTTTACCCAACTTACGAACCTGGGAAATGGGAAGTTGTCTCTGTGACAGCTCATTCCCTCCCTCCCATACACCTTCTTATCAGACACTTCTACACACAATCGCACACCTTTACACACAAGCATCATGCACTTCTACGCACACACATCATGCACTTCTACACACACATCACGCACTTCTACACACACATCACACACTTCTACCCGCGCATCACGCACTTCTACCCACACATCACGCACTTCTACCCACACATCACGCACTTCTACCCACACATCACGCACTTCTACCCACTCATCACGCACTTCTACCCACTCATCACGCACTTCTACCCACACATCATGCACTTCTACCCACACATGCACTTCTACCCACACATCATGCACTTCTACACACTCATCACGCACTTCTACCCGCACATCACGCACTTCTACCCGCACATCACGCACTTCTACCCGCACATCACGCACTTCTACCCGCACATCACGCACTTCTACCCGCACATCACGCACTTCTACCCGCACATCACGCACTTTAACACACACATCACGCATTCTACACGCATATCACACACTTCTACACGCATATCACGCACTTCTACAAGCACACATCACGCACTTCTACTCACACGCAGCTAAGAACAGTTTGTGTTGAAAAAACCTCAGACCAGAAGCAGTCAACAACTTTCAAGGAACGTAACCTATTTATTTTGTAAGTTTTAAGTAGCTATTTGCTATTCGAGGATTCGCTATTTGCGACCCTTTGATGGAACGTAACCCTCGCAAATAGCGAAGGATTACTGTATACAGTAAAACCCCTCTAATTCGTACAGCACGGGGGGAAGGGGGTGACGGATTAGTGGGGATTTCGGATTACCGGGGTACTTACAAATCCGAAAAAAAACCTTTATTCCGCACTAATAAGGATTACAGAGAGATTGTTTGTACCTTCTGCGCAATACCTCGCGCAAATTTTTCGCTCATCACCTCTTTTATCTGAAAAATGAGAAGCGCCTTGCACGGATTACAGAGGTATTTGTAGGAACTCCATACTGTACCCCATTAATCCGAAAAATGCTCACTTGTTCAGCTAGCATTTCGAACAGTAATGAGATGTTCGGATTAGGGAGGGTTTCGGATTAGGGAGGGTTTCGGATTATTGAGGTAGGGATTAGAGGGGTTTTACTGTATATCAGTGATATAAAAGATGAAGCCGAGTTCTGCTGCATGAACGTGCACAATAAATTCAAAAGTGATACGGGAAATGCAAGTGGATTACGTAATTCATAGGTATGTTTCCCTGTGCTTATATGCAGAGTGCTGAATATTTCTTGAGAAGCAAAGAAGTTTTTGATGGTGACCACTTATGGGCATTTGCCACTGGAGTGGGGACAGTCAAATAATGCGAGATCTATGGCCAGCTTAATAACAGCTGTTTTTATGACGGTGAAGAACATGGTAATGTTGACCCAACGGGTCACAGGCTTTGGGCCATCTAGGAAATACTACCACCTGACTTTATAAGCACCAGGAAGCAAAGAACATAACATTATGTTCTTTGCTTCCTGCTAAGCCCCGTCCAGACAGTCAAACCTTTCAAGTTATGTATGTAGGTTGCAACTGCATGATTTTTAAAAATGGTATTAGGCTAGCGGTAAATGTTTCGTACGTTAGGGTTCAGAAGTGCCACACCACAGTCAAAAGAACGAGTTTTGATTACCAAATCAGCGTTAAGAAACTGAAAACTCACGCAGTTGCATTAGAGCCGCGCAAAACTCTCCAAATAAGCCGCCAGTAGCGCAGTCTTCTCGCCTTCAGGTGTATATTCTGGCGGGTCCTATCCACCTCCAAATATAAAGAGGCTTCACTAACCAAGAGCTGTCCTGAGTGCCTTTCCAACAGGAGATGGTGCAACTGACGGCAGTTCCTGCTGACGAGGTTAGCTCTTAGGCTGCCTACACACGGAGGGTTTTTTTCTATGGGCGTCTTTTACGACGATCGTCGTAAGAGACGCCACTCGTTTTACGGTTCAGTTGGCAGTGACATTTGTTGTCCAATTTGCGTCCATGCTTTTGCCCTCTTTCGTTTGACCTTATAATCATCATTAAATATTTCCCATAGCTAAGTCTCTGAAAAGAAAGTAGGATTGAGTGAAACTGTCGGCCACAACATCCCTGCCTAGTAGCCTATCCGGCCACCCCCCAAGTCTAGTGCCCGTCCAGACGGGTACTAGACATTGGGGAGTGGACGGCTACTAGACATGGTGAGAAGCAATTTCAAAACTACATACATTACAAAATATTGGTTCTATGACCAATGTGAGCAGGGTTAACCATAGCTATTGCTACCGGCCAGTGTTTTGACCTAAATTGAATGGATTCTGAGAGGTGGATGGATTCTAGCCATGGTCAATCTGTGATACTAGTATCCATCCACCGGAAGTCATGAGTAATGTAAGCAACAATAGATACTTTCAACCATTCTGTATGAAAGCCCCATCATTGCCCTTCAATTTGACATATGAGAAATCAAAATCCAAGTATTAGATCTTACGTAATACAAGATAGAAGAAAAAATCCTCACTGATGAAATCGTGCATCGGGCCACGTTTTTAGTAAAAAAAATGTGAAAACTACCACTACTTTTTTTTTTTTATTTTATTTTTTTCGCCCGTCATTTCCAGGGATGGTGCGGCACTACTTAGCCTACAGTTTAAGCCTATGTACAGCTTTCTAGCATTGTAGTTTTCACACAGGAAGTTTTTTAGTGCAAAGTGGATGGCTACTAGCATGGCGGACGGGTAGCTACTAGACATGTTACCCTATACCACACGATATTTGACTGTCCACCTGTCCACTGCTGCCCATACTACTCACCATCAGCACTTTCTTTGCTTCTCTAATGAATATTGAACACTCGGCCTAAAAGCAATGTCAATTAATATGTTACCTACGTGGCTATTCCAGTTGTATTTCCCTTAGTACCTTTGTGTGTTGTAGTTGTCGTACATTATGCCAAAACCATTTTGTTTTCAGAGTTGCTTATTGGTTTTCAGCAGAGGTGAATTTAATGTACCCGTTCTTGCAACCAAGCTCAGGTTTAACTTTGGTATCACAGATACAATGAATTAACTCTTCATCCCTCTAATTTTTTCTCATCTAAAAGTGGAGAAGCTGTGTGCAAACAAAACACAAGTAAATATGTAAACAAAAAAATAAAGTTCACACTTTTAGTATAATAGAGATAGTTATTGGTGGTCCAGACTGGGTAGCTAAGCTACATACTATAGCATTCTCTGATTTGATTAAGTGCAGGAAAGTGCTTGTGGGGCAAGTGGGTTCACTGAGATGCATAGTTTGTTTTTGTGGCTAACCTTAAAAGAACCTGGGGCCATCCATTGAAATTGACTCACCTATACTTTTGCTCTGAGCCTGGAGGGAGGGCATTTCCATCCAGATGTGTGAGGCTTTGGAACTCGTTACCGGAGCAGGTTCTGTTGTCCCACTCCTTAGATGTTTTCAAGGAGCGTCTTGCTTTTCACTTTGGGGAGGTGTAGTTTGATTGTCTGATGTCTGTATGTGTTGGCTTCATGTGGGCCTGCTGCATATATTTCTGTTGGCCGTGCCTACCTTGATGGTTGGTTGCTTTGTGGGTTTTGGTGCGGTGGAGGTGGGGACTCAAGCTGTAGTTTGTCGGTTGGCTGGCTGAATGGGTGTGGCGCCACCTATGGTGTTGGATGTGTTGTTCTCTTGCTGGTGCCGGCGCACAGAGCCATGCTTGCCTCCCTAGTCTGGCTGTCCTGCTTTGGGCGGGCCTGGGCTTTGGGAGCTGCAGTGGTCAGTCTCTGAGTAACTGAGAAAAATTTCCTATAGCATGCTGCAGCTTTGCATTTGGTAAAATTAAATTGCAAGTGAATAACAAAACTCTTTCCATTACTGTAGTTCATATTACCATTTTTTAAATGATGCTTGCACAAGACCAAACAATGTTATGAAGACCAGCATGCATCAATTTATTGATTTACCTTGTGTTTCATCTGCCCTTACATCAAAGGAAACAAAATAGGATAGTCAAATTATCTCAGTTAAAAATTTTTTGTTCTTCAAATTCAGCATGAAAGCCTAATAGCTACTTACATAATACTACATCCCTGATACAAAATAAATGGAATTTCCATTTGTTGAGACGGGAACCATTAAATGAGCATACTTTCAATGGGAAATTGCACCTTTTTGACTTTGTAGAAGATGATTATAGAATAGGAAGGAAATGAAATGGAAGTCAATATGGTAAGCATAAGAAGAACATGGGTCTGTAGTACTTCACAATAAGTGAGCAAAGAAATGCATGAAAAGCTTACAACAATAAGAGTTTTCATTCTTTATGACAGGTGCATTAGAACATTATTTTGATTGCAGCCCCTGAAATTGTGCCTCACCTTGTGGAGAGTGGGGTTGTGCCTCTGCTGCTGCCTTGTCTCTCAAGCCGTGACCTCTCCACCGTCTTGTCTGCCCTCACTGCTCTTATTTATCTCCACCAACAGGGCTTTGGTGAGCCTTGTTTTTTGTATTTGTAACCTTGTGCATCTCTGTAGTGTTCGAAATAGCTCCTGAAAACCCTTCTCTTAATGTGGAAGTGTATTATTTTGTTTGTGTCCTTGTGCATATGGGGACTCAACTGTTTCATGCATTCACCTATATCTGTATAGAGTGGCTGCAAACATTTCAGGTAGTATCGGGTGGGGTAATTGGGACCACTCGGACACAGTGGGATAATTAGTACCATTCTCTTGTACAAACGGAGGACTTTGGTAACCTTAATACACAAAACCCCACTACCCTCCAACGAGATGCAATTATCAATGCAAGTTTAGCCACCCTGGTTAACATATGCTTGTCTTACAAAAAAGGTATCAAAATTGACATTGTTTCAAGTTTGAGCCCAAATTTTGATAGTTTTTTTTAACTTTGATGCTGCCGCTATGTTTTTTGCTGGATTTTGATGCAAATTTGTGTGTTGTAGTTGTAGTAAATTATGCCAAAGCCATTTTGTTTTCCGAGTTGCTTATTGGTTTTTGTGAAGTCTGAAACTTGAGGTCCTAATTCTACCGCAATTGTTTTTGAAAACGGGGTAATTGGTACCACCATACTGGGGTAATAAGGACCACCACAAAATTATCTGTAATTGAATGTATTACAGTATGTAACCATTCATATAAATAATTTCTTATATTTCTAGGTCAAGAGAATCATTTTGTAGTGTGGTTTGTTTCTGTACAGTTCACGTCATCCAATACGAGCATATACAGAGGCACACTGATGCAGGAACAGATATCTAATCTATCCGCCGTCATCTGCTTGGTTATCCGGGTAAGGGTTTCTCTGTGGCCTTGTATGCGGGGCCGTGAGATACTCGATAACGGTCCTGTCCTCTTTCTCTCTGAAAAAAAGGGGGGGGGGGTGAAGAATCCCTGGCCAAGAAATGATCTTGAATGTACGCATGCACGTTCAAGAGCCGCTGACATGCGGCTCTTGTTGTCCCACAACCGAGACACTGTCGACTGTCCCATCAACATCTCATAGTTTAAATTAATTATTATATTAAGCTGTTTAATCTTCACAAGACACAACTATGGTGATTGAAGAGGTAAAGGAAAGGACATATAGTATGTCAATACAATCATGAAACCCATACACGATGCTAAACACTTTGACTGTGACTGCCAAAATAGGCCGTATTCCTGTCTGGCGACATGTAATCTGCATATGTGTCTCCAGTTACAAAAATGACAGTAAGCTGGGAAGTTGTGTGCCGCTCCACAGGAGTGAGCTCTGCGGTATTCCGTCAAAAAACTCGTGAGCCTCATTTGGTACATGTTTCCTCTTGTGATTATTGTTATTGTTGTGAGCGACGTGCGCCACTATTGGCGCACGCAGCCAACCAATATTGGCTCATGCCAATAGAGGTACACAATTGCTATTACTTTATTGCAGAAATAAATGTGTATTTGTATGGTTGTACAGATTGAACAATATTATTTCACGTGTAACGGCAATCAGGGTGTAATTTTTATGCGTTTTATATTTATACATTAATTTCTGCTGTCGTTGGTAGTAGGTACTATTATAAACAGAGTATCATGTGGCATAGGTAGCTACTGACCCTGAGGAGAGTGAAAATACATCAGAAACGTTTTTTTTAACTTCGAATTTTGGAAGTAGATTTTGGTTTATAGTTGAATATCGGAATTTCCATCTTTTAACCCTTTGCCTCCTGATGGCATCATCAGATGCCACTCTCTATTTTTCCCTATACAAAAGCTATGCATCATGTAAATTGCCCAAGACACTGACAGCATCTGTAGTAGCCGATGCAAAGAATACTGTATTGGGTGGGGTAATTGGGACCACTCGGACACAGTGGGATAATTAGTACCATTCTCTTGTACAAACGGAGGACTTTGGTAACCTTAATACTCAAATTTGTGTTTAACTAACCTATTTTTCATAAATTTAACAAAAAAAAAAGTGAAAAAATGTTATCTGAATTTCAGGAGGCAAAGGGTTAAAAGCACTGAACTTTTACTTTATTTTCATGACTCTAATTTGTACCAGTAAATGTTGTAACATAATTTCATGTTTCTTTGAAAGTCTACTATGTATGGATACAGAAATATGCCTACTTTACATCATATACGATATTGAAACAAAATAGTATTTTTGGTGCGTGTACCACATATGGCGCACGTCGCAGTCAATGTGTTGAACAATGTGCATCTCAACAGCAAGTCAGAAAAGAAAAGGAAGAACAGAATAAAGCATCAAAAATGTGTATGAAGAAGGAAGGAAGGAAAGTGGGCAGAAAAGACAGATGTCCCGAAGGCCTAGCTAATGGCTAAGGTAACCTATAAAATGCCCCTGGCGCCACTGAACTCATAATATAGATGGACGAACCTAACTAAGCCAACCCTATGGCCTATGGCCCATCCTATGCCCCCTGAGGAGTTTGAATTAATTGCTGGCAGAGATTTTTATGTAGGCTATTGCTGGAAGATCATTTAATGCCTTAAAGGTAAATATGTGTTGCCAAAGCGGGATGAATTAAGTGTTGCTGAACCCAAATTCCTATTTGCTGGACCTTGGGAGCTGCAAGGGTCACGAGAATTCCTCCTTCCAGTAGATATGGAAGCAAGGTTTTGCATGATGAGTGCAACACCATTGGACTATTGAGCTACCGTTGTTGAAACTTAGAAGAATTGAATATCAACTAAAGTACCGTACATTATCAGGGGCTACAACTGCAGGATTGCTGAGTTGGAGGATTGAGGGGGAGTTGGAGTTGGAATTTCACTTGCTCTAGGAGTCGGAGTCAGCATTTTTAACCAGACTCTGGAATTCAATTAAAAAAAATCAATCCAGAATTTCCAGCCTCAATATTTATGAAATAAGAAATATTGTAAATGTGGGCATATTTTATTTTTGGCTTAATCTGTTTGCCTCTGACGATGGAGTACCTAGATTGTCTAATGCCAGTGCACCAATACCAATTGCTTAATGCCATTTGATAGCCTAATTTCTTTGCCAGGATGTGCAATAAGCCGAATAAAAATCTTCTCAAAACAAAAAAGTTAGGCATGGGAATAAAAGACCTTGAGTTGACCCCAGCCCACACCATAAACAGGTTTTCTGCATGGTACCTAATTATAATTATATGTTCTTGAATTATAAAAATATGGAAATTTAATGTCCCAAATGGTACTAGTGATGAGAATCTTCCCTCTCCTCCCCCGCCTGTATTTCTTCAGTCGTCTATATCCTACTAACATAATGGCAATAGCTCATAGAGGGCTGGGGCGCAAGTTCCGGTGTCTCTTAAACTCTCTTTTGGAATAGGCCTATTGGTTCATCTACTGCCGTCGATCTGATCTAATCTAAATATCCTTGTAAATGGACAACACTACTATCTTTAGCTTGATATGTATGTACTGGTTAAAATTATTTGGACATGTTTAATGTTTACATTAGCTAGCTATATGCTAGTTGGATCAAGGAGTCTGAGTCGGGAATCTTGAGAACCCTGAGTTGGAAATTTTGGAGGGCCAGGAGTCGGAGTCGCACCTTGAATCATCCAACTCCGCAACCCTGGCTACAAGCCTACAAAATACAGTGAAGGTGATGATTACAGGCCTTATGGCACAAGGCGTTGTAGTTTCTGTTAAGTTTGGCAGCCATGGTCCAGTGTTGCCTGGTATCTGTGGTAATTTTGAGACATACTAATGAAATTTTCTTTCAGGTTCAGCGACCAGTGTTGCCATGTCATTGGTGCATCCCCTGAAAGAATCCACCGACAAGCGCATCAGCAATTTGGCAACAATATATTTGGAGGAGACAAACTGCCCTACATATCCGAGGTCCTAAAGGCACTAAATACTCAATTACATACTTGATTGAGTTGCTTCTGTTACTGGCATGCAGAAAACAGAAATTTCGTGTATCTTCAGTCCTCACTCGTAGCTGAATTACTCTAGATTTTATCAGTGCAGCTAATGATCCAATTATTTTACATTTTTCTGCTGCTGTAGACCTAACTTAATTGTCGAGTCGTACCGCCCTTATTCCCGAAAATTCCGTAAATTTTATGGTTGATTCAATTTTGATATTTTTAATAATACGTCAATACACAATACATTTTCTTCTTTCATAAAGCTTCTAGTTTGTGTAGCCTAAGCGGATGGGTTTTGAGTAGCAATAAAAACTCATTTAATTGAGGCTGTTTTTGTGCTGGTGCCATATAGCTTGACTCGTGCTCACAGTAGAAACACAGCTTCTAATTTGGCGTATTCTGAATCATCTGCCCTTTTATACCTGAGTTGCTCCACCAAATCTTATTTAGTGCCTTTTCCATAACCCTTACCTCAGTGTTCTGGACATCGTTGTTGCTGAGTAACGCATTTAGCCCATCTTGGAACCACACACACACTCGAAGTTCTCCCTTCTTTTTGTGCGGCAAAGGGTTTTTGCGACTAAGGCTGTCTGCTGTTGCCTATTACCGTGGCTCGGCCGCTCTGTTTTAGATTAGCTGTAGAGTTTTTAGACGACTAACATGGAGAACAGCGCCACTATGAACGGCAGCAACAACGAGAGCCTCATGGCGGTAGCCACAGTACTCCGCAATGCCTCCTGCCAGCAGCCGGAGCTCATCAAACCTGCTGAGCAGCAGCTGCAGGAGTGGGAAAAGCAGCCAGGCTTCTACCTTACTCTTCTACAAGTAAGTGTTTACAGCTGTACAGGTTACTTAATGATAAACAGGTGAACCTTCTAATTCACGCATGCCAAGTCTCAGGCACATGGCGTGAATTGCCAGTCAGTGTGAATTTGCATGCATCAGACACAATTACTGGGCTTCGTAGAAAATGTATTTCTGTTCTTCGCAAGAGTGTAGGTATACCTTATTTTCTCAACCCATGCATCTAACTTTCCCTGTCATACTATTGGACAACAAAACCTGTACATGAAGCAAACAATTGTATTTGAGCTAAATATATACACAAACTTAGTATACATGTACCTAATACAAACACTTCATTGTAGGGAATTGGTACACAAATTGTAAATTGAATAAACAATAAATCCCTTATTTCTTCACGTACTTACTTATACAGGTATTGTAGTGAGCCACTGAACCGTCTATTTGAGCGTGAAAGGCTTGAGAACGCGAATAATCTTCTACCACCCCATGAACCATTCTTTTAGAGTGTCAGGGGCTTATATAGCAAAATAGACTACTTATTACAAAGAGAAAAACCAATAGAAATTGACAAATCTTTTTAATAACGTTCAAGGCAGCTCAAACATGTTGCTTGTATTCTTGTAACTCAAACTGCGTGAATTAGAGAAAAGACTTGTAAATTGGCCTGTAACTATCGGATTAAGCAATTCAGCGTGAAGTACAAAGTGATTGAAGTGAATTGTGAATTAGCAGGTACACCTGTACCTATTTCTTCCTGTAGCTATATATACAGTTTTTGGTCTTGTCGACATCTGGTACTTTTGTGGATAGACACTCCTCAGAGCGCAGGGAGGTAGGTTGACCTAGATAAAAAAAACGGCATAGCCCATAGCGTTAGGTTCGTCCATCCTGTATTGTGGGGATTCACGCCTCTAAGAGGGTCATAAAAGTTCCTTAGGTTCAGTTAGGCCGTCGGGACGACTTTTCTTTGTGCCCACTTTGCTTTCGCTATATTTTCATGCTCCTACGCATCATTTTCTGTTCTTCCACTTCTAACCCGAATTACTGTAGCTACCCTTGCATATTCATCCTGTGTTGTACACCCTCATACATGGGTTCCACGTTTCTTTAGCCATACTCGGGTGTCTTGCAGTCTGGAAAACAGGAAAAAGATCACTCGGAGAAAACTCAAGAGAAAAGGGACCAGGAATCAATACCTATACTCGAAGAATTTCTGCAGGACAGTGGATGGTGTTCATTCTGTGGGGTTATTTTTATGAATGCTTCGTTCCCCCAGAGCGTGAGTCATATGAGGATTATTTTTTCTACAATGCCCGGGAAAGATGGACGACTGTCTAGCTCTATTTTGTAGCAAATGCTAATATTGTGAAGGTAATTTGTAGTGGTTTCAGTCAGGGTTGCGGAGTCGGAAAATTTGAGGGATATTCGGAGTCGGAATCTCACTTACTCAAGGAGTCGATGTCGGCCTTTTTAGCCTAACTCCGGAATCCCATTTCATTTATAAACAAGTGTAAATCAATTCTGAATTTTCAGTCTCAAGTGAAAAAGAATTTTTTTTTTTATGTGTGCATATTTCTTTGTACATTTCTCTTTTACAGCTATAGCTACCATGTATTTTCCTATTCCATATGATGAGGACATTGAAAAAATGTTGGATAGAACTTTCACACCTGGTTGGTACATCATGTAAGGGGGCAAAATGATCAATTTTAGACCGATTGTTTTGAAATTTGCACAGTATATGTATTCTTGTAAAAGAAACATATCTTTCTCCTACAAAGTTTTGATTTAGGCCTTAGTTTTTGAGATAATGGGAAATATATATACATTTTTATAAGTTTCAAAGGAATAGAACTCAGTGAGTTTTCATGCTAGAATAAAAACAATGACATATTAGCCCCATCTTTTTAGGCTGTTGCCTTTTCGCTTTTTCCCCATAGGAGTACAATTGGACCATGAAACCTTGTAGTAAAATACACAGCCTGATTATAATAGGGTTAAAGATGACTTTAAGTCTTGAATGACTTAGCTACCTGTATATTTGGGAACGTAGATCAGTATAGTGTACTTTTCTTACTTGCATATTTGTGTATCTGTGGTTGCACTGACCACCTTACTGAACCTGAGCTTTAGTTTTTCCGTGCGAATGGCTCTTCTAATATTACATTTGCTGGCATACTATGGTCCACTTCCTTTTACTCTCTTGCAATGCTTGTCAGGTTCAATAGACTATGCTTGAACATAGAGTAGCTATTATCGATTATGACCGATTGGTCGCAGATCGGTCTGAGGTTAGCAACTCTCCTTAAGCAAAGCTCTACAAAGCAGCTGGAAAGTCCAACAATCGTGCATCACGTAGATACGTTTTAAATATTTGACTTCTTGTCTAACATCTACTGTAACATTGTTTACTTTGACCTAAGTCTAGAATGCAAAAACAACACTTTATTTTTTAAAAAAATGTATATGTGTTTTAAATATCAAACGTAGCTGACAGTCGATGTTAGATGGCTAACTGTTTCCTTGTTCTTCCAGGTTTACCTCAATCAGTCACTGGAGACCAACACCCGTTGGATGGCGGTCCTGTACTTTAAAAATGGAGTAGAAAAGTTCTGGAGAAATATAGGCGAGCACAAAATTGCAGAGGACGAAAAGGTTGGTTAAAATGTTTTTGCATGATAGAACTTTATGGTGCTGTTTTGTCGGGTTTGTTGACAACTACTCTGGGTATTGTACAGCTTTATGGCACTTGTGCCTGGCTTTGGAAAACTGCTTTTGTTGCAATATAGCGGAATGGCGCTGAACCGCAGTGCTGTTAGTTGAAATTGAAAACGATGTGGCAGATTTGAAATCACTGTGGTAGCTGTGTAACCACGAATCTGAGAGGTGAAGTCGAATTTTCGGACACTTATTTTTATAAGGTTGTGACCTTAGCCTTCCGGTGTCAGTGGATTTTTAATGCAGTTTTTTGAGAAATTACACATTTCTATGATTACATTCTGGCCGTGTATAGGTCCGTATTTGTGAGGTGGTACAGGAGGTCTGGTACCGAACCATTTGTGAAACACATCCCATGTCGCTATGAAGGGCTGAGAAACGCTTGGTCTAGCAGACATTCTCCTTTCAACATTTTCTACAATAGTTACCTTGTGCATTGTTGCCCAAGTGTGGTAAATGTGGTAATGGTATTCTTACGTACCTGGCACATTGAATACTTGAATCTTCTAATTTGACTTGTAGCTATGTATCAAAGCTAAAATCTAGTGTGTTTGTTTCATCATTATGTGCATTGATTAAAATGTCTATATCATTAGTGCTGATGTGTTTGATGTGCAGATTAGTAGGTATATACTGTACTCACCTGTACTGAATATTGATAATTTTGGAGGACTATATACGCATATCAAACCTGATTGTGTAAATTGAGCTTTTCGAAGAGACGCACATACGATGAGCTTGTCACCTTGCATTTCTGCCTGCTCTCGTCGAGCTCGAAAATAGGATGCATAAACTGGAACGACTCGAAATGAAACAAGCAAGACACTACAACAATCTATGACTCTATGGGTGTGTCAATTAGTCGAGGATTAGATTAGATAGGCGGCAGTAGACGAACCAATAGGCCCATTCCCAAAGAGACCGGAACATACGCCCCGGCACTCTATGAGCTATTGCCATTATGTTGGTAGGATATAGAGGACAGGAG
>LQNS02020118.1:1024070-1059328 GCA_001587735.2 Parhyale hawaiensis | reverse complement strand
GTTGTTTCGCAAGCGATCATTGAGGTCTCTTTCAAAGAGCCCCGTTGTAGGTACGTCGTTGAAGCCGTTCAAATACTTGAATGTTTCTATTAGTTGCCCCCTGAGACGTCTTTGTTCGAGAGAGATCAGACCAAGTTGTTTTAGGCGACATTCATACGACTTATTTCGCAGCTGAGGTATCAATTTCGTTTCTCTCCGTTGGAGTCTTTCCATTTTATCGATATCTTTACACAGATGTGGCGACCAGAATTGAACAGCAAATTCTAAGTGTGGCCGTACTAACGCCTTGTACAAGGCAATGATGATGTCTTTGGACTTGTATTCAAAATTTGTGGTGAGCCTTCCGATGTCCATGAATTTTGTCTGCATTTGCTAAAGAACTAGTTACATGTTCTAAGACTACGTGCTGGCCATGTACAGGTCCGTATCCGTGAGGTGCTACAGGAGGTCTGCTATCAAGTAGAACCGCTTCCACACCTCGCCCTCCAGCTTGCCGTTTGTACAGGCAAAGTCGCTCGACAGGACTGCCCCACCAACTGGCCACAGCTGCTGCCCACACTCCTCCACCTTGTGAAAGGTCAGTAGGTACTAGGGTGTGATATGCTACTGTGTCCACTTCGTAAACAGGTAGGTATATAATTATTCACTGCTAGTGTGAACTAGTGCTGACGAAGAATAATTATGTCGTGAGTCCTTTGATTGTTATCAGTGAATTATTGGGCATCATGCACCCAAGGGCCCCGAGTACCTTCTCCGCAGGGGATGTACCATCTTTCCGCAGTTCCTGCTGAGAAGGTTAAGTTTGTAGAGTTAGGTAGGTTCTCTATAGTTCCCCTTCTGTTCCGCGAGGTGGGCCACCGAATGGTGGTAAGCGACCCATCCCATGGGACTCCTATCTGCTCCCGTTTGGGGGGCCACTGAAGGGACCCCCCGCACGAGTATTGGCTTTCTTCTGTCTTCTTCTCTTCTCGTTTTTCGTCTCTTTCCCTGCCCCGCATAGCTGAGCGATTACGTTCGGCCGAGCCGGGTAGGTTTAGAAATGCTCGCGCCTTATTTCCTGCCAGACATGGTGCACCTGGCTGAGATGGTACTAAAAGAGCTCATCTGAGTTCGACTCAACTCCTAAACTATGTTATACAAAATTGGATCGCTGTTATATAGTCTTCATATCTGATACGGCGGGAAAACTCTCATTATAATAATAATAATAATAATCATTGAATTAGGAGCCAGTGCTGCATATTTCTTGCCAGTGAATTTGGGATGCGTCAGTTTCTACTGTGCCCAACAGAAGTTGAAAATAAAACGGTATTTAAAGATCGGCATGAAAGTAGTAAACATTGAAAGAGTTTATAATAATTGCGTGTGTGTCGTGGTGTAGCCATTTGTCAAGACAAAACCACGTAAGTGACCTTGGCCTTCACTGTACCTTCGGGATATCTTTCTTATAGTTATACGTAATAAGTTGTGTCCTTCTATTGTTATACAGTATGTTGCCTTTGATTATGCGTATACACTTTTTTATACTGTATTTTTCAAGATAAGTGTCTAACTTTGTACTGTCAAAATTAACTAAATGTATGGTTATGTTGCAAATATAAACAGCACTTGTAAAATGAATATTGAGCCATTTGCTAAGTTTATTATGCAATTTGCTTATTTACGAGTTTATTTTACTGTTACCTCAGATTATGCAACAAGTTAATAAAAATGCCATAAAGAGGAAATAAATACAAGTGAACAGGAATATTTTTATTAAACGTCCAAAACTAAGAAATTACATATAAAAAACAATTCATTAAACACTGCAATAAGTGTTCAGTAGTGGTTAACATAACAACTTAATTTTGAACATGGCAACCTCCATTTTTCATGATTTTTATAAGGCGATTATCAACCGACTTTGTCAGGTATGATATTTCAGATGGTGGAATAGAATGCAGCTGTTTTTACTGCATTCCACAGGCTTACTTTGCTCGAAAACTGCCGACCATCTTCATATAGACTACAGTACCTTCCTTTTGATCATTGCGCAGAGGTTCTCAAAGGGATTTAAATCGGGGCTTGTCGCTAGCCAGGTCATAATCCTTTTTGATTTAAATCCTTCATCCGCAAGTCGGTTAACAGTGTACCATGCTCCGTGTGAGGGAGCGTTATCGTGCTGAAATACCAATTTGGATCTGCGTGCGACAGTCTGCTCATCAAGCCATGTAATCAAGTTGACTTCAAGAAACTGGCAGTACATTTCTGCTTTCAGTTTAACTCCTTCTGCCACTTTAAATGGACCAATAAGAGTGTCACCTACTATTCCGGTTTAAAACATTACAACTCCACCACCTTGTCGATGCTTGAGCCGTTGCCTGTTGAGGTCGGTCATCTAGGCCCCATCCAGACGGCCATCCATCTGAACCATCAAGAGTGGCTCAGCATTCGTCAGGAAATGACATTGGAGAAATCAGTTTTCATGTTCTCTTCAGCCCGTTTCACCCTATTTTCTTTATGAGTTTTTGTTAGAAGTGGTCGTTTAATTGCCTTTTTCACTTTCCCTGGCTTCTGCTAAACCTCACATCTTGTCTTCCTGCTTAGTATTGGGGCTCCAGCATCTTCAAATATCGTCTTACTTGTAGAAAATTGTTTTCTAGCTATAGAAACCTTCAAATGTCGCATATCCCGAGCAGTCAATTTCCTCGTTGAGGTTCTATCCAGAGTTTTCCGGTTGACCTTACCTTCGAATGCATATGCCTTAGTTGGTCTGTGATCACGCTGTAATTCCTTGGAAACTTGGAGTGTTGTCTTACCAGAAACCAAAAACGAGGTCACTTTGATCCTTTCTTCACTGGTTAGACCTCTTTTCTTGTCCATGTTGATTAGAGAGTGATGTTGCATAATCTGGCGTACCAGCTGAACCCCGTGCGATAAGCAAATGTTGTCAAAACGTGGGAAATATCTCAGTTTTATTTTTCTCTAATTTTTTATAGTTACAACATGCCTGTCCACTAACTTACTATTAACATTTTAAATGTTTGACACTTATCTTGGAAAATAAGTAATAAAAAATTGTATTTGCGTATATAATTAAAGGTAACATACTGTACTACTGCTTATAATGTTCTGTGTTCGGCTTATACGTTGCCAACACGCTTTTCTCGGGCTGGTTGATGTAATATGGCATCACCTCCGCGCATTGGTCCTACGTCTCTCCCACATAGTATATGGCCTTTCTTCCTCTTTTGCTGGAGCACTAAAGGAGCTTACATTGCCTTCAAAGGCACTCTCCTGTGTATCCCTTCTCAATGCTAAAGCTATGTCGAAAAGTAAAGCAGCTTATGTAATTATAATGCTAACTGGAGCACTCTGAGAGCGCACAGCTCCGCCAAGCAAGACAATGGTAGCAAAAAACTCATATTGGTTCTGAAACGTGATTTTCTCTGTATCAAGATATTATCAATACGAAAATCTAATCATTTTTGCCTTTGATAGTAATAACAGTTTTTGGTAATTTTCTTCAAGATCCATTCATAACTTTTTGAATTATGCTGCTAACAAACAATATCACAAACATGAGTCAAACACATAAACGGACCAACTGATCATCACCAAAATTTAATCATTTATGTCTTTTAACGCTACTAACAATTTCTCTAAATTTCATGAAGATCCATTTATAACTTTGAGTTATTGTACTTACAAGCATAAAATTATATGCAGCGACAAACGAACGAACCAAAGAACAGATCGGCTCAAAAATTTGGTCATTTACGCTTCGTAATGTGCCTAATGCATCATGTAAGTTTTATGAAAATCTGTCCATAATTTCTTGAGTTATGGTGCTCAGAACAAATAGGCAAACAAACAAGCAGATGACCGAATTTCAACAAAATTAATCATCTGTTATTGTTAAAATGCCTAACAATCCCTGTAAATTTCATAAAGATCCGTCCGTGACTTTTTGAGTTATCTTGGTGACAGACAATCGGATAGACAAACAACAAAAACATAACCTCTTTGGCGAAAGTAGTAATAATAATGAATAGGAGGACAATAATAACCCCTTGACATATGTTGTTCATAACTGCAGCAGTTGAATATGAAATTTCATGCAGTCCGTTTAAAGCAACTCAATTTCCAGGCACACATTCATCTATCCCCTATGAGAACGAGAAATTACAGCACTATTATCCGACTATGAACTTTACCGTAGCTATTAGTTAGGCCTTGGGGACGTCTGTCTTGCTTGACCATTTTGCTTATTTCCATTTTCATACTCCTACTGATGATACTTAATTCTCTTCTTCCTTTTCTTTCCACTTTCATACTCTTACTGATGATACTTTATTCTCTTCTTCCTTTTCTTTCCACTTTCATACTCCTACTGATGATACTTTATTCTCTTCTTCCTTTTCTTTCCACTTCATACTCCTTTTCTTTCCCGATTTGCTTTGCCCATTCACGCTGATCCTGTGTGGGAACACCCTCTCACTTATGGGTTCCACGTCTATCTTAGCATTCTGCGTGTCTCTTCCGCTTCCTCTTTTAAAAGAGCTTAGCATTGCTTTAAGGAGACATTAACTACGTCACATAACCATAACGAAAAATAATGTATGTATTAGCTAAAAGTACGGGCATCAGTTGATGCTTTCCTCGAGTGGATATGGTTGCCCTAACTTTGAAGCAGTCTGGTAAGATATAAGATCTGTTCTCTGTCGCCGATCCCATTCTCGACCTAAGAGAACTTCGCTCTCGTGCTAATAGCATTGCTTGCAATCACCTTCTCGTTTGAAATAGAGAAGGAAACATCGTGTTGTTGGGACGTTGGACACATAGCATATGTTGAAGTTTGTTGGAGATTGGCATATGTGCGACAGTGATTGAATTTATTTCAAGGATAGTGCACTACAAATTCAGTAACTATTAAATAATTAGCTAGTTACTTACATCGGAATTCTGTTCTTAGGTGGCGACCCCCCCAGTGGAGGCCGTGGAGGTGGAGAGCTGCAACAGCAAGCGCTCCTCACCATGCATCACGTCATCAAGCAGATCTCTTCTAGGAGACTTATGCACGACAGGAGAAAGTTTCAGGTAATATTGACATTTATTTATCATTTTTCGAAAAATTCGTCCATTGCTTGGCGTAAGAAATGTAACAGTACTCAAGAATGCAGGCAACATGTACCGGTATTTTACAAATGCCTGCAGAAACATGCAAGTCAAATGAATTTTTAGAATAATGATGGAAATTTCGTGGTGCGAATGCTTGTGTCCAGTCACTAGCCTATGCCGGTACATGAATGCAACAGATGTATTTTCTTGTCATGACTTGCTGTGGTGCTACTAAGATTTAGTGATGATGCAGTCGACGCCAGTACTTACTTTGGCTAGAAATCGACACATCGATCGACTGATCATGAAATTCTTCCGCTAATAGACCGGGAATTTGACAGTGACGCACCTCATCAGAAATAGCATGAAACCAGCCGGCTCGATAGTTAACAACCACAGCATAGCCTCGCTCTACGAAAGTAGAAGCCTGATGATCAGGGATGTAACAACAGTTACGGAGATCTGAAATTGAACTTTCCGGCAAGGCTGCATGAATGGCTTGGAGTTGGTGATTGGTGGGAAGGGATGACTTGGAGCCTGCGATTGGTGAAAAGGACTGTCGGCGAAAAAAAAAATTCCCTGGTCAGTAAGGCGAAACGTTGCTGTCTTCCCTCGTATTAAACCTCCTTGGAAAGCTGGGAGTAATCGTTGAGGTGAAAGGGTAATCGCGATCTGTTTGCTAAAAGCTGCGGCAGTAACGTATGTTAGATAACTAGTAACCATCCGACTATATTTGGCTAGAGCACCAGCCTTGAAAGTCGGCTGCAACGTTGCCAGATCTGTCTCATGGTATGCTGCGTAGTCAAGGAGTTCGGTTACCATTATCGCCCATCCGAGAACCCGGGTGTGAGGCTGGACGCCGCTGTAAATGCTGGCACCGGCAACGCACGATGAGATACCAAACAAAGTTCCGTACTTGTAGTATACCCTCTGTTGTGGAGCTTCAGACGAGGATAGGAGGTAACTCTCTTCACAGCGATCAGCGGCTAACTGCTGCCGCCACATCTTGAGCGGCAGCGCTCTGCCAAATGTGACTGAGATCTCACTATTTGGTTCGAATGCGTTACAGCGGTTGAGTGCATTCCAGCGCGTGTAGCAATGGGATAACTAAACATTATTTCATCGAAGTTACTCTCATATCCACGACTAATTATCGCTTAGTTGTTGTGCGACATGTGCATCCAGCGCCTTCACTTCGGCAACCAAGACAAGCTTTCCTAGCAAACAAACAAATAGATTCCCACTCCGCTTTACACCCCATCACAGTCTGATTAGCGTAGGGAGAACTTCGAACTTCAATGTCCGTGAGGCTCGCGACATCGTGTTAAACCTCCTGGCACTAAGCCGTTAGTGAGCCAGGTCCAACCATTTGATAGCGTTTTAGATCCCCCAAAAACTGGCAGACGTTCGCTTCAGTTATATTACGGTACCCACTTCCGCGACTAACAGCCCGGTTCCAGCCACTTGCTTCACAGGCGTTTGGGGCGACTCGCTCCTTATCTAACACTAGCGCCGCCAAACTCCTTCTCTTTTTCTAACTTGACGTGCTCGCTTTGCGAATCATTGGTTACGCGAGACCTCGCTACTCAAGGGAGACGTGTTTTTAGACTCTTCGTTTTACAAATTCCCGAGTATTGGAGAACTTACTTGCAGTTGCCAGACGTTTCTTTCTTTAACTACTCATCTTAGCTAATAACTCGTTCGTATGGTGCATTTTAAACTATATTTTACTGTATTATTCTCCTGTTTCAGGATCTGGCTAGTAAGCTGTTCCCCGAGGTGCACCAGCTCTACAAAGTTGAGGTGCAGCGGTTTTTCAACAACCCCGAGGCTGGGGGCCTCGATGTCATTGGCGCTTCACTGCAGCGCGCTCATTACTGCCTAAAAATTCTCCGTCAGATGGCCATTTACGGTTTCAAATCTCCCTCCCAAGTGAGCCACGTAGCCGAGTTTTATAGCAGTGTATGCGAACAGGCCAAGACGATGTTGCTGTTCCGCAAGCAACATGAGGGTGACAACCTCAAAGCCCTTTCCGAAAAATATGCCAACCTCCTAATGAAGTGCCTGCAAGAACTGCTTGAAAATTACCCCTACTGTTTCCTCAACTATCTGGAGAATGTTCTTCGTCTAGTGACAACCTTGGTCTTCACTGACGAGGGCACTTCCGTACTCTACGAACGGTTCACTGTGCAGTGCCTATGCATGATCAAAAGTATCCTAGACTGCTCCGAGTACACAGTCTGCAAAATCCTGGAAGAAACTAAGAGCCCTGAAGCTCTTCAGGCTTATAAAATCAAATCCCAGTTCTTTACCAATGAAGTACTGGAGCAAATTTGCCACAGACTCATAACTCAGTATTTTCTGTTGTCAAGAGAAGACTTGGAAATTTGGGAGTCAGACCCTGAAGAATTTTGTACAGAAGAAGGGGGAGACTCTTGGAAGTTTAGCTTACGACCAGCCACCGAGTGCCTCTTTAAAAAGATGTTCCATGATTACCGGGAACCATTTACTCGTGTCGTCTTGTCCCTAATGTCCGATGCTGTGAAAATGACCGATTCGTCTAATTTCCAAGGGCTTCTGAGCAAAGATGCCGTCTACAATGCCATTGGCCTCGCCTCGTTTGATATCGTCGAGGAGGTTGACTTTGATATGCTTTTCACTACACACTTAGTTCAGGAGCTGAAAATTACAGATTCTAACTATAGACTCTTGAGACGTCGCATCATCTGGCTCGTGGGTCAGTGGACGGACGTGCGCTTCGATGCCCAGAACCGCCCGTTGTTATATGAAGCCTGCATCCACCTCCTTACCAACGATCCTGACTTCGTTGTCAGGTACCACACCGCCATGACTCTTAGGACCGCCATCGACGACTTCGACTTTGACCGTAAGTGCTTCATGCCCTATCTCACTCCCGTCGTCACTCTGCTGTTCAATCTGCTCAAGGAGGCTAAAGAGTGCGACGTCAAGATGCAAATCTTGAACGTGCTTTCGATACTCATTGAGGTTGTGGGGGTGGAGGTGCGAGAGGCAGCAGGACCCCTCGTAAGCTTCCTTCCCCAACTGTGGCAAGACAGCGAGCACCACAACCTCCTGCGGTGCGCAATACTGACCACCCTCAGCCATGTCGTCGCCTGTATGGGTCGCGACAGCGTCGCTATGCATGACTTCCTCCTGAAGGTGCTACATTTGTCTACTGATACGACGCAATCGTCGCACGTCTACCTGCTGGAAGACGGCCTACATCTGTGGTACTGTGTGCTGGAAAACACTCCTTCTCTGCCGCCGAATATTTGCGGCAATGCTACCGGTGATGGCAGTTCCAGTGGCAACTTGCCTCCTCTGCATGCAAACCTCCTGCAACTCTACAGCAACATGCTGCCTGTCCTAGATGGCTCTACGGACAACCTGCAAGGATGCACACAAATCACCACCGCTTACATAATGCTTTGTCCAGCGCACTTTCTGCAGCGGTATGGCCGTGAACTGCTTGATATTCTTAGTGGACTTGCTAGTGATCTTAAGGCCGATGCTCTAGTTATGCTCCTCCGAGTCCTCGAGGCCATTGTACGCACCTGCCTTGTCGAAGGCGTACTCCTTGTCCGAGAACTCATCGCAAAAATAGCTTCCAACCTCATCCTGGACGAGGCTTCTTCGTATCCAATGATTGTCTCAGCTCAGCTTTCTTTACTTAGCCGTGTACTGCTCGTTCATTACGACAGTTTCTCCGTCATCCTGAACATGATGAGTCAGAGGTGTGGAGACAGCACTGATGAATCTATACTTACGGAGCTGCTCAGGATTTGGTGCTCGCGTTTGTCCGTTGTAACTCCGGATGAGAGACGCAAGCTGGCGGCTCTAGGCCTCTGCCGTCTCATTGCAGTGTGCCATCCTGCGGTACTTGCAGTGTGGGGCAGGGCTCTGGAAGCCATTGTTGAGGTCATTTATGACGTCACAAACGAGGATACAAATCAAGACAAGCTCGTAATTAGTGAAAATGAGTACCTACCCAATGGCACCAACAATTCCTCTTCGTCATCCTCTGTTGTTGATCCGTGCTACTTGGCGGCACTAGCCGAAGATGACGACGCTCCTCAGGACAACTTCAATGATGATTCCGTTGCCATGGACCCTGACTGCGAGCAGGGCAAAAGGCGGCACGCCCTTGCCCGTGTGGACCCTGTACACACCATCTCCCTCAGACAGTTCTTCGGCAAAGCTCTTATGGAGTTCCAGAGGTCTGCTCCTCCAGAAACTTTGCAGCAGGTCATGGCCAACCTCACCGATGAAGTTAGGAGTATGATACAAGACGCCACGGCCGGCCTCTCTTGAGATCATCTGCAGTCTCCTGCTTCCTTGGCATCGTAGGTGCTTACGCGTACCTAATAATTTGTTTACCTCCAGTAGCATTGAAAATACACTCGATTATAGTCAATTTTGTCTCCTAAGAATAAAACAAATTTCTGGAGCCTAATTAGCTTTCCCGCTTCCCCCTCTACCGAGTAATTAGGTCCCTGGTCAAATCAGCCATGGCTTGGGTCATAAATCTGTGTACTTCTTTCGTCAGATTGTGTCTAGCTCTTCTGGTTCACCCTTAGCAGACTTAAGAGATCCTTTGTCAATTCAACGTGTCCCTTCTTTCGTCTTCTCTTTGGGCCCCTAAGTGTTCTGTTGCAAGAGAAGCTTAAACGATGAATAATAATAAATTTGAAATTCAGTAGCGTATTCCTTCTTTTCACTAAGTATTCTCTTTCAAGAGGATGTTAACAAGGAATAACAACTAATAATGTGAAATTCACTTGCGTATTCCTTCTTTCGTCTTCTCTTTGGGCCACTAAGTATTCTGTTGTTTGCGAAGCTTAAGCTAAAAATACTAATAAATGTGAAATTTACTAACATATATCTCCTTGTTTTTCTCTTAGGGCCGTAGATGATGCTTTGGTGAGGGTGGCTTGAGTTAGGAATATGTAAAATAATTTGAATTCCATATGTGTACGGTGCTAGGCTATTGCCCTACGTCAGTGTGGGTAGAATAAAGAAACCTGCAGAACCAGAACCAAGCTTCGCGCTTCATCGGGTTCTCCTCCGCGAGACCTGCCAGCTCTTCTAACTGGTTGTGACGTCACGCGGGAGCTTTGTTTTGGTCACGTGAGCGCACAGTGTTCTGTTCAATAATGGCCTTACACTCTCCTCCTCTCTTTGTTCCTGTAACGTTTGGGCTTTTATCCTTTCTGGCGAGACTCCTTCTTCACCTGGTAGTTTTGTGCAGCGGCCGCACTAGGCTATGCAGTCGCATGTTCAACGTAATGAACGGATGTTCAGCGCCGCTGAAATGACGTGCGAGCTGACTGAATGTTCGCTCATAAGTTGAACTTGTGACTGTCTAGTCTGGCCCCTGCTCTACCGATAGCTGCTACTGTTCATTAAGTTGTATATTCTGTTATTGTAATTAACTGACGTGCCGTATTTTGTGAACTTTAGCTTCTGCTGCCTGTGTTTGTAGTAGTGCGCTGTGTGCTGGGGTCGAAGTGTAGACGAAATCTAAAGCATCGGCTTCGTGCTATAACTGATAGTACCAACTCTAACTTGACGCGTGAGCACCGCCCACAGCCAGTTTACTGACAGTAATACTACTGCAAGCTCCTTGCAGTGACTGCGTGCGGTGTTCTGCGTGACCTTCATGCCAGAGGGGTATGTTCGCCCATCCTATGTCGTGGGGAATTGTGCCGCAGTAGTACAGCCCCACTCGCGCCCCTCAAAGGGCGCTGGCGACGCAGCCCAAAGACAGGAGCCATAGACACACATGGATGGAAGGCATGGGAACCAGTGCAGAGGAGACCCACAGGGAACCCAAAAGGTTACCCTCGTCTCAGGACGCCTTTGCGTTATGCTGCTGCTCACCCTCTGCTTCTTTCCCTTTCATACTTCTACTCATTGCTGATGCTTCTGTTCTTCTTCTTTTCCCAACTCGCTTCCCCTCGCGCATTGGTTCACTATATGAACGCCTTCGTGCATAGGTTTCCCGTCTCTGATGTTACACTGTGTCCTTTTTCTTTCTTTCTTTGACCGCCGTTGGAGTGAGAAAGGGAATTTATACATTTCATTGAATATAATTGGACGTCGATGACTTTTGATTTATGTCAACGTAATGGAAACATTTGAGATTGTGTCCTGTCTTTGAATAGGTCTCTTTCTCTGTGCGTTGCCCGAAATTCGATCTTACGTAATACGTTTGCAAGTTTGTGTTTTGTTCCATTATAATTACGTAATGGTGCGATAGCCAGGCCAGACTTCTCTAGATATTAACCTTGCCTGAATTGACTCTTGTTGTCTAGGTACGCTCTGTGGTTCTGTTTTCTTTCGATTGCTTTTTTTTTTTTTTTGCTCCCACTGTAAGTTTCATCGCCAAGCGACTATTGCTTGCTCGGGGTATGATAATTTATGACTCGTCCAACCGATTTGGAAGATGTTTCATTGTTCCCATGCACCCTTCTCCTCGGTACTAAGGGTGAACATCCATTTCGTGTTCCTATCGGATACGGCGGGGAAACCCTGAAAATAAAAATGATCCATTTCGTCGTAATACTGTACAGATTCCTTGTTTTTCACGGCGGGAGTACCGCTTAGCTATTAATGCCGTTTTTCCACTGAAGCACTGTTGCCTTTGTTGGGAAGGGTCAACTGACACGCACTATATAATAAATTTATTTTATTTGAGAGGGTTCGTTACTGGCGAGATTACGGAATCTATCACCGTCAACAACTAAAATAAACTATCAATATAGTGATACAATAATTATAATAATAATAATCATCTCTGTCCTTACAGACAGAGCCAGTTTGTGAGGCGAGCTAGCTTCGTTTTTCCTTATTGTTCAGTTCATACTTCTACTTCGGAGACTTTCGCCCTAAAACCACATGAAATCATGGTCATAGGCATTGCTAATTATAGAGAAGAAATATATATAGACGACGTACGGCGCGATGCGGCTTAGAATAGCTGCGCTAGCAAACTTATTACACTGCTACCACTCTCATCGCTCTTCCTTATTTTTTTATGTTAGCTGTTTTCATTACTAAGTTGCTCGTTTTGCTTTACTAACTTACTGCATGTCCTTTTATAATATTCTCTGGACTACTGGAAAGCTTTAGGTAGAGAGGTCAAGCCGAGTAACCCCCAGACCAAACCTTTGCACGTAGGGATAATACCTACCATTAATAGCGTCAAAGAATTGGGACAGTGTGTGTGGCTTACACTAGCACAGCAACAATAGTAGGAAATAATGCTAGCGTTCACGACTTTCAGACGCAACATGTCTTTGTACATCTTGATAAACTACAGAGCCAATCTCCTCTGCCAAATGTAAGATAACGAGAAATATCTTGCTCAAAGTTGAAACATTTTCCGTAACGCAGCACGACTCACATAACGTCTGAAGTGAACATAGATATTGTAGCTATAAGTTCGGTTCCGGATATTAATCACTTGATCGCCTCAGAAATAAGCAAAGCATTGTGTTGTGTCACAGTCAGTCGTCAAGCTTTATTGTCTGTGACGTCACACAATGTTTGTGATCGCTACACGTGATTAAATCTGACCACTGTGTCAGGCTAGTACAGTAAGGAGTGATACTAGAAATTATTAACTAATCGAATGTTGATACATTACCCCAGATGACCTGCATCAGCTGGTAACCTGTACAGCCGAGCAATGGTTAGATTTCTACGTCATGTATTAATGACGTCTAGCTATACTAGCTATATTGCTTTTTTTTAAGTTTAGAGCATGTTTATTGCCATTGCATGTTGCCGACTGTTACTGTTCATTAAGTTTTTTAATTAAAATAAATAACAAAAACGCGAATGTAATTATTACCTATCCATGTGGCCTTNTTTAAGTTTAGAGCATGTTTATTGCCATTGCATGTTGCCGACTGTTACTGTTCATTAAGTTTTTTAATTAAAATAAATAACAAAAACGCGAATGTAATTATTACCTATCCATGTGGCCTTGTTTTTGAATTAACTCAAAATTATTTCAGCGTCCACCAGGGGGCCCCATAAGTCTCCTTTGCCTTAGCTAAGCTTACGGGACGTATTTTTTTCTTGGCCACTTTGCTTCCTTCTACTTCCATACTCCTACTGATGGCCTTTTATTTTGTTCTTCCTCATCTTTTCTGACTTGCTAGTTCTGCTTTTTGGGAACACCCTAGTGCGTTGCTGTCCACACTTCTGTTAACATACCATACGTCCCTTCTTTCTTCCTCTGTGAAGTCGCCATTGTAGTGGAAACGAAGTCTTAAACCGCTCCCCCTCAGGAGGTATAGGATGGGGCCATAGGGTTAGGTTAGTGTAAATTCGCCCATCCTATGTTATGGGGAGCAGCGACCCCAAGAGGTTTGTATAGGTTGCCTTAGCCATTAGCTAGGCCTCCGGGGCGTCTGTTTTTAGTGCCCACTTTGCTTTCTTGCGATTTCATACTCCAACTAATATTACTTTCTTCTGTTCTTCCTCTTTCCCGATTTGCTGTTCCCATGCGCATTGATCCTATGAGGGAACACCCTCGTGCATGGGTTCCCAGTTTCTATCGTCATTCGTCCCGAGTGCCCTTTCCGCAGGGGATGTAGCATCTGGCCGCAGTTCCTGCTGAGAAGGTTAGTTTTGTAGTTTGGTAGGCTCTCTATATTTTGTTTCTGTTCCACGAGGTGGGCCGCTGATCGACTTTTTCTGTGGGGGCTCTTACCTCGCCCGTGCGAAGGACCACAGAAGGGACCGTCCGCACTGGCGCTTCTGTCTTCTTCTCTTTTCGTCCTTCATCTCTTGCCACCTGAGCACAACGTTGTGGCTCCGGCTGTAAGCCGAGTAAATCGTCTTAGATCACTATGGATTTTCTAAGTTTCAGAAATAGCGGGACAATACCAATATAATAATCTATCGTCATTCTCTATGTCCCTTATTTTTCGCTCTGTTAGACACCTTAAATGCGGAGACGAAGCCTTAAACTATTCAATAATCTAATAATCTTGAACCACTCACGATAAGTAACCCTAAATTATTTGGCTATGGAAAGACAATGTCGTATATCGTGCTCAATCATGTAGACCTAATACGCTCGAAGTTGACGCAGACTTATATGGAGTTCCAGTGCTTTATATACTGGTAAATTAGCGTTGTATTCTGGACTGATTAAAAGGAACATAATGTTCTGAGCTCTACATCCTCTACAGATACAGTTACGCTACACCCAAAAGTGTCTTGTCCTTCACGTAACTTTAACCAAAAGGTTCCAGTTTCTTGTTCAACTCCCCTAAGTGTCTTCCCTCTTACAGTATGTAACGTGAACCAACAGGTTTCAGTTTCTTGTTCAACTCCCCTAAGTGTCTTCCCTATTACAGTATATAACGTGAACCAACAGGTTTCAGTTTCTTGATCCGCTCCCCTAAGTGTCTTCCCTATTACAGTATATAACGTGAACCAACAGGTTTCAGTTTCTTGATCCGCTCCCCAAAGTGTCGTCCCTATTACAGTATGTAACGTGAATCAACTGGTTTCAGTTTCTTGTTCCACTTCCGAAAGTGTCTTACCCTTTGCGTAACCTTAACCAACATGTTTGCACTTTCTTGCCTTTTCAGGGGCATAGAATGGCCCATTGGGTTAGGTTCGCCCAGGAAGTAGAGTGTAACGGGAGGACTCAATGGGGCTAAAATAAAACTTAGCCGTGACCGCATGTAGCCGAATGGCGTCACTTCGACGAGTCGAAGCATTTGAGTGTTGGACCTCAGGCCTTCGTAGGTTGGGTTCTTAATCATTGCCTACAAATATATGCTGCGTAATATTCTGCACGCGAGAGAAACCACAGCACCAGTTATTGTTCAAACTTTCTGTACTTGACAACATTTTACTGCGTTTAGTGTGTCGTTGCAGCTCAAGTAGCTGGCCAGCAAGGATCGGGAAATTCAATGAACCAAATCGAAAAAATACGGTGATATATTTAAAATATGTTCGGTGAAGAGCACTGTGAACTGAATATGAAGTGTAAATAAGGCTTCAGTTCAATGAAGAAGTTAGAAGTCAGGTCGCCATACCGGCCCAAATTTTGCCGCTAGTGCTGTGAAAGTTTCCACCAGCCTCTACTGCAATTTTCTATAGATACCGTAATTGTTTATGCTTCAATTCGTATATAGTCTATTTATGAGCATAAGAGATAAAATTGGCAATTTATGACTATTTTTCTGCCAAAATTAGTTGAAATACAGGCTGCTGAGCCATATTCTTCGTCGATGTGACGTCATTGATGACGTCTTTTTATGCTAGTTTTTCATGAGTCCTCCCGTTACGCTCTTTGCCTCCTGGGTTCTCCATCTCATGATAGGGAGAGCAGCCACCCCATGGGGTTGTGTAGGTTAGCTAGGCCTTTGGGACGTCTTTCCCTCGTGCCCACTAACCACTTTGCTTCCGCACTCCTAGTGTGTTCTTCTTGGTCCTGCCCCGAGGTGCTGTTCTCATGCGCGTTGATCTTGTGTGGGAAAACCCTCGTGCATGTGTTCCACGTTTCTATCGACATACTATTTGTATATCTCATTACTTTCTTCCCCTGCGAGTTCACCATTGTTGTAGAAACTAAGGCCTAACCACTCACTATACAGTAGTATATAATAATATAACTGTTGAACATCGTTTTATCATGGGCATTATGAGTAAGGGGGAATTTTAAAGAAGACATGTCCCTATTGTGCACGACACCTGTCTTGGTTGACGCTTTGTTTCCCGCGCAACTGCAATTCGTCGTAATTGGTCCACTGCCGAGCGTTGGAGCTTCTCCCTTCCTTCGTCGCTCGGTAGTCTTCTCTCACTCACGCTTCACTCTTTCGCTATAGTGGCTTTTGCTCCTACAAAGACGCCTTGTTGTGAAGTAGCCTAGCCTGAGTTAGACTTCAAGGTACTCAACTTCAATCGAACTTCATCTTTTCAGTGGCAGCTTTGCCACCTTGTCTTCTACAACCAGTCTAACCTACCGTGTCTGCACTATAACCAGTCTAACCTACCGTGTCGGTACTACAACCAGTCTAACCTACCGTGTCGGTACTGCAACCAGTCTAACCTACCGTGTCGGTACTACAACCAATTTGCCGCATTTCATCTGGCTTGCACGTTCGACTCTTAGGCTGCGGTTTGACGCGATGAATTTTACGCTGCAGCAGCCTCACACAAGCTCAGAACCAGCCCAATCCTGGGGTTTGACTCCTCTCTGGCAATACGACGTTTAGCCCGTCTATTGTAGCCTTATAGTACATAGTTACCTCAGCCATTCGGAACGTCTCTCTTTCGTGCCCACTTTGCTTCCTCCCCGATTCCATACCCCTACTTGCTCATGCTTTATTCTGTTGTTCCTCTTCTTTCCCGACTTACTGTTCCCATGCGCTTTGATCCTGTGTGGGAACACCTTCGTGCATGGGTTCCCCGTTTCTCTTGGCATACATTTCCCTTGCTCTTTCCTCTGTGATATCGTTCTGTTCGGAAACGGAGGCTTATACTGCTTAGCTATAGCTAACTGTATGGTAACAAATGTAGCCCTATATATTAATTTATTTTAGACGCTGTGAGGCATGTGAATTATTTTCTTGTTCTTGGAAGCGCGCGTACCGTCAGTGGTACTTCTTACTTTGCTTTCGGGCAGTCCGTATGTATATCTTCGCGTACCGGTATTTTCGCTTTTGGTTTTGGTGTGGTCCACATATGTTTTGATGATTTGTTCGCTTCTGTTATCGGCCCGTCATATTAGTGTATTGTTCGGTATGCATATGTATAGTGCTTCGTTGCTGCCTGTATCTCTTTGGCCCAGACATTATTCTAGGTATATGGGAGGGCCCACTCCTACGATACAGATCTTACGGATGATTAATGAACTTCGATGAAATTTTTTCTAATCGACATGTCGACCTCAAACTGTTAATGGTGATACATAGAATGTAGTTCTTAGCACACAATCGTCAGCATAAGCCACCGTTAACCCCCGCGGACCTTTTGGCCGTTTAACGGGACAGTTTTATCGGGAAGGAACCGGTTTTGAAGGCACGCAGGGGCTAAGAAGCATAGGTCATTTTCGTGTCTTATCATTTGAAGATTGCCATCCACCGTTGACTTCTATGTACGAAATTGTGCATCTTGCTGATAAACTCATTCCTTACATCGTCGTAAACAGTTTAATTTTAGTTTGAGGTCGCTATATTAGTTTGAAATAAAAGTTTACGAGAATTTCATCTATCAACCGCCGGACATACTTGGCATTCTTAGTGGGCCGCCGTCAAGTGTAGATCGGTGTATGTTTGAACATATACTTTTGTACTTGCTTATATAATACGGTACTCGTTCAGTTTTATTTTTCATGAGAGCAGCTACTAGTAATAATTCCATGAGGCTTATTTCTTGTAACTGTGTGGGAGTTTTTTTTTTTTTAGACTGTGTAAGTAGTTTGTTGTTTTTTTAACTGCGTAGGCTTGTTTCATTAAGATTGCATACGCTTGTATTTGTATTATAATCAACACACATGGTGCTTTTCAATGCTAAACAACTGTGTACAGATGAATTATGAAGTTTTGTATTTAATCACTTCGGATGATAGCTTATCGTCACCAATAATAATAAGCAGTACCGTATTAACTTACATATATACTCTGGCTCTCTGACCCCTTGAAGACTTGCTTACGCGGGCAAACATTGTTCACTGAACATGGAACGAACATTGGGCGTAATTGCTTCTGTTGCGCAGACCGACAGTGATCCAAGGCAATTGTTTACCGAACAGTAGTGGGCTATTACCCAGGCAACTAGTATATAGTGGAACTGTTCAGCAAACAGGTAAACCGTGTTCCGTAGAAAATGTTCACCAATCATTGGGATGTTATTTCACAGGAAGGAAGTTCATCGCAAAGCGTTTCGGTGGCGTTGCGCAGAAGGACTGTTGCCGGGAATTGTTCTGCACCCTGTCAGTCGCTAATGGAGCTTTCTTTGCAGCTGGATTTTACTGAGAGAGAACTAATGGAAACAAGACAGCTTACCTCTGAGCTGTCATTGCTGCTCTAGCTGAGCTGCAATGATAATGTTGTGCGCGATCGATGGATTTGCGCGATCGATAGATCGCGCTGCGCAAACGATCGTTCATTCAAATTTTAAAATGAAAAAGCAAGAAACCAGTCCTTGCCTCCCCTAACCTACCCGACATTAACCCCTAATATAATCCAACTTACCCGAAATTACGGCCTAATACCTACAACATCCACCGTTTGCGCGGCGCGATCGATCAATTGTCCAAATCCATCGTTCGCGCACGACAATAACACTGATGTACAGACCATTAAGTGAAGTGTGTGTCCGACTGTTCTTGGGAAGGAAACTAAGGTTTTAACGCTAAGTCAAGTAAAGAAAGTGGCAAATGCTTGTAGAATTTTCTCTGCTGCTAAGTAACGCTCGCTGCTCTGTGAGCAGAGTTCGCCCGTGTAGTAAGAGCGCTACTGTTTCATTCCGTATTTTCTCACTTGCTGTCCCCACACTAGTTGATCCCATTGGGGGACACCCTCGTGCACGGATCCTGATTTCTGTCTATATACTGTAATAGAGCTGGGTCTAGTAGGTTGGACTTGTCCGGATCTTGAGACGGAAACGTTGGTTTCGCCATTCGGAACCGTGCTGCAGGTGTTTGGGGCCGCCCCGTTGTGCTTGAGGTGGGTAAAAACGCCTTTTTACGAAGCAGGGCTGATTTTTTTGTCGTCTTTTAGGTAATCAATTTGAGGTTACTGCATTTGATTTTGAATTGGCGAAGCCAACGTTCCTGTCTGGAATTCCGGTCAAGTAAGCCTGGCCTCTACGGCGAATTTATCGATAATTGAAATCATTCGCAAGATTCTGTCGATGATATTTACTGGGCTCAGCTTAACTCGGCTTTGCCGTGCAGATGGATGACATAACCCTTCATCTTCGAATTTTCGATTGCTTGTCCAAAGAGGCCGACCTAGGCTGCCCCCCCCCCCATGTAGCTTAGTGACTATTATGTACTTCCAGAAGCGCTCTTGTAGCTATTAAATGTATGTATCGTAATTTGTACAGTTGCGTGCTGTGACGGGCTCATGGATCTGTATATTAGCTTTTGCTGTGTGCATCTCGGTAGTTACACTGAATATCTTGTAGTACGGATTTCCTCTCTGGGGTCAAAGAAGCGGCCGACAAGGCAATTCTTTTATTTTTGTCCTGATAAATTCGCCCTAGTTCAGCAGCATTTGTGGCTGATCAGATGTTTCAGAATTTTGGTAGGGAGCAACGGAAACTAAACTGTGTAGCATACTAGTCTGCAAAGGTTATGATATGGATAGTTAGTTCTGAATAATTTCTGGAGGTTACTAGTAGGCTTATACTCTGGCCTCAATTCGACGGACGAAATAGCCGGTTGACCTTTGTTTCCGACACATTAAAAAGGGCCAGAAACATGGGTGCTGGAAGTGATTCATGTGATTTCGCGAATGCAAAACGAGCTGGTCGTTGGCTCTTGAAGAAAGGTCAAGTAGGTTCGCCGCAAGCGGCTATACCCGCGCATATCCAACGTTGCTTCATCTTCATGCGGTCGTCTGTTCGGTGCAATGCCTCAGAAAACTACTGAAACGATGTTTGGGTTGGCTCACTTCATGCGGCTTGTAGCTGATCCTGCGCCATTATGGTTATTATGGTAGGCGTATGGGCCACAGTAAGTTATCGGTAGTGGGTTGGGACTTTGGGTTAAGTAGGTATATAAAATAGTGACAACAGAATGACGCTTGAGCAAGTGGCTTTCGAGCTTTTCTAAGCTGGTACACCCCCATTCTTTTAGGCCCACAGGAGTGTTCCTACGATCCCCCTTTCTTTCTGTTTCTGTCGGGTCGCAGCTGGATTTCTAGCGACTGTACATATGTACTGAGATACAACTAATGACGTACGTTTAGTGAGTAAGCAACCGATGTGGGAAGTAATATGTATGTAATGTTATGTTACGAGCTCAGTTTACAGGCAAGTCTTTTGGCTGTTGTAATTACAGTGTTGGTGTCCGGCGGTCTCGGCCCGAGTGCGATAACCACGCAGTTGTCTGTCTGTCAGTCATGCTGTGATCTACACTCGGGTAATTCGCCTTCTCATCTAAAAAAAAAAAAACATTGCTATGGCAACCAATCAATATATTTGCTCCAATAATGTGGTCACATTTAACCCATTGACACCCCAGACGAACTTTTATTTTTAATGGGAATAGCACCATATCTGCTGTGAGCTCAACCCTCGGCATACCTAAATGGGTGAATGGAGACAGTAATGGGTTAAATGCCTAATTTCTGAATTTGTGCTCTTTCTACGTGCAGTAACTGTACAAGCTACTATAATGGGTCAACTAGCTACTATAATGGGTCAACTAGCTACTATAACGGGTCAACTAGCTACTATAATGGGTCAACTAGCTACTATAATGGGTCAAATAGCTACTATAATGGGTCAAATAGCTACTATAATGGGTCAACTAGCTACTATAATGGGTCAAATAGCTACTATAATGGGTCAACTAGCTACTATAATGGGTCAAATAGCTACTATAATGGGTCAACTAGCTACAGTAGTTCTTCGTACATAATGAGAGCTCTGTCTGTCGGTGCCGCTCTCTTGAGCTGAACATCTCTTTTATTGCGGAGATTACATGAGACTATGCAATAATTCAAAACTCACAAGACAGTGTGCGGTGTCTCACCAGAGGAGAGGCAATACAATACGACGCTTAAGAAGCAGAGCATACCAATTAAGTGTGGAGAATACGCGCTGATGTAGATGCGCCAGGCCCAGAGGATGTCTGGTGGTGGTGCAGAGGGAACTGTACTAGTAGTGATTGTGATGAAACCAGAGATATTTTCGAACCCGTCTATTTTAATAATATGGCGACACTTGCACTGACGACAGCATTGACCAATAGCAGCTCGAAGTTAGCTCACGTGATCATATAACACCGAGCGAACTGAACTGTAGCCTTATTTTCCTCCCCCTATCCACGCCGGAGGCGCTGTACGCAAGTAGCCTGTTGTGCGAGGTCCTGTCGGGTGCGATGTCAGCTCATGATGCCTTTTAGAAGCCCACTATAGCTGTCTAGCTGTCCAAAGCTGGAGTTTAGTTGTCCATGAGAATATTCGGCTCTCAATTCATTTCTGTGTATCTTCGTGTAACCTATTGAAGGGCAATATCGCTGTGTCACGATATTTTTAACGATCTTCTTAGTTAGGAGACATTATTAGTGTTATTCAAATTGACGAATGATTGTTCGATTTGGACGTCGTTGTTGCTTTGTTCTTCCCTGACTTGCTGTACCCATGTGCGTTGATCCAGTGTGGGAACGCCTCCGTGCTTCGGTCGTACGTTCTTTCGACTTAATATACCGTATGTCCCTATTTCTCTTTAATCATCGTTGATACTACTGACGTATTCATAGTTCGTCAGTGGAATAACGTACGACGGTAAAAGACTTGTCGTAAACTGAGCTCCAATGATGCTCTACACGAGTAGTACCTATGTACCGTTTGGGATGATATTTTTATCGTTTTAATAACACGATCATTACCGTATAAGGCTTACTCTTGCTAAGTATTAGTAGTAGTTATAATAATATTATCATCAGTTGTTTGTAAAGGTGGCTACTTGAAATATATCTCATAAGCTAAGCATTACTTTTCTCTATTGATATATAGCCTGTCGAGCTGACTCCGTTCCCGAATCTTACTTTTAACCTAAGAAATGTTCATCTTGCGAAGAAGAAGAAACATGTTCCTCGTTTTGTCTCCATGTAACTCTGAATATGCGAAACGTTGTTCGTTAAGCAACTCGTTTCACAATTTTTTGCTTGTTGCCCGGAATGTGAAACACTCGTTAAGCGAAACAATTGTTTCTGTCACGAATAAGACGCCAAGGATGTCACGTTACCTCGTCGTGACGCTGCGCTCGAAATATACAATTTTTTTTTTTTTTGAGAATCAGTCGCTAAGCGGGTTTTTTTTTAATGCCTGCCCCCGCTGGCGCAGCACTCCTTATGAAGGACAAATGTTGCAGCTATCTGTTCGTTTTACGACATCACTCGTAATACTAGAAGCGAACGTATAGTGCATCGAGTCTCAGACAGATGTGTGTGCATAGGGTAGACAATGAAAACTTCTCTCCTTCTTGTAGTCTGCTACTCTGTATATGCTTATTAGGTCTATAGGCTGCATTGCATACATTCAATACGTTCGTTACATACGCGCGAGGTTGCCATATCTACTTCAGCAAATATTTTGGACAAGGTGCAAGTTGTATCAAACGCATTTTGCACAGAACCATCGGTGTGTTATGCCTACAGTGCACGTAACTGCTTGCGGTAGGTTTATCCGGGACCCTTTCTGACAAGCAAATGTGAAACGCCTTCAGGTCATGTAAAGTTATATAACAGTGAAACAAGTTGAAAATAATAGCGAATTAACTAATAATGACTGTAGTGATAAAACACTGAGTGTATAATGAACCACAGTAAAAAATATATGAAATACAGGAACAAGTAAATAATGAACAATGGTGGAGAAATATGAACTGTAGGAATAAGTGAAAATGAATAATAGTGAAGCAATATGACTTCGAGGAATAGGTGAAAATTGAATGATGATGAAGAAATATGAACTTGAGAAATAACTGAAAATGAATAATAGGCAGTGGAGAAATATGAAATGGAGGTGTAAGTGAAAAATGAATGATGGTTACGAAATATGAAACAGAGGAATAAGGCATGTTTCATCTGGCAGTCTGTCGAGTCGCCCTTTCATTTTCCATATTTCCACTCGCTGCGCTTTCTGTGATTCAGGACGTTGCAGAGGGAACTCCAAAGGTTACCTTAGCTCAAATTATTTATAAAATAATGATAATAATAATGTACCTCCGTCGTTTCAGCGAAGTTCAGCTGTCCTGTTCTGCGAACTCGTCTTCCCAAGCGGAAAATTTTGGGCGATTATGAAATACCGATCCATAAATGCATCTGATAGTTGTATATAATTTTCGGATGGGGTCCTGTTCCTTATATTCGTATTGTACTGGATGTTCTTTTTTCATCTGCTTCCTTTCCATTCCCAGTTTCTCTTTCCGTGCAGAAACTTCCCAAATTTATTTTTATTATATTTATTACTAATACTATCGCTATTGTGACAGTTAATATAATTTTTTCTTGCAGAAAAATCTGTTTGTACGAATCTTATACAGCATATCAGAAAATCATAGGCGTTTATCAGACGCTTATAAGAAGGAACATCACGTAATAGTGCATAGTTGTTTAAAAGGATCTAAATAGTAGCATTATTCTTACGATAAATGAAAACTTGCGTACATCGTATTTGTTTGTCACATGCACGCATGAGTGCCTGGAATTAACCCTTCGTGCCCGTTCGATACTTTCGCGAACACAATCAGCGGTGCTGTATCAGCAGAAACTGGTGTTTTGACCCTTTCTTGTCAGCCGCAATCGCATCTCGAACGTACGAATAACACCGTTTGTTTTACCCTAAACCAGCGAACGAAAATCGTCACTGTTCCATAGAAATAGCACTGCTTGAAGCGTAAAGAAGAGTCGACACGTTGCCTCTTTACGGGAAATTAATACCTAGCTATACTGTCCATTTTATCAAAGCAGTTTGGGCGTGGTCAATTTCCTCTGCAGCGTAGCCAATTCTATGGATATATTTGAGATTTCTCTATATGCAGGTAGTGGGGGCTAAAATATGGGACGAACAAACTCTCAGAAATACCCATAGAATTGGCAACGCTGTACAGAGGATTTTGACCACGCCCAAACTGCCTTGATAAAATGGTCAGAGTATAGGTATTTAATTAATGGGGTTAGAAACGACGGCAAGAGAGCAAGGGGTAATGGTCAGTTTAGGCACGGGAGGGACAATGCCGGTGAAGGTGATGAATTAATATATTAGCTATCGTGTAAGAAGCCTTGTCTGTCGTAACCATTATTATTGTACTTCAAGTTTCCATTATATATTGTTTTTATAATGTTTGGTTTGTATGTTCGTTCAATCGCTGGCGTTTACAAAACTGCTTTATGTCTTAAGGTTTGTTGCCCTAATCCTATTCATGCTAGGCTCTGTTTTTCTTACTAGCGGTATTGTATTTCTTCGGCCAAGTTGCCTGTACAGCGAACCAGCGCGGCATTGTTAAACTGAAATGCTGTACAGTATGTCCTTCTATTCTCTGTGCCATCAGTATCTCGCTCTAGGGACTAGGCGGCCTAGTACCTAGAGCCTATCTGATAATGGGGATATGTCGTTTTTCTTCATTCGCTGTCAGCATTGTTTACTTTTCGCTGTGCGGTTTGACGATATTTTTCGTGTACGTTACACGACCTCTCTCGAGATAAAACGAATCCAATTTTTGAATTGTTTTTATATGAAAAATTTTTACACTCGTCAAAATTTCCACCTAAAATATTTACTTATAACCGTGTAAGGATTTCCTTCGGAAATGTATGAATCCAAATTTAGATTTCGCTTTTTTTTTGCAACGCTCCGTAGAGCGCAAGTCATCGTTACTTATTTGCGTAGATTCGATGTGATGATAAGATTTCCATTTTTAATTATAAATTCGCATGGGTTTCTTAATAGTTTCATAAATGTAAATATGTGTCGGTATACGCTTGCTGGCCTACGTAATCATTCAGTCAGTTTGTTTTTATACTTTTTTTTTTCAACTAAAGCATGGATCATTGGCACCGTCACTAGGAGTGTCAAAGATTCTGGTATGTGGATACAACCAGTAGCAGACGAGACGTGGCGCGCTCGATTCCTCCACTTTTCTCGATGTAAACTAATCTGCTTATCTCCAGTTTATCTGGAAAGTCAATTAATTCTCGGCGTAAATCACAACTTGATTACGTTTGAGGGCACCGAATACGCGCATCTCGTAGAGATTAGGTATGACGTTCCGGAGGAGTCATGGCTGAGCGGGTCGCATATCTGCTGGTGCTGCTGGAATGAAGAGCAAGAATTTCTGTACCTATGGGAAGAACTTTCTATGTCGAATGGCAACTACCCAATCGAAAAATAGCTAATAGATGATTATCGGATATAACCCAATTCCTAATATGGGCAACAAATAATTGCCTGTAAATTTTCGAAAGGGTGTAGAGCTGTTAGCAGGTGCACCCTCGTATCATCGGAAATTCTTGCAAGCGTTCTGCATAGCCCTCACTCCCATAACTGTGTTGTGTTCCTCTGTCGCTCTTTTCGCTTTTTGTTGATGCTTGCACAGTGTAAAGGCGGGTACTCGCGATAGTCCAAAGCTGAGGAAACTCACGCAAATGCGCTGAATATTCTGAGCAAAACTTTGGCCACCCTATCCACACCTGGGACTGGTTTGTTTGATGGTTAAATAACATCGAGCTTCGTTGAGAATATCGTCGTTGTCATGGTTACAGCCACGACCGTCAGACCTAGCTATATGTTATGATACCAATTTCCCTTGCTGCAGACATTAACTCGAAGCCTGTGCTCATATATCTTAAAAATAATCAGCTGTTACGGTTTGTTTACAAAATTCTACGCAGTTTACTACAAATTGCAATCATGAATGCAGCATGCTCCGTCTCTGAAATATCTTGCGCAACTGCGTGTGTTTTCAGATTTGAATGCCTGGTACACTCGACACTCAAAAGAACGAGTTTCCTCAGCTAATCGTCCTAATGCGTTGTTGAGCTCCCGTGAAGTCAGCTTTGACTTTGCCAAAACAGGTGTTGAAATGTTAGCTGTCTGTTCAGTGGGCTCAGCTAGTGCTGTTAGTTAAGTTTCGGACATCTCTTCGAACTAAGAGAGAATTCTCTGCAAGTGTGTGCTGCATAAATGGACACAGCACCGCAGTCGGATGCAGAGATGACGAAACTCGTTTTTTCGGCTAGCGTGTTTACAGGCTTTTGCGTTGATTCTGTGGTCAAAACTGGCGAACTCGTTTTGTTGACTATCGTGCGGCACCCTTTCAACAATATCATATTACGCTATCGTATTTTTATTGTGTTTTTGATGTATTTACTGGCGATTGCTTCAGTGAGCTGATACAGCACTGGCAGCAATGTAACGATGATACCGATGAACACTGAGGTGTCATTTAAAACAATAATGACCTACGGTACCTTTGAATTAAGGTATAACTAAAAAACGACTAAAGTCATTACTACTTCTACCATTAAATATACTGTAGTGTAAGACCCCACTATCCCATAACGTTGTGGTTCCGGCCATATAGCCGAGTAAATCCTTCATCTTAGATCGCTATTGATCGTCTCCGATTCGGAAATAGCGGACAATACCAATATAATAATAATAATAATAATAACACTGAGGTGTCAATGTTATATTAAATCGCAGTGTATGGCAGCGCTTATGAAACTCTGGGAGCCTTGTGTCCATGCCCACTCTATGGCTAGGTTGAGGTCGCAGAAAATAATTAGGATAGGGGTTGTCAGAGTAGTTATCAGCATATGAAAAAATTATAAATGTGTTGGAAGAGTTTACTGCATTATAGTTGAACTAACCATTTTGCTTAAGTTTGATTTTGTTCTTATTTCGTCATGGGAGAAAAAGCATCACTACTCGTTGGTACTTTTCATTCAGGACAGGCGCTGTCTGAACTTTGTCTACCCTGGCGGCAATTGCCTGCTTGACGTAAAGCCTACTACGTACGATAAACTCGCCAGTTAATTGTGAAGTACTTTATAGATAAAATAGTTGAAACATTTACTCACTAGCAGAATTTCTGCCCGTCTCAGAAGTTGATTTACGGTTATAGCTACTGGGGAGGTCCGAAATTCTGTCAGGGGCGTAACAGAAAAATCATAACTCAACTCAGGATTTAGAATTGTTGCCGCTGTATTCAACAACCCCAGCCGCCGTGGCTCCTAGCTTTTAATGCTGGGTTTGTTTTACAATTATATACCAGGATATCTGTAATTGTTTCATAAGTAGACTGCAGTGTTTCTCTTTCTATGCCTGACACACCGAGAATGCATATGATACGTTGTTGCACCTTACAAACTTAGAAAGTCTTATGATTGTAAAGAATGAAATTAATGCTAAATTTGCGCGATGTTTGTATCATGTCGGTGCGAAAGGTTTTGCCGAATGATGAGAGAGAAATTTTATATCATTTCGATGTATATTATGTCTAGTCTTATTTTAGACAACAATCAAACCATTGCTGCTTATCTTTAGTTCGATCAACTTCGTCGTTTGGAAGCTGCTTTGATCCAAAATGGCCTTCTTTAGTCAACAGATGGGAGTTCTCTTCCATCATTATAATGCTTGGCCACACACACACACAGCGCTACTGACCAACGCTCCCATAGGAGAATTTGGTTGGAAAGTTCTGTCCCATCCTGCATATTCTCCCGACATAGCACCCTCTGCTTATCACCTATTCCGAGCATTACAAAACCATTTAGATAGCTTTAGGTTGAGATCACAAGAAGAAATTGAACATGGGCTACAGTCATATATCACATCAGAACCTAAAGAATGTTACAAGCGAGGCATTTATAAACTACGGTAGTTGACAGATGGAATCTAGTTAGAGAGAGCAAAGGACGTTATTGTGATGAACAAAATTTTTCAATAGGCCTAACTCACTGTTTTTCTTTCTCAATATAAACTTTTAAATCGGCAAAGACTTCTGCACCCACCTGAAATGTAAAAGTTACTTTTTTCTAAATTGTCGAATCAATTTTTCAACATTTCGCACCCTGTGAGAGGTTATCTTACTCTCTCCCCCGATTAACGGCCAAAGTCAACCATTGAACCATAGCACAGTTTTTTTTTTTTTTGTTAACTCAGCACTAGGATTAAATGCATCAATAGCCTCTCAGTACGGACAATAAAGAGTTAATTGCATGGCTAACTTCGGGAGTTCGAGCGTCCTTGGTTGGAACCCTTGAACTCGAGAATGGTTCCTGACATTAGCAGGGACTAGAGGATATGGCTGCTGACGTTCGTATTGCCTTGAGCTACTTACTAGTTCCTGAAAAAGAATTATAAATATCTTGGTATGGAACTCTACAGCAGCCCCAGTTTAGGGGCCACGGGCCGCTACTCGTGCTGGATAAGGGAAGGCTAAGTTTGCCGCATGCTTCATTCAAGATATCGACACGAATATGAGAAGAGGTTAAATTTTCTCACCTGGTGTGAGTTTCAGTCCCAAAACTCAGTCGTGTAGATCAGGATTGTTTTCATTTTTGGCGGAGTCAGACGCAAACAGTTTGTGATTGACCCCGGAAACTCGATCCGCCAAACTGGTACCTACAGTGAACGCTTAAATGAAGGAAGTTCGAGACAAGTTAGAGCTAATCGAATTAGGTTATCGCGCTAAGGGGTAAATATAAGATATTTACATCTTGTTAATTGGAGGTACCTCCGTGCGTAATGCCGCAGCCACGCTATGCAATCGCAGGCTCAACTTATGAGCTTACATTTAGCTCTCTCGTCGTCCCCATGCACCGTGAAAGTCGGTAGCGTAGATACGGTAGCATGATCGACGTGCGAGCTGACCGTCCGCTGATCATGTTGAGTGTGCGTTTGCATAGTGTCTCCCCCGGAAACAGATAAACACTAGATTGTGTCTGGGAACTAAGGATATCATATATATATATACATAAAATAATAAATTACTAGCATTATGCTGCATGTGAAGCAAGGCTGTGTATGTGTATTTTGCTTAGGTAGTCTATAATACATACTGTTGTGTACATCATATAACACTTTTTAATTGGCTTGCGTTTAATTCCCCTCATTGCTCTCTACTTTTCTATACACAGCAAATGACCAATTATTGATTATGTCACAGAAGACGATAGTAGTGGTCCCTCTCTCTTTCATACTCTTATTGACGATTTTTATCCTGTTCTTCTTTCCTCTTCTCATACGAGGTGGGGACGCCCCCTACGCTTGGGACCCTCGGTTGCTTCGTATACTACTTGTCCCTTCCTCTCTTTGGATAACCATTGTTTTGGACAGTGACTGATTTAACTTCACTAATTAGCTATACAACTTGAACTTTTTGTCGCACATCGCGGCAGTTTGCCCTGATAAGGTTAGTTTGTAAGGTAGGTTTCTTACTCCTTTCTCTTCGCCTTACTTTCTTGCCAGTGGTTGCACACTGACCAAGCTTGAAATTTATAGAGCTCATGTGAGTTGTTTTTCTCTTCGAGATTTTTGGCATATATTCCGATGTAAAATATTTGAGAGGTCTCTGGCGCACGTATGAACTAGCAACCCAATCTTGCAACTACTACTTGCGTAAGCGTTATATAATTGTTATTTATACTTTTTGCACCTTATGTAGTTGTGTGCAGCTAGTTCGTGGGTCCACGCATATTGCTGGTAACTGTCTCGACCTCGTCATGACTGATGTCCGGGACTTGATGACGGTGTCAAATGGCTCCCCTATTGGCTCTTCAGATCACTCACATCTTGTTGTGTCCTTGGACCTGAATCAGGTTGTTCCTGTGGTAGACACCAGGAGAGTGGTGTTCGTTAAGAGCAGGGCTAACTGGGTTGCTATTACCCGGGCAGTAAGGGCGTTACCTTGACGCCAGATTTTTCGCAGTGAGGATCCTAAATGTATCTGAGCTTAACGACGTGACTGTGTCTGTTTTGAAGAGATTTGTCCCCAAGAGGACTATTCTTGTGAGGTCTTGCGACAAACCGTGGTTTGACGACCAGTGTCGGTTAACTTTTGAAGCTAAACAAGCGGCTTATCGGGAATGGCGGCTTTCGCGTGACCGCATGTTGTGGTAGACCTATGTTGATCATAGAGATGAGGCTAAGCGTGTGTATGAGGGCGCAGCATCGTCAGAGCAGCGTTCCAGGAGTCTCTGCTGAGTATTGACCATCCACATCGTTGGTCGACTGCGCTAAAGAGTTCCGTTTTCGGAGCTGAACCTTCGTTGCCGCCCCATGTTGGCCCCAGTGGAGGTATCACTGCTGATCCCTTGGCTAGGGCAATACTCTTGTCGGCTCACTTTGACGGGAAGCAGAGCAGAGATGTGTTGTCATTGCTTCATGGATGTCAACCTGAACCTTGTTTAGCCTCTTTGGCGTCTATACCGACGGCTCTAAGACGGTAGATCGAGTTGGTTGCGCAGCCACTACAACCAATGAAACCAGAGCATGCCGACTATTACCGGTGACCTCGACCTACACCGCTGAGTTGTTCGGCGTGTGCTCGGCGCTATGCCTCATTAAAGACATCGATGAAGATAATTTTACAATATTCTCCGACTTACTGAGTGTAGTACAGGCCATTCGAGCATACGACGGCATCCACCCCGTCAGCAACCGAAGAGTAACTACGATACAAAAACTACAACAGACTGGAAAGTCAGTGTGTATCTGTCGGGTGCTTGGCCATGTTGACGTCGCGGGCAATGAGCTCGCCGATGAGGAGTCGAGGCAGGTGTCCCCGTCGGATTTGCCCCCGGGCAAACCGTGCCGTCCCTTGCTGATACTATTACCCACTAATCAAGCGAAACCTGCGCGTGCTATGGCAATCCCATTGGCTGGCGCAGAGAAATAATAAATTACGAACAATCAAAGAAACCGTCCGACAGTGGCACTCGTCAAATAGTGACGACCGCCGAATGGACGTTGTCCTGTGCCGCCTACGTATTGGGCACACGAGACTCACTCACGACTATCTACGGATGAGGCGTTCGCAACCCTACTGTGATGACTGCGTCATACCTCTCACTGTCTTGCATTTAATGACCGAGTGTCCCACTTTCTCCGACGAGCGGAGGGAATGCTATCCGGACCTGCATTGTCGGGATGTCGACTCCATCCTCCGAGGAATGCTTTCTGAGGGACCTCGTGGCCAATTTAATAGAAATGCCCTGAAGACTTTTCTTACCAGATGTAACCTCTATCACAAACTGTGATGAATCCATTACGATCAATGCTATCGCCAACTGCGGCTCTGCCCGTTTCTTTGTAAATTACATATACTATATGTAAAATTAATAATGATAATATTCTCCTTACTAGTTTATGATATATAAAATGAGACAAATTCCGCGCCCTAGCGGTGCACGAGCCTGTGGTTAAACACAGGAATAGTTCGGCGCGATATAGACAGTGTGCCACTGAAGCGCTAGTAAAAGTTTCTACTACTACTACTTATAATGAGGGTGGCAACAATCTTCTTCATCATCATACTGGCAGCTTCGCCCATAAAATTTCTATTTGGCTTTTATTTCAAAGTATGATTATTTGAAAGTTATTCGCCAAAGTACACTTGCTGTGACCATCTGATAGCAACACCGACTGAACGTGTCATAGTAGAGGCATCTGATTGAAGACTCTTTATGTACATTACAGCCCACCTCTCACAGAAGTCAACATTTCGTGGCGGAGATGCGATGGTACTGCGGAACTACGACTGGCTCGCATTTCGACAGAGCTAAACTAACACAATGTCGCTTAATCACGTGACAGGTATCTTGGGTGACGTCACGGGTCATCTCCCGCAGGTTAACTCCCGCTGTTAGTCCAGATAACCTGTGGCATCCATAATGCTCATCACGCGCTTGACAAGCCTTGTGTTATGCAGTTAGGGCTTGTTCGATTGGGAGGTACCAGAATTAATCTTACGAAGTTGACTTGTTACCTCCACCAAAGAGGTTATAGTGTCGCCGAATTTGTCTGTCTGTCTCTTTGTCTTACGCCTAGATAATTCAAAAAATTACGGACCGATTTTTTTACGAAATTTCCAGGAATTGCTAGGTATGTATGTTGGGAGGAGCAGATTATTAACTTTTGGCGAAGCTCCGTTCATCCGTTTGTCTGTTTGTTTGTTTGCTTATTTGTCTGCCTCTTTTTTCTTAATGCCATAATTCAAGAAGTTGTTGACGGATTTTTATTAAATTTGCATGAATTGTTAGATATACCTACAGTATTACGAAGCTTAAACAACCAACTTTCTCTGACGATCTGAAGGACCTCGGCCAATTTAATAGAAATGCCCTCAAGACTTTTCTTACCAGATGTAACCTCTATCAAAAACTGTGATGAATTCATTATGATAAATGCTATCGTCAACTACGGCTCTGTCAGTTTCTTTGTGAATTACATATACTATATGTAAAAATAATCATATTCTTTTTAATACTTTATAATGAATAAAATGTGATAAATTACATGCCCTGGCGGCGCACGAGCCTGTGGCTAAACACAGGAATCGTTCGGCGCGATATAGGCAGTGTGCTACTGAAGCGCTAGTAAAGGTTTCTACTACTACTAAAACTACTACTCTGACGATCTGTTTATTCGCTTATTTGTCTCTGTGCTTGATTTTGTCAGTAAAACGACTCATAAAGTTAGGAACGGATGTTTTTTTGAAAATTACAGGAATCATTAGTAGTGTTAAAAAACATAAATGATAAAATATTGGTGATGATCGGTTGGTCTGTTCGTATGTTTGACAGAATGTCAGAATGTTAGTTAGCTGCATAATTCGAAATGTTACGAACGGATCTTCAAGAAAGTTACAGAAGTTGTTAAAACTGTCAAAAGGCCCAAATGATTAGATTTTGGTCTTGCTCAGAATGAAATCATACTTTCAGAACTAATTTAAATTTTTTGTTAGCGTTGCCTTGCTTGGCGGAGGTATGCGCTATCAGAGTGCTCTAGTTTGATACTCCAAACAGAAGTTTTGGATTGGTCACTTTGAAACATGTTGCAAGTGTAATTATTAGAAACAACACGATCACGTTCAGCTTACTCAAAACTCCATTTTCCGGAACGAGATTGAGTTTCGGGAGGTCTCAAGGGTAATCGACTGCGGGCCAATGCCTGAAATTTAATTCAACGAAGCCAGCGCAGCTGGCTGCAGTTGCGACAAACCAAATCGAGTCTCGAAGGCTTTATTCTGGCGCCTATAATTGAACATGCCCTTTGTTCAGCCGTGTATCGTACAACGTGACACAAATTTTATTTACACGTCGGTGAGCTAACTTTGTTTTCTACAGACTACACCAGGAAGCAAAGAATGCAACGTTACGCTCTTTGCTTCCTGGACTACACTTACGTAACACAACCGTATCGGACAATCTAACAATAAAAAATTATCGTAAGCAGAAATGAAGTAAGTGAAATTATTTTATACTATTTTTTCATGCGGGCTGTTACAGAATACTGTAGCACTTATAACCCAGCGCTTTTTCAACGCATCATGTCTATTGTGTGCAAGGGAACCATTATTTGCAGCAAGGTTTTTATTTCTCTACTAGAGCACACTGAGAGCGCATACCTTCGCTAAGCGAGGCAACGGTAGCAAAAAATTCAAATTGGCTCTGAAACAATCATTTTCTTTGTATAAACGCCAACATCTAAACATTTGCGCCTTTTGATAGTAAATAATAACAGCTTGTGCAATTTTCTTGAAGATCCGTTCATAACTTTTTGAGTTACACTGCTAACAATCGTTATGACAAACATGAGTCAAACATACAAACGAACAAACCGATCTGCACCAAAAATTTTTCATTTATGTTTTTTAACATTACTGACAACCCCTATAAATTTCATAAAGATCCATTTTTTAGTTATTGTGCTAACAATCATAAATTTAAAAACTGACAAACAAACGAACAATCATTACCAAAATTTGGTCATTTACTCATTGTTATATTCCTAACAACTCATGTTAATTTCATAAAAATCCATCCTTAACTTTTTGAGCTATGGCATTGTGAAAAGTGAGGCAGACAAACAAACACGCAAACGAATAGACATATCTTCACCAAACGTTAATCACACCACTACCATACTCTGTAAATTTCGTCCAAATCGGTCCATAACTTTTTGAGATCTTGGTGACAGACAGACAGACAGATAAACACGATGAAAACATAACCTCCTTGGCTCAGGTAATTATACACAGTGCCAAATAAGTTGGTACATATTTTTCATACTACAAATAGTACTAACCCTTCACTAGAAGGCTTAAGTTTGCTTGTCTCATAGAAATAACGGAATTTCAGATATGTCATATGATAAATCACGCACCGATCGGCGTAAACCTGATCGACAGGGGTGAACTGTACGAGATACGCTAATTTTTCAATCAGTATCGGGGCCAGAAAAATTGCATTGGGCAGGCTGAGGAGGGCGGTATCGGGGCTAAGAAAATTGCATTGGACAAGCTGAGGACAGTAGGTATATCGGCCTATCGGGGCCAGAAAAATGCATTGGGCAGGCTGATGAAGGTAGTATGGGGCTAGAAAAATTACATTGGGCAGGCTGATGAGCGCAGTATCGGGGTCAGACAAATTGCAACGGGCAGGCTGAGGAGGGCAGCATCGGGGCCAGAAAAATTACAGTGGGTAGGCTGAGGAGAGATGGAGGGCTGTAGTACAATGTGGAAGGGTTTTACAATACAAACATACATATATGTTGATTGCATAGTCACAATATTGGGAGAAGAGGAGCTGAGGGTACATAGCTTAGGAAGCAAAGAGAGTTACGCTCTTTGCTTTTTGACATAGCTCATTATTGCATGGGGTCTAGACCCCCCACGCCCCCTTGTCAGCGTCACTGGTCTCGATAGCTAGTTCTACCTTGTAGTTGTAAAGAATTACAGTCTTGAGCGTTGGTTTAGCTACTTGGATAGACTTCCAAGTCCGCTCATGGGTGATCGATTTGAAATTCGCAACTGAAGCTCGACTGAACATAGTTCCGTGCAAGTCAGTGCTATGAGATTTACTGTTCGATATGAAACTCTCCCCATCAATGTGACATACGAGCTAAGGACAGCTTCTTGTACCAGCTAGTAACTGATCAGATAAGTAGCAAGCTTTAGAAATCAAGCAAATAAATACATTGATGATACCGTGCAAATTGAGGGCTTTTTGTACCATATAGCTTCGTAAGTATATAAACTTCTAAGTACGACGCATATACACTAGCAGGCAAAATAAGAGAATGATTTTCATTATTTGAAAATGAAGTTTAACCATGTAGAGTAGGTTAATGAATCTTTTGATGGGGCCTTAAGGAATGTATTTAACATATTTTTACAAAATATCAGGACAAACATAACTATAT
>LQNS02020118.1:972841-998641 GCA_001587735.2 Parhyale hawaiensis | reverse complement strand
ATATCTAGGCACTATATTACTGATGGATCTCCCGGATATCTTGCCGGCAAAATTTTTGCAACTCGATCTATATCATGATAGATCGACAGCATAAGCAAATATAACAATCTCGCTTTAAGGAGGTATCTACTTTTCTCGTTGCTTCTTTTCTATATTTACACGCCTTCGGTATCCTTTGTTTCTCAACAGATAACATTATTTAAACTTTCTTATTTTTAACGTTTCCATTTTCAACGGCGTATTTTATGATTTCAATGCTACTACGGGACCCGTGGCTGCATTACACTTGATGTGCGAAAGCCTGCCAATATAATACAACACTCACGCCATTGAAAAAAAATTAATTCATGTCGTTGAACGTACATTTTCTGTTTGTTTACGTCATTTATCTAAACATTGCACTTGCATTTAAAAAATGCAATTTAGAATGATACAGTTGAGGACAGCTTTCTTTGAACCGTATTATGGCTACGATCGAATTTTCCCATGTTTGGACCGGTATGCAACCCCAGCAACGTGAATATTACAAGAAATCAAATTTGGTATCATGATAGCTTTGATACGTGCAAAATGAACTTCATGTCTTTGCTTAGAAACTAACTGAAATCCTTGTAGTGAAAATCAGAGCTTCTTACACGTTGAATTTTCCCTTATCCTTTATTGAAGAGCGTAACACACGAAGGAAGGAAGGAAGGAACGAACGAAGGAACAACGCTATCCTAATACTGAAAGAACCTATGTAAATTCAGCAGAGTAAAAACGTTGTTCCTCACTTGCAGTGCCCCCGACCTGTATCAAGCATAGGCCTACGAAGCGCGAGAAAATTGCACTGCGCGAAAATATGTTGAAAGCCAAACCCCAATCTGCTTATGACCCGAGAGCAGTTCCAGCATGAAAGAGTGCAAACGTTGTCCTCCTCTCACGCGAGTTGGTATCCAATATACCTACCTACCGTACTTTTCGTAATTTTACCCTATCTAATTGTGTAAGTGTAACGGTCATACTAGGCCTAACTAAGGATGGTACGTAGGGAGGAACAAGCACATAAATATTATAGTGATGATAATGCTTGAATTTATCTCAATTCGACGTTAATAAAGTTCTCTAACCACTGTATCCTGGATACGGCTTGGCTGTACTTTTATTTCAGAAAAATATTCGTGTCTGTATATATTCGTGTCTGTATTTATGAATAAACAACTATTTTTACCTCCGCCAAGGAGGTTATGTTTTCGTCGTGTTTGTTTGTTTGTCTGTCTGTCACCAAGATAACTCAAAAAGTTCTGATCATATTTGGACGAAATTTACAGGGATTGTTAGGTATGTTAGGAGGAACAGATGATTAACTTTTGGTGAAGATATGTTTATCCGTTTGTTTGTTTGTTTGTCTGCCTCATTTTTCTCAATGCCATAACTCAAAAAGTTATTGATGGATTTTTATGAAATTAACATGACTTGTTAGGTATATAACGAAGAGTAAATGACCAAATTTTGGTAATGGTCCGTTTGTTCTTTCTTTCGTTTGTCACTTTTTAATTTTATGAATGTTAGCACAATAACTCAAAAAGTACCTAATGTATGGATCTTTATGAAATGTATACGGGCTGTTAGTAATGTTGAAAGACATAAATGATTAAATTTTGGTGCAGATCGGTTTGTTCGTTTGTATGTTTGACTCATGTTTGTCATAACGTTTGTTAGCAGTATAACCCAAAAAGTTATGAACGGATCTTCAAGAAAATTGCACAAGCTGTTATTACAATCAAAAGACACAAATGATTAGATTTTGTAGTTTATACAAAGAAAATTGTTTCAGAGCCCATTTGAATTTTTTGCTACCATTGCCTCGCTTGGCGGAGGTATGCGCTCTCAGAGTACTCTAGTCGGTTATGTTTTTTAGTGACACAGTGAGTCGCGGGCAGTCTGATATATTTATAAAACTCAGATGAACTTGGTTGTTCGTTTCCATGCTTGTATGTCACCGTGCACACAGTCTTTGCTATTATACCTGGTTTTGCTAGTCCAGCTATACTTCAATTTACCGGAGCCTTATATTACAGTTTGATTTGTCGCCGAGTGCCACCTCTTCTTTAGCATTTCAAGTTATATAAAGTGCTTTTACCCTAAATAAGACTTGGTCTCGGCTCTTTATCGTTTACACTAAACGTGATCACCTAGTTTTGAAGATGCCAAAGCTGTAGCCAGGACCTATCCTAAAAAACTGCCTGAAGCTAGTGAAAAAACGAAAAAAAAAAAAATAGTAGCCGCCTTTGCTTGTAGCCAGTGCCCTCCGTTGCCGTCAAGACTAGTGCTATAATTACACTCGCTTTATTCTCACGCTCGTGCCCGAGTCGCGCTATATAGGTATTCGGACACGTCAACCTCTCCCTCCTGCTTATGTAGATTATATTTATAGGTACTCTTGTAGATGATGTCTTGCCAGTAGCTACAAGTTCGTATCGTTGTTGGGCTCATATATCAGGTAACCAAGCAAAGTTTTGCAGTTTTTAGGTTGAAATCTCTTAACAGAAAAAAAATATGAAAACTTGAAAATGTTTTGGTTACCTGTTATTATATTTAGAGACTCGTGAGATAGGTATGCACGTGATGCTTTCGTGTTAGGTAGGTATGTGTTTGCTCTCGGGATGGTACGTTGCCAATAGGCACATATTTCTGTGATGCCAATTTGTTTTATATTCATCTAGGAATTTTGAGACGAAATCGTTTAGTGATCCTGGTTGAATTCCTGATGACAAATTTACTAAATTATTAACGTAAACTGGTTCCGAATCGGTTTTTTCAAAACTTGCAAGGAAAAAGTAGACGTACTTGCCGAAGTCTACTTCAACAAAGAAAGGCCGCGGCAGCCGCTCCAACCCAGTAAGAGATTTCGATTAACAGGGAATTTAGAACATAACGTACCTACGGTACCCGTCGTTAACTTTCAAATCCTCTCAGATATAGTTATTCCCAGTCGGAGTAGTACCTATATTGCAGGTAGGCCTACTCGATCCCTAAGTTTAGGCCTCCCGAAAGGGTAGTTCAAAGCCATCGACATCTCGATTATCACTACTTTCTACCCATTTCAAAGTTTCAGAAATTGTAGATTTTGAGAACAGCGGAGTAGCCATGACAACCCTCCTGACACGGCAGTGTATTGAAGACATACCGTACTTACGTAGGTAGGTACCCTACGTTAGTCTGTTTTGACGCATCTCTCAATGTCAGGACGCGACACTTGACGTCCATGAGTGATGGTTGCCTCCAACAGACCGAGGTGATGGATACTTTACTGAGCCATACGGTATCACCAATCGAGGAAGCTAGGATTCTAATTTTCTGAAAAAAGATGGTAACTGGTTATCTCCGCCAAGAAGGTTATGTTTTCCTTGTGTTTCTCTGTATCTTTGTCTGTCTGTCACCAAGACAACTCAAAAAGTTATGAACCGATTTGTACGAAATTTCCAGGGATTGTTAAGTATGTTAGGAGGAACAGATGATCAACTTTTGGTGAAGATAAGTCCGTTCCTTTTTTGTTTGTTTGTGTGCCTCATTTTTCTCAATGTCATAGCTAACTAAAAAAGTTAAGGATGGATTTTTATGAAATTGACATGAGTTGTTAGGTATATAACAAAGAGTAAATGACCAAATTTTAGTAATGATCCGTTTGTTCGTTCGTTCATTTGTCGCTATTTTTAATTTTATGCTTGTTAGCACAATTATTCAAAAAATAAATGAATGGATCTTTATGAATTTTTTATAGGGGTTGATAGTAATGTTAAAAGACATAAATGATTAAAGTTTGGTCCAGATCAGTTTGCTCGTTTGTATGTTTATTCATGTTTGTCATAACGTTTGTTAGCAGTATAACTCAAAAAGTTATGAACGGATCTTCAAGAAAATTGCACGAGCTGTTATTACTATCAAAAAACACAAATGGTTCGATTTTGAAGTTTATACTAAGAAAATTATGGTTTCAGAGCCAATTTGAATTTTTTGCTACCGTTGCCTCGCATGGCGGAGGTGTGCGCGCTCAGAGTGCTCTAGTTTTATATAGATTTTACCTAAAGGATTGGCAGCGTTGAAAAGTCCAATGGTTGAGGTCAGGGATGATGAGGGTCACAAACCCTTGTCAGCGATGGAGAGCAGATTTGTTCTGCTCTAGATTTGGGTCTTTTCTGGTTTGTGTCATGGAGCTGTCTTCTTGAAAGATTCTCTTGCTGTTTTCGAGTGCCGTTTGGCTCGAACTAACATAGGAGTCATTGTCGATTTTAACACGGAAATCTAAACCGTTGTATAAAAGGCCTCCTTGTGAGGAGGGGGTTAGCTATAGGATGGGTCATAGGGTTATGTTAATTAGATACGCCGATCTTGCTAGATGGGGAGCAGCCCCCTCTGATAACCTAACTAGGTAGCTCTTCAGGAAAAAAATCTGTCATTCGTGGCCCTTCTCTTCCTTCCATTTTGTTACTCCTATTAATGATTTCTTCTGTTCTGCCTCGTCTTTCCCTGTTTGCTGTTCTCGTGCCTTATGATCCCGCGTGGGAACGCGCTGGTGCACGGGCGCCACATTTCTATCGATATGCTAATACCTACCTAGATGTCCTGTCGGTAAACTCTTTCTGGTGTGGCTAAGGGCTTACAATAGCGCACATAATGTAAAATACCGAAATATTCTGATGCTTCGATCGGGTGTACCGTAACTACGCAGCTACTGCATGGTACAATCACACTTGTTAAGTGTGCTCGGCGCGAGATGTTGGCCATAAAGCTAGTTTTTATATAGCCTAGGTTGGTACTTATTGCCCTGTAAGAGTCACTTTGTATGCTATCAGCAGCAGGCTACGTTCGGTTGTCTGCGCAGTACTCACGTGGCTGTTAGGGCTGTCGGCCGATAAGATAGGTAGGCCCTTATCGTATGCCCGGCCGCTGGCGGTGTGACTGATGCCAGCACCGTGACTGCGATAGCAACCGCCGGCGTGCATGTTATGGGGAGTTGCCGCCCGTCCCCTCCTCCTCACTCCCCCATTCAGACCAGATATTGTCCGTAAATGAGTGGGTGCCACCGTGCTTGCGCATCGTATGTTGTGGGCTTGTGGCGGGTCAAACCCCAAAGCGGACTTTAACCTTCGATTGACCATTAATGTGCCCCCAGGGGCATAGGATGGGCCATAGGGTTAGGTTAGTTTAGGTTCGCCTCTGTTTAGGTTAGGTTAGTTTAGGTTCCTCTGTGGTGTCGCCCTAGTGGGAACGGAGACTTAAACTTATGAATATGATAATAATGACCATTAATGTGGAAAGATTGAGCTTTCAGTGTAAGGATCACTCATTGAGTGCGTACAATGTTGAAGCAATAACCATGATAATAGTAATGATAATAAAAATCTCTGTGTCTGTACCTACCCATTTCGCTTCATGCCTTCTTTCCTCTCTAGAGCCATAGGGATAGGCTATTTCGTTTGCTCGTAGCTGGCCTACTATAGGTAGGCTATGTAATGGAGAGTCGCTCCTCACCAATGGGAAGTTTTAAGGCATTTATCGGATATTATCCGCTATTGCTCTATATACAGCTACTGCTATAGGTACATTGGATTATTGCCTATAATTTACAGATAAGGTTCAAGGGGACCCTGTTGTTTACCTACAGACCTCAGAGACATCATCTTTTCTGTACCCAGGTCACTTGTTTTTTTTTTTTTTTCATACTCCTCAGGGTTGCGGAGTCAGAGTCAGTAGGAGTCGAATATTCTCGGCACTAGGGATGGGAGTCGAACACCCGATTGTAAGTCTGTGAAAATGGGTCTATTTTATTGAGATTTCGCATCGGCGTTGCAGTTTGTTAGAATCAGAAGTTGGTTTTTGGTTCCAAGTAGTTGGAGTTGGCCACGGGATTAACCCAACAATCTGAGTCGAGCGTGGCCTATGCAACTCGGCTACACTGAAACTTCTATTTTAGGCTATATATCCCCTGGAGGATCGTGAGGATGTATATATAGCTCTCAGCGTGTGTGTCTCTCCTTCCATACCTATTTCGTGCAGCTGCTCTCAGTGTTATGGCGGCAGCGGTGGTGGGAGGATGCGTGTGTGAGGGGGGTCGTCCTCTGAGGTGAGGTTTGGTGTGTCACGGGCTTCGAGGTCCCGAAGTTTTTACGTCGGTTCTAATACATTCATTCAGAGCTATTTTCCAACTTGATACTCTCGTGCGCAGTAATCCACGGTGCTCGGATACATAATTTTTCCCTTGATCAGACTCCTGGTAGTCGGTGACAAGGGAGGTTCACTTGTTCCATATGTCTGGCTGCACTTGACAATGGCGCGCTAAATTTGATGATCGGACGTACAACTCTCACTCCGTTCATTCGGCAGTGAAAGTCTTATAGGTATAAACGATGTATATATATACATAGGCAAAGGAGAAATGTTTGGCACACGGGGGGGGGAGAGAAATTACTCATTTGGTGTACTTGATACCATATTTCAGTCTTGAGCCTTCACCGATCACATGAAAGGAATCGAGAGACTTGAAGCATCGAGACAACATTTGATGTTTCCACAGGATGAAAAAGTGTTTGAAATAGAGAAGAAGCGGCCCTTGGTGATTCTGGTTCACTCAGTCCTTCAGTGCACTACTGAATCTTGTTGTTTCTCGTAGCAATAACAATGTTAAGGACCTTGAGTAGCTACCGTATAGGGTTTAGCGTTAACCCTAAAACGCGTCGAAAGGAAATACGGGTTGCCACCGAAATAAAATTGTTCGGAACAAGAAAAATGGGCAACCGTGAGTGAAACAATGTTTGATACGCCCCTTGTCCAGGGTGTATAACGATCTTGAAAATGCCTTGAATTTGAAATGGGCCTTGAAAATTTCTTAAATTTGTCGAATTTGCGCAAGAAAATGGAGTAGCCTTGAATTTTATACTGCACAATCATCACCTTTAGTTACAGGGTTGTGCCTGGTCAGGCAAAGTTAGAGGAACACTAGTGAATGCAAATGTCGAGCAATATTTTAGCCGAATTGATCAGAATGGTGAAAATGTTCGGTTAAAATCGTTTATTTGTTATTGGCTGTTCACATCAGATAGTAGGTAATATTTCACTTTTTGCATGTTGATTGAAGGCCTTGAATTTTCTCGAGATCAGCCTTGAAAATTTTGAATTAGCCTTGAATTTCATTTACCCAAATCGTTACACTCCCTGCTTATTTTCGATTACAAGACAATCTAATCCCATGAGCTTCAATAAACTTGTCAGGAACTGCACTAGTGGGCTTCTTGTTCGCCGTTTTGGGTCGAATTTCTACTGTCACTCGCAGACTTAATTGCGCCTGATACGGCTGACTACTCGATCTTGCTCCGACCGTGGTAAGCAATTGACGCCCGGCACTCGATTTAGCTAAATGACGAACCGAATCTCAGAATGGGAGTTCGAGGCAAGTCAGTTAGGACTCCTCCGATTGGCTCGCCAAGGCCAATCTAAGCAAACCCACTTGTCTGAAACCTGAGATGAGAGCCTTAGTAGTATTCTTTTGTATCGTGTTGATGTTAAAAGCAACCCAAGTACGCATGAGCTTACCGAAAACTCCATTTTTCGAGGCATGACTGAGTTAACGGGATCCCAGGGTTAACTGATTCAAGGTTATCACCTAAAATTAGATTCAACTGGGCAAATTTACGATAGAGCTAGGCAGCAAATAATTTATTTCCCTCATGTGCCAACCGTTTCTCTTGTAAGTTGTTTACAGCCCTTTTTCCCCTCCGGTGCCAACCATTGCTGATATAGGCAGTATATACTGTAACTTGTTTCCCTCAGGTGTCAACCATTTCTGCTATAGGCAGTATATAACTTGTTTTCCTCAGGTGTCAACTATTTCTGCTATAAGCAGTATATGCTGTAACTTGTTTCCCTCAGGTGCCAACCATTTCTGCTATAGGCTAGGCAGTAAGGTAGCTATATAATTTATTTTCCTCAGGTGCCAACCATTTCTGCTATAAGCAGTACGGTATATACCGTACCTAACTTGTTTCCCTCAGGTGTCAACCATTCCTGCTATAGGCAGTATATACTGTAACTTGTTTCCCTCAGGTGCCAACCAGTTCTCCCGCAAACACCCACTGGCCAACTGGGTGTCCTGTATGCTCACCATCTTCTCTGGGGGCATTCTGTCCAGTCTCCTGCTAGGGGAGGCCGCCTTGGGAGTCCTCAAGAACAACCAGCAACTTATGCTTGCCACTGCAGTCTGGTTCGTGCTTTATTAGNTGGGTGTCCTGTATGCTCACCATCTTCTCTGGGGGCATTCTGTCCAGTCTCCTGCTAGGGGAGGCCGCCTTGGGAGTCCTCAAGAACAACCAGCAACTTATGCTTGCCACTGCAGTCTGGTTCGTGCTTTATTAGTAGCCATTAGTTGTATTTTCCAAAGGAAAATTGATCGGGCTATTAACAGTGGATAATGCACGATGGGTATTTATTCATAGATATAGCTACCTATTTGTCTTCATTTCTATCTCTCCTATTACAAATAGCTATGCCCGTGGCGTAGCTACTAGGCTAGTCAAGTTGTAAAATGTTTTTAGTACAGTGACCGTAAAAAAAATGTTGGTAGCTATAGTCTATTATAGTTGCGCATTATAAAAGTACCGGTACCCATACGCAAATACGGATTCGAGTTGCGTCTCTACCTTGCAAAAAATTAGGGGTCGTGTCCTTGCCTTCCTAAACCAAGGAATTTATGTGCTACGCGTTGCCGCGGATGTAAAGGTTGCACGTCATGTAATTTATGAATTCAAGAACGCTCGAGTCGCTCTACCATTGAATGCCATTCCTGTAAGAAAACCTAGCTCTAGTGCTTTGATGAAGGCTTCTTAGCGGACCGAGAGGATCTTCTAGCGAGAAGTCTAAATTGGCTCCAATTTTGCCTGCATTTGCAGCACACTTCATTTACTACAGATAGTTATGTTAGGCAATAGAGTGGCAGCACCTGCAGTTGCAGCAGAGTGACGTCACAAAAATGTATCAGCCAATAACGTCACTCCTTTTGCAGCGGGGCATCCTGGGTAATTTCCAATATGGCGTCGTGTGTGCTAGAGGTTAAGTGTGTGTCGCGATTGTTTAATACATAACCGTTGATAAAATTGTTCAGTTGCAGTTTATTGTATTTTTCATGTGTGTATAGCATTCTACTTTATAACTTGTAATGCAAAGTTTTCTTTGTGGACAAGAATCGACTAATTTTGTCTTTTTATGCTCATGCGAATCATTCTATTCCGCGCAAAGCATTCGCTTCAACTTAGGCAAACATTTTCAGATGATTTTCTCAGTTCTTTTTATGGCGCTGATAATCAAGATGCAATACAATACATAGCTACATCAAATCGATGATCTATTATTTCCTTTACTTATGTAATTAAAGTGTATGGCCAGTATGGGTAGTTCCAATTTGAGGTAATAAATTATAAACAATTGGCGGGAAAGCCTTTCTGGTTTACTGCAGTATAAGGAGCCGCCGCTCGCGGTCTCATCTGTTTACTCCAGCAGAGTGACGTGGCAGTCGCCCATTGGCTGAAATTGACGCCAGTCACGGCCGTCGCTAATTGGCTGAGATGGTGTTACGGCGGGTCACTGATGGGCTGAGATTGGGCGAAAGGGTGTTCCCTTAGGGCTGACTTAACTATCTGTCATAAATGAACTGTGAGGTGAAGTCTTTCTCGGAACATGGGTCGCTTTGGGTTCTGTTAGTTAGAATATCATCCGACGGTAATTAGACTGAATGGGTTGAGTTTATAAATTACGGTACCCTGCGTATGGCTTTCATGCCGGTGGGAACGCGTATTGCTGACATTAATTCTGTGGTGTAGGAGGCCAAAAGCACGGTATTTCTCTTCCATTGATAGCTCCGGCGGTCCAATATCAGCAGTAGAAGCTAAGATACGAGGGTCCAGTCATTGTTTGTGATGCATATAATCTATCTCTGCATGCAAGCTTTCAGTCAGCACCTATCAACGTTTCGGAGAACCCAGGGGGCTTGTGCAGGTTACCTTAGCCATTAGCTAGGCCTTCGGGACGTCTGTTTTTCGTGCCTACTTTGCTTCCTTTCCGATTTCATACTCCTACTTGCTCATGCTGTATGCTGTTCTTCCTATTTTTTCCCCGTTTGCTGTTCCCATGCACGTTGACTCGTGCATGGGTTCCACGTTTCTCTTGCCATTCTTTGTCCCTTCTTTCTTCCTCTCTTTGGATAGGGATGCTTACACTAGGAATATAATGATAATGTTTGGGATTCCTTAACTGTCATCGCGGGACCTACGAGAGTACTCTAGAACACCCAGTCTTTAATTTTCATATCATAGAAATAAAATAAACATTTAACTACCCGAATTTACACGTGGATGTTATTTCTGTTGAGCAAGCATTTATTTTGCGGCCACTGTATAGAAGCAAATTATGACTGGGGATATAATTCCACTTACCAACCATCATCATCATCACTGTCCATGCAATTTATATGTAAATAAGTCAAAAGTTTGCCCCGAACACAGTATCAGCCGCAGTGTAGCATCTTAGCCTGCACAAAGTTGCACTGTAAGACACAAAGGCTTACCGGGACGTCGAGCGTGAAGCGTGCTAAGCCTCGCCGTGAAGCTGCCGCACGTAACGACCGCAGCTGTGCGTTGCAAAAATAGCGGCGGACGGGAGGGTGAATGTGCCTGCCCATTGTGTGCCAGGTGCGTTAGGGGGTAGTTTACCTTATGACCAGGGCTGCGGAACCCAAAGACTTCCAACTTATGAACACTATAAGCTTATTTTCACCCTGCTCCCACTCCCCCTTCCCAATAAAAAATCGACCCTGCAATAGTGCAGTATAGCTACTTCATAAACGACGCAACCTGAAGGGTATATTCTGACGGGCTCTTTCCCTGTCACAATATACCGTATACCGTATGGGCCTCACGAACCCAATGACTGTCCCGAGTGCCTTCTCCGCAGGAGATGTTGCAGCTGGCCGCAGTTCCTGCTGAGAAAGTGTGCTAGGTTGGGTAGGCTCTATATATTTGTCTTTCTGTTCCGCGCGATGGGCCGCCGGTCGAGTTGAGCGACCTAGTACGCGGGAAACTTCTACTCGCTCTCGTGTGGAAGGCCACGAAAAAGGCCGTCCACTCTAGTGTTTTCTTCTATTTTTTGCGCCTCTTCTTGCCAACTGAAACTTTCCCGCAGGAATGCTGAGATAAAACATTTTTATACTGATGCGGCATAATAAACTGAGTGTCACTGCTTGGATCACGTCGTAGCCTATGACGTGGATGCGATGGTAAAACCAGGAATATAATAATAATAATAATACCGCAATTCATGAACGATGCATCCTATAACGATATTCTTACATAGCATCGACATTTTAGTTTCTCCCTAGTAGAGTTGACGGTCGAGAATGGCGAATGTAAGGAAACTGTTCAGCTTATTAACGCAAACTGTCCCTTGTCACACGTCTGCTGATGATGCTTTTTCCTACTCTTTTTCTCCTATTTCTTGACTTGGTATTCAAGTGCGCCTCATCTGTGGGAATAACCTCGTGCATCAGATCCACGTTTGTGTCGACATAGTACTAGCCCCTTCCTTTTCATGTGTCGCTTTGCCATACTTACCTGACAAAAGACTTGCCTTATTATCACCCGCGAACAAAGTGAGAGATGTGATAATGTTTTCGTTTAAGATTTGAGTATATGCATATATATATATATAGCTATATGTTTTATATAATATATTTGTATATATGGCTTATATATATATTTGTATATATATTTGTCTGTCCACCCAATAGCTAAGTGGTCGAAGGAGTTGAGCAATCTTTATAATTTTTTGTAGGAGTTTGGTGGGTTGACCTAGATGTGACCCATGCCAAGAAACCAGACCTAACTGACGATAAATAATGACGGCGTTGAATTTTCCTCCACCCGGGCGAATTTGCCTCCAGCCCGGCAGATGGTCTGGAGAATGGGGCGTTTTTTTCCTATGTTATATTGAAGGTCTAATCCAGGGAGAGAATGCGGCTGTGCCCTAGCCTCGTTCATCAGAAATGACTTCGTTGAAATTACCCTCTACCGCGGGTGATTGTCTTACGCCACCGAGGTGTTCTGGTTCGTCAATGGGTTAAATATGAGAATCATTGTTTTAACGGACAGACGCGGCAAATTGGACAAAGGCTTCCCTGTAGACGTCTAGTTTTTCGCCCTAGGCTATGCTCTATCATTATCTACATGATCCTGTACTCTCGGGATGGTACCACGTTCTTTTTATCAAACTGCACCTAGCTACGGGTCTAGTGTTGGTAGCTAATTGGTATCCTATCGGAGGTGCGGTTAAATTGGCTTAGATTCATCCCATGTAACAATCTTATTACCGCACATCATCAAATGGAGCTTACACCTCTTCTCCTCTAAATGCATCACACATATTCAGTTGATCTTATAACCATAATTGTTGTGTTACAATATAAATGTAAATCTATTAGTCACAAGTCTGTAAAAAAGCTGATTAATCTGAGCTCTATTAAACACGTGATTTTAGCAGAGAGTTCAAGATGTAGCTATTAGTAAAATCTGTTTGGCTTATGAACTGATTGGGTATTTTGTGTGCAGGTATGTCATCTATTACTCTCCTTTCGACATCGGATACAAACTCGGCAAATTTCTTCCCATTAAGGTCATATTGGCGGCCATGAAAGAAGTCTATCGGTGGGTGTTAGCTACTTCTGTTTCATGTTTCTACTGTTCATTATAGATAGGTAGCTAGGTAGTTACTTTCAAGAGTTAGGTAGGTACTAGGGTATAGGTTATGTCTGGCCACTGGAATTTGGTCTGCACTTTTACCTATCCCATGTTATGAGAAATGGGAAACCCTTGAACATTTTATAAGTTACTTTTGACCTTCAATACCCACCTATGTTTACTGTCTGTGCTCCTGAGCCTCTTTTCTTCTTCAGAGTCTGACTTTCGTTATTTTTGTGTTCTTGTAGATACCGTACTTCTTTTCGGTTGTGTTTAATCCATCTACGGTGGGTCTTCGTGCAGGGGTTTTCCGCTATTCTTGTCGTTCTACATGTCCCTTACTTTTCCTCTGTTTGGAATGCTGTGTACCTAGTGGCTAGGGAGACTGAAGGCGTACTCGTTTGGGCACACCTCGAAGATAATCGAAAACTATTTAGAGTGGAACTTGGACGGGTTCTGCAATTCACAATTGAACAAACTTTGCATGGGTTGATCATGTGGACTTTTTTTTAACTTACTGTTTGAAGTCAGGAAACACGTTTCAGCCCGCAAGTGGTAGTTAGCTCAGTCCTTTCATACTCCTCAAATAATTGCACAAAATCCACGGTAGCCATCTTTGTTTACAATGAGCCTCAAAATAGCAATTACGGTATCTTTTCAAATTATCTGACTGAACATGCTCTATGAACAGATAGAATTTTTTGCCAAATTTTTCTCATCTTAAATATTTTTCATTTAGAAATTACCAAAATTCGGCAAAAGAAACGCTCCGTAACCCTAGTTGTGCAGCTCTTTGCTTTGGGGCATTATAGCTGGGCTGATCTAATCGGTTTGCTGCGCATCTAGGATTAAGGCATTTAATAAGTAGCTAAAGGAATAAATAACTAGAGCACTCTGAGAGCGCATACCTCCGCTAAGCGAGGCAATGGTAGCAAAAAATTTAAATTGGCTCTGAAACCATAATTTTCTTTGTATAAACTCCAAAATCTGATTATTTGTGCTTTTTGATAGTAAAAACAGCTTGTGCAATTTTCTTGAAGATCCATCCATAACTTTTTGAGTTATACTTCTAACAAACGTTATGACAAACATGAGTCAAACATGCAAATGAACAAACCGATCTGCACCAAAATTTAATCATGTATGTCTTTGAACGTTACTAACAACTCCTATTAATTTCATAAAGATCTATTCATTACTTTTTGAGCTACATATTTGTGCTAACAAGCATAAAACTAAAAACAGTGACAAACGAACGAAGGAACTAACAGATCTTTACCAAATTTTAGTCATTTACTCTTTGTTATGTACCTAACAAATCATGTTAATTTAATAAAATTCCATCCATAATTTTTTGAGTTAGCCTATGGCATTGAGAATAATGAGACAGACAAACAAACGGATAGACATATCTTCACCAAAAGTTAATCATCTGTTCCTTCTAACATACCTAGCAATCCCTGTAAATTTCGTCCAAATCGGATTTTAACTTTTTGAGTTATCTTGGTGACAGACAGACAGGCAAACACGACGAAAACAACCTCCTTGGCGGAGGTAAAGATACTTTTAGGTACACATTTGGAAAATGGTACAAGTGCACGAGCTGCTGCCTATCACTACAGTAACGTTAAATACAAAGCTCTGGCAATACCATCATTATAAACTACACTGCATCTTGGATCCTGTTTGTAACAGTAGGCTATGCACTGCCATCGGCTCTACATGTTAAATAATTTGTAGTCAGACCATCACTGTTCATCGTGAGTACGGTCTTATTAGATTTTTCTTGCCTGATCTGGAGACTGAAAGCGCATTTCCTTGCCCTGACTTTGAGGCTGTCAGTATTCTCTTGACAGTTTAGAGCAATTTATTTTGTTTAGAGGGATGCTGCTCTTCAGGCCCTTTGATAAAACTTCCTTTTCAGTTTAGGTTAAAGTACAACTTGAATAATTAACTCCTACTGACGAAGGAAGTAGTAATATTTTTTCCTTATGAAATGAAGAATTGTGTTAGCCTGCGATAGCCTTTTTTGGATCTTTCAGTAATATTTCTTTTTTTTTTATTATTCATTTCCCCAGAGACGAGGAAGGTTGTGGAGATGGAACAGAAAAAAAAAAAATGAGCGGCCGCTTCTTGCGGGTTTCCCTCGCTAGGGGTTTCTGGAAATTTCTGTGACGTCATCACTCCCCCTCCGCCCCTCTGGGAGGGGTTAGGTTACTTCAGGCGGCCGGAGCCACAGTACCTCAGATCGTCCAGGTAGGAGTAATGACGGACGAAGGTTGACTGCGTGTGCGGGAGGAGGTGGTTCTCGGCTAACACAATTCTTCATTTCATAAGGGAAAAATATTGCTACTTCCTAGTGAAGTTCCTACGTCAGTAGGAGTTATTTTTCCCTTACTCCATTTCAGAATTGTATCAGCCTGCGATAGCCTAAGGATTTCAGACCCTGCCTTCGTCCGAGGTAGAGTATGGGACGGTGGAGGAGTCAAGAGGGGAAATGAAAGAAAGGTCAAACGAATTCTTTGAAAAAGTGTCCCCCACGAAGAATAGAGAGCTTCGCACACTGTGAGGACAGAACTAATACCTGACTCTCCTGCTATGAAGTTAGATGACGATGGTCGGCAGGAGAGGAGGTATTTGTACACAAAGACCTGAGGGTAGTGCCAGAAGCCGTTGCGTAGAATGTTTGTTGGGTCCACTTGTCTGAAGTGGGCCATTGAGTGACCGCATCTCCGGATGTCGTGTCCGGCCGGGGAGAGAGCCTTGGGGTCACCGGTTTTGATAGCCTTAGGTAGCCAAAAGGACTGACGGCCGGCTGTGAGGGGCTTTCCCGAAACGGGATGGATGAACAGGAAATTGTTTGGGAGGGGCCGAGCCGGTTTTCTTTAGGTAGAGCTTGATGACTGTTACCCGGCCGAGGATGTGTTTGCGACCCAGGGCCGAAAAGGTCAAGTCCGGGGGCATTGGGTGGCGAGAAGTTTGATTTTTAAATAGAAACCCAGGAGCCGTGGGGAGGACGACCCTGTCTTCCGTAAGTAGGAGGTTCGTCCGGGTGGTAGCTACCAGTTCGCTTGCTCTGTTACCTGACACTAGTGTGGCCAGAAAGAGGGACTTCAAGAAGCGTTCGTGGATAGTGGTTGGTTGCAGAGCGAATGGAGGGGAGCTGAAGGTTTGTAGGACACGGTCGATGGACCATTGCGGCACCTTCTGTTTGGTAGGTAGGTTGCGGAGGAATTGGCCTCTTGCAAGTAGGGAGCAGGTCTCCGATGTGAGGTCAATCCCGAAAGCGTGGAGCATCGGGAGCTTGAGCCGGGATCTGCAGCTTAGAATAGAGTGAGGTTGCCGTCAGGGCGATTTCTATCGGACCCCGCCAGGTTATCAGCTGGTGGAAAAGGTTTTTGGGGTAATTCCCATTCTAGGGAGGATGTGAGGACTGACTGGCTTAGGGTATCTGCTCTGGTATATAGGGTTATATAGTAGGGCCGAGATGCGGAAAGCTTGGATCCTTAGGTTCCGCTTCTTCAGTAGCTGGACTAGGAAGATTTCCTTCCGAAGGGTGCGAGATCCGCAGGAAAGTTTGTTGATCGCGCATTGGGTTGGAGCATTGTCGATGAAGAGGTGGATGTCGTGGTGAGACAGATTGAGCCGGAGTAGGGTGTAGCGTACCGGTACTGTTCGAAATTTCTTGGGTGTTTATGTGGAGGGTCTCTTCGTATGGAGACCAAGTTCTGTATGAGGAAATCTCTGCTGGGCAGCGAAAATGTTAGTTATCTATGGCCGGGGTCGGAGGCGGAGGTTGAGGGATTTGGTAAGATAGGACCCTTGGTGAAGTGGGGAGGATGGCTTGACGTCTGTGGGCAAGCTTCTGTCCAGGAGGTGGTCGCTGATCCGCTCGTTCTGTTGCCCGAGTCAAGGCTGGTCAAACCCAGAGTTCTGCAGAAACGGAGGTTGAAAAGCTGGCGGTTTTTGCCTCTCGGCTGATGCCCCTTGGGGTATTTTGTATGTTAGACGAGCGGAGCAACTTCCCTCTCATAAGGAAGGAGGAGGGGGGTGCTAGGAAGGAGTTTACCACGGAGGACCTACTTGCGGTTTGTAGGTTTGCGTAGTGCGAGAATCCAAGAGACTGCCATCTTCGCAGGTGATGAGAATTTCCCACCCGATTGAGGAGGGGATCAAAGCAGTCTCGGAAGATCGTTCACAGTCTGAAGTTTGGGCATTACCGAGGCGAAGGAGCCTCTTCGCTGGAATGAAAAGAAATGAGGGTCAGAGGTATTTTGCCCGAGCGAAAGGAGTAGCAATCCATAGGTATCAGAATCTGGTGGAGGAGGGAGAGAGGGAGTCCAGTGTTGTAGCCATCAGGTTGATTTCCGTCGAGCCTCGTAGGGTCGCTAGCCGCTGGAAGATCTCATTCCGGAAGAGGAAGAGTAGGAAGGTTCAAGGCATCTGCTTTGTAGTAAAGTGAAGTTGAGTTGCAGCCTTGGATTTGGGGTTCCTCTCTTTCAGTGGAAAGACCTTGGCGGTAAAGACTCCCGTATCAAAGGTAAAAGGAAGGATTAGTCACGCGGAAACCAATTCCTAAAGGGCTGTATACAAAAGTTCCTCCTCCCCCCCCCCGCCAGTCAGGGGGCGTCTGACCGGCGAAGGTCGGAGCGAGAGCGATGCCGGAGAATCGCGTCTGCTTGGCGGAGGGCTCGAGGGTCCCAGGCAGAAGGCCTGTTTCAGATGCAGAGAGAAAAGGAGCTCTAATATCCCTGGCGGGCAATCATCGAGTAGTAGAAGTTAGCGGGGGTTGTAAAAAGAGCGGGAGGAGAGTGAGTCCATGTTGCTTAGAAGAGGGGATGCCCCGTTGTTCTTGGCTGCATCTACCGGACTCTGAGCCACTGGGATCTTATAGTAGTACGGAATTTATTCGTTCCCCGCCCTTTGAGGGCATGAGAAGACTGGGCCTTTGCAAGAGTACCTCAGAGGTGGTAAGGGCCCTCATCGACCGTTTGCGAGCCGGTGAAGATGATCCCATCGTCGAAGTAAGCTGGGGTCGTTGTGCCCCATTGGGAACTACGGGGACCGGATAGAAGTAACTTTGTAGTATGGCCCGGTTACGTCTTCATCGAGGAGTATAGCCCGGAAGAGGGAAAAAGCTAGACGATACCTAGATGAAATGACCCTGCTAGCGAGTGAGCCTGAGAGAGCGAGAAACCAGGTTCAGAGAAGCCTTTCTTACGAGCTGAATAAGAACCGAGAGACTTTCTGTCGTTCTGGTAGGAACAATCGAAGTGTAGTAGGCTAGGAGGTGCTGTCTCAGAGGGCCAACGGCATCTTTGCTGTAGATGAAGGGAAAAATCCCCTTTGGGGGTGAGCTACTGGGCTGTAGATTCGTAGCTAATTAGAAGTAGACTGCTCTCGATTTTTCAGCAGCTACCTTTGTCGAATGCAAGGCTCTGAGGTCGACAGTGGTTCAACTGATCTTAATCTCTAGGTGAGCGGACGCCGGGGGCTCCCACGTGCACGTATATACTGGTAAGGGTGAGGCGTCCGTGTATCGGAGCTCAGAAACTGGTGATATGTACGGCATGCCCCTGTCGTCATAATCCTGACGATTGGTACTCTAGAAACGAAAGGTCAGTCTAGAGTGTGGGTATTTAGAGAGACGCGGAAGTGCCCTATACGGTCTTACCAAGGGCAGACTTCGAAGTTCGCAGAGAGCGGTGTATATTGAGGGCTCTGCGTCGTTCGGTAACCAAGGGGGCTACTGAGTAGATAGGAGTCGCCATAAGATGGATGGATCCGTTCTCTGAAGCATACCCAGTATTTGACATAAGGAGACGGCTATTTCTTATTTTGATGATGAGAGGCAAGGGGGAGAGGCGATCCTCTTCACTTCATCATAATTCCCTAGGTCTGCGTGAGATGTTGGGGGTGTCTGCCGAAGAACCCCCTCAATGGGCCTGGGAGCCCACTTGGCGGCTCCTTTGTTTTTGAGTGGCTGCGAAAAAGTAAAGAGATGCGATGGATATGCTATACGGAGGGACTTTTGGGGCCGGCGAGGCCTAGAGAGTCGCTGTGCTTTGATGGGTAAGCTGCCGGAGCTCTTTCCCCGGGAGCTGTTATGAAGGGGGTCGTTGGGCTCCTCTCCTACATGAGGCCGTACTAGCCTATCTGAGTAAACGAATGTCTCCAAGGCGGAGTTTCGCCTAGTGTGATCCACACGCTACTAGGAGGGTACGGTGTGAGATTTCGATACTTTCAATACGCGCTAGAAGAACTGGGATAAAGACCGGGGGGCATACGAAGTTTCTTAGACCCCAACGACGTAGTCTAAGTTGGATATCAAGGAGTCTAAGGTGTTGGCTCTGTCCTGGAGACCCGTAATAATCGGCCGGCCTAGGTCGAAGCGTGACTCGTGGCCCCGGGTTAACCTGGCTTATTCACTGTGGGTCCTCAACTCTTTACAGCAGAGACCTTCTTTCTAGCTGAGAGCTCCCCTCAGTACTGAGGGAGTGTCGACTCCGTTACGGAAGACAGAAGCGATGGCCGGACTTGGTAAAGGTAAAGTCAACTTTGACTGTACCCTCCTCTGGGAAACTCACATGCATTGGTTCGTGCTGCAGATATAGGCCAATTGGTTCCAGAAGAGTAAGTAGAGCTGCAGCCGACCACGGGTCGCGGAGAACTTTGTCACCGAAACGGACGGTTCAACGACCCGAGCCCCCCACCTTCCCATTCCTGGTCAGGCAGGTGCCCCCACCCAGCTTTCGCATACCAAACAATTGCCGACTCAGCGCGCCGGACGCCGGTTAACGGCTTATCGACTCTCTACAGGAGACAGCTGCTGAGCTAGACCGATGGAGTTTTATCTAACATGTGTTACTGTGTTTATTCCATTGCCTGCGGAGGAGGGCTCAACTCTGTACAGAGATTATGAGAGCTTTTTATGGGAAAAGACGTAGACGGTCTCTCTTCCTGCTGACGAAGACAGTAGTAAGGATCGTGGGTTCTCAAAGTCAACCCTCTGAGCCAAGGTATCCGCTCGATGGAGACGGCCGACCTAGTCCGCAGGAGTCTACTTCCTCTCGTGTGGGAGGCCTAACAGGGCTCTCCGCTCGAGTGAAACAAACTCCGCGTTCTTTCCCAGCTCGCCCTTAGCCGACTCAAGACAAGAGAGACATAGGCCCTTTGGTTGTCTAAGAAAGGTTACGCTCGCGGTGGTCTTCTTAAAAGGTCAGGCCTCAAGACTTCGTCCTTTCAGAGGGAGAGGAGATAGAGGCGAAGGTGGGAAACGAGAGGTGAAAGTTTAGCTCTCCGCTGAAGGAGTCTTGGTACCGATCGTCACCTCGCTTCCGAACACTTAGTGTACTTCTATAGAGAAGGCCAGCGAAAAGACCAGACTTCAAGAGAAGGCGGTAACGTGTTTCATCGAGGACGTGTGAAAGTTTGGCAGAGTTTTTTTGCAACACCCGGTATACAGAAACGCGTATCCGTACATGGAAAAAAAAAAACTTTACCACACAAAAAGTACATCAATGCTGATATTATTTTCTTTATTTCTTTTTGCTGAAGAGTTTGCTTTCGTAGTATGGATGCGTGTTTTTGTGCATAGCTCCAAGACATAAATGCAGCTTTTCTCTAATGATGGCTGAGGCAAATTCATGCCGAGAGCTTGGGAGAAGTACTTTTTATCACGATGGAAGCATACGTGAGAATGCCTGATCTGCAATTTTGTAATTTCTTGGAAATGATTTCTCCACTTTTGTCAGTAAAGAAAACACACGATTTTGCCAAGCCGTACATCAAGTGCTCAGAGAAGATAATTTGAATGTGTGAACTAAATTCTACGAAGAAATTTCAATCCACTCCCTCGAAATAAGGACATTGATACAGTATGTATCAAAACAGTATGAAAAATAATATTTTGATGAAAAAGATTACCTACTAACATTATTTAAATATTGGAAAATACTCAAGTCCTTGTTAGCAATGAAGAGCTAAGTATAAGCTCTTCTCTATTTAAGCGCTACTTAGTTGCGTCATTGCAGCGACGAGAGAGCGACAACCGCCCCGCCCGACGGCTGCAACGGCACTGACTCGTGCAAATTTTACAAGAAGCTGAAAATGCGCTGGTGCCGCTCACTGCTGCCTCCGAGGTCGCGCTTCGCTAGGTTCACGCACTCAGGGCATGAGTGCTTGCTGCAATTGCGCCCCCCCCCAAGATGTCACGATTTCCTTGCAAGTTTCATGAAAATCTGATCGCGCAAAAATGAGATATGGTGAATTTTGTGCTCATACTATTCTTTCTGTTGTAAGTGTAATGATTCGTAATGACAGGTGATCAGAAGAATACAAACTTTGTTCTAATTATTCTCAGTATTTTTTTATCCTAAAATTCTGTGACTCTCCTCGTCTTTAGCCTCATTCTCAGTAATTTTTTATCCTAAAATTCTGTGACTCTGCTCGTCTTTAGCCTATAGCTACTTATAAATTTGTGGTTCCTAATGATGAATACATCCCTTGCCTCACCAAAGAAATTTGCACATCGCATGAGGTTTCATGTGTTCATTAACTAACGCTTAAAGTAAAGCTTTAGCTATTTTTCGCAAGAATAGCGCTATCAACCCTAGAACCATATTGGATTATATTTCCAGTTCCCGAGAATCCTAACCATGAGTTGAGGGTGCCCTAGCCTTAAACTATCAATAGGAATAGCTTATATATGGTTTATCTTCTAGGGCTAATACCGTTTAGAAAATGAACGTTATGCGTCCTTTTGAAGGGTTAATTAGAAAACATTTTGCGGAAATTCATCAATTAACCGTGAGACCTTCTTGCGATACTAAGTAGACCACGTATAGTGTGGTCTTTGGCTAGACCTTGGGACATTCTCATCTGGGGCCCTGTAGGTTACCTTAGCCATTAGTTAAACCTTTGGGACGTCTGTCTTTGTGACCACTTAGCTTCCTTCCACTTTCATACTCCTACTGATGTTACTGTTGTCTCTTCTTCCTCTTCTTTCCCGACTTGCTGTTCCCATGCGCTTCGATCCTGTGTGGGAACATCTTCGTGCATGGGTTCCCCGTTTTTCTATCGGCATACTACTTGTCCCTTCCTTTTCCTCCCTTAGAAGAGCTTAGTACTTATTTAGGGAGGCTTAAATCTTCTTATAATACCTAATAGGTACCTATCTCGGCCCGTTTACGAGTACCTACCTTCTTCCTTCTTTTTCCACATTCCTTTTGCTACCGACGATCTTCGTTCTGTTCTTCTTCCTCGACTTGCTGTTCCACCCGCAAATTTCTCCGTGCATTTTTTAAAATAACTAGGTAACTTTGATATGTGATCTGAGAACTAACTGATTACGTGAAGAGACAGTGAATTTAGTGGGATAAAAATCTTATTTACTCAGCTGCCAGTAAGAGTACGCTCGAGCTGTGAAGAGACCGGTTGGGGCTCTGCCAGGGCCTCCTACAGTACCTACTTTAGCGAGCCGTTGCTCTGTTTGTCTCTACCCACCCTGCCAGCATGTCTGCTGTGTATTCAGTGCCTCTTAGGCCTTTGGTTTGGAGATTGTGTCGTGCTGCAGGCTGTGTATTCCCCCGAGGACTCTAATTATGTTTGGAATTGAATTTGCCGTTATACAATACTATGACCCCACAGCAGTTTGTGTCTCATATGTGTAAAATATACCTATATGCCTGTGCTTTTATTTAGCTCTGAGCATTGTATGGTGTGGTTTATGCTTTGAGATGTAGCTACCTACATATCAAATTTACCTATTTGTGATTTTATTTTTGTAAGATACTGTAGATACATAGCCTATATTAATATAGATAGCTACCTACCTATCAATATTTATATATGTAGAGTTTGTAGTCATACAGTAGGTTTATTTATTCTAAAATGTATAGGTACCTATTTGTTTTCATTCATGTTAGATAGGCTATGCTTTGCTATATACATATGTGCTTTTATTTGGCTTCTATTTATGTACGTATACACTACATAGCCTATGGTGCATGCCTTTATTGAGCTATCGGAACCGATGGTTTTTCTGTAATGTGAACCATTTCTGTTATTCTTTTAGAGTGAAGAAAATCAACGACGGTGTTGCGCACGCAGCTAAGCTCTACCCCAATGGCTACGTCATCATGCTCGTCGTGGGCACGCTCAAAGGTATGTCTGCTAGCTGCATCTCTGCTTCTGACCTTCACCGTGGTTGAGCAATATTGGAAGTCTGATTGTTAAGTAATATTCATAATTGTACTGACATTACTAACACTCCTGACCATATTCTTCCAAGCCTTCTCCGCAGCACAACATTATTAAAAGCCTTGTTCGTATTCGTTACTTTTCAGACCTTTACCATGTTGGAGCAGTGTTGATAATTTGTTAAAAGTTCATAGCTACCATTTATATCGTTAGTCTGCTAAGCTGTTGTTCTCTGACAAATGCTCCTGTACTCACTGTACCCAAGTTGTCTTCATTGTTCGTTTCACTGTGCATTGTTTCTTCGCCCGTCAGATGAACGTGTTTTCTGAGGTAAGCAATCGCTTGTTTTGTTGAGTTTTCGTCAACACACGTGCGTCTTTCAAAAATATTATCTGTCAAGTCAATTTGCTCAGCAAGAAGCAGTTGTGAAGTTACGGATATGTTAAGATTAATCTATGAACTACCCGGCAAGTGACCATTTTGTCTTGTAAAGGGTAAGCTAATCTTACCATGGTTAGGAACCACGGACAGAACCCACGTTTCAGAACCCACGTTTGGCCAACGATATGTGGCCAATAGATTGATTGTTAAATAATCGTTAGCTACTTGTTAATCCTTTCAGGATGAATGTACATCATATTCTATATTACGTTCAGGATTATGTTTGGAGGTTTTCCAGGTGCAAAATAACTTGCTTGTTAGCAAAATAACGCCAAAAAGTTATGAACGGATCTGTATGAAATTTACAGGAATTGTTAATGTTAGAAGACCTGAATGATCAAATTTTTCTCGTGATCGGTTAGTCTTTTCTGTGAGTTTGACTAATGTTGGTCAGAATGTTTGTTAGCAGCATAACTCAAAAAGTCATGAACTGATTTTCAAAAACATTACAGAAGCTGTTATTATTGTTAGAAGACTCAAATGATTATATTTTGGTGTTGCTACAATGGAAATCATGGTTTCAGAACCCATTTGATATTTTCGTTACCGTTGCCTTGCTTGGCGAAGTTATGTGCTCTCAGAGTGCTCAAGTTACTTCCGCCAAGGAGGTCATGTTTTCGTCGGGCCTGTTATTCTGTCATCAAGATAACTCGAAAAGATATGAATTAATTTTCATGAAATTTACATGAGTTCTTAGGTTTTTAAGAAGAGTAGCGTAAATGACCAAATTTTTGTGATGATCCGTTCGTTCGTGTGTTTGCTGAAGTGATTTTATTCTTGTTAGCGCAATAACTCAAAAAGTTTTGGATTGAACTTCATGAAATTTACAGCAGTTGTTAGTAATGTTAAAAGGCATAAATGATTAAATTTTGGTACAGGTCGGTTGGTTCGTTTGTACCTGTATTTGACTTATGTTTATCATAATGTTTGTTAGGAACATAACTCAAAAAGTTATGAACGGATCTTCAAGAAAATTGCAGAAACTTATAATACTATCAAGAGGCACAAATGATTTAAATTTTGGAGTTGATAAAAAGAAAATCATGGTTTCGGAACCAATTTGAATTTTTCACTACCGTTGTCTTACTTGGCGGAGGTAGGCGCTCTCAGAGTGCTCTAATTTGTAACTAGTTTGGGTCGCACTTTTGTTCTTTAAGCGGGGCTTACCTGCATGGTATATACCAGTCACTGGGAGGTCGTCTTGAGGTAACTCAGCGCGATCATCATATGGCATTCCTGACTGTTGTACTAACGCTGCGGTGCAGTACAGCTTGAGGAGGTAATTTTATTTCGAAAGCATAAAATGTACATCGTAAGCGGACCAATCGAGTTTCCTGCTGCCTACGTCTGTGACGTCACCTTGGTACATAGCCAACGACGACCTTTATTTGCAAGTGCACTCCATCATCGTGCCACGTTAACCCTTTACCTGGAGAGTGACCCTATATGATCACTTCCATAATGCTATTCCTGCGAAAGCGTTTCCCAGCCGCCCGGTGAAGGGTTAACTAATACCAATGTTGCAACTTCGCGGAATTGGAAGTTTCTGTGAGCCAGGAGTCGGTGTCGGAATATGGCTAGACCGAGGAGTCGAAATCTGTGAAAATCGATCTGTTTTGTTTCGAAAGAGTCGAAGTCTTTCTATTTTGGGGTCCAAAGTGTCAGGAGTAGAAGACAGGCCGAACCGAGGAGTGGTAGTCCGACTTGATCCATCCAACTGCGCAACCCTGGCTGTGAGTTCAGTTAGTTCCATGATGTATCGCTCTTGATTTCGCTTGTGACTTCTCTTTGATAAAAATTAGTGTACCTGCTTCGTTGTTACTGACGTCTTATACCATTTCATTCCTACGAGACTACGACGGTTTATTGTAAAGTGTACCTACTTCGTTGTTACTGACGTCTTATAGCCTACTTTTAGTATTACTATTATTATTATTATCATCATTAAAGCTTCACGCCTGAGCTCCCACGGACGGGTAATACAACCCAAATGAAGCATCTTGCAACACCGGAAAGCCCAAAACGCTGCTAAAGGAAATCCAGAAAGAAACCATTCACAGCTGACTTAAACGCCTGCAAGCCAATACGACCAAAGGCCGATGCCGGCAACAAATTCCAAACCTTAGCCGACCAGGGCACGAAGCACCGACAGAACTGGTTAGTTCGACATCTTACAGCATCCAAAGTGAAGGAGTGCGCTCCGCACGCAGCACGAGTCGCTCTCCCAAAAACCTTGAGGGCAAGGAGAGAAGAATACAACCAATGCCTCTCATTAATGTACACCTTATAAAACATGCATAGCTCTGCTACTCTTCTCCTGTGGGACAGGTTCACTAGATCATTATCAGCGCACAGCCTGCTGGCTGAACTACCAAGTCGATCCAACAGACGCAAGTGAGTG
>LQNS02020118.1:960444-972655 GCA_001587735.2 Parhyale hawaiensis | reverse complement strand
CACGTGACACGAACCTCCTAATATGCGGCTCAAAAGTAAGCTTCTCATCAAAGACAACACCAAGAATCTCCAAGGAGCTAGACTCCTGAAGTAAAGTGTCATCAATCTCTAGTTGGGGATGCTGCGGTACAAGTGTCCGAGACCGACTGGCAGTGATTATATTCCTACGAGACGCTGACGGTTTATTGGGTCGTTGTCGAGTTAAGTATAGAAGACTGGTCTGTCAATACGGCCATCAGCTCAGCCTCTGCTAACCCTAACTCTGAATTACAGGCAACGGCTCCGGCTTTATGAGGATTATCGAACGTCTCAGCCGTGGTGTTTGGACTCCCACCTCCATTGAAGTTATGCAGCCTTCCTTGTGAGTATTGATTGAATACTATACCTAAAATCTTATATTATCTGTTGGATAATAATACTTTGTATCTACTGATGCCCGACACCTAATGCTGAGGCTAATGCCCAATAAAGTTTTTTAGCTTGTTATCAGTTATTAGTCAATACAATTCCAATTGGACGTTGGATGAATGGGCAAGGATCTTCCAATGCGGTAAACTACATTAGATTAGATTAGATTAGATTAGATTAGATAGGTCTAATAATGCCTCATGCCACTAATATCTGCTGTTATTATTGATACCCGATACCCAATTGCAGGGAACCCTGGCACCTGTGGAGAACCGTACACATTATATTTTGTCTACTGTAACCGTTGCAAATTTGTCCGTCCAAATTTTGTTATGGAAGTGATATTTTCGTAATGTAATTCAGAAAGCAGTTGGTATAAAAAGTTTTGAAAGTAACGACAAACTACAATACACTTCTTTAAGGAGAATAGGATGAGTCATAGCCCACAAAGATAGGTTTGGCTTACTCATCCTATGTTAGGAGGAGCAATGACCCGAGAAGAGATCTTGTAGGTTACCTAAGCCTTAGCTAGTCTTTCGAGACGTGTGTTGTCGTGCCCACTTTGCTTCTTTACAATTTTGTGCTCCTGCTGATGAAGCATTGTCTTTTTCTTAGGATGGGCCATAGGGTTAGGTTCGCCCATCCTGTGTTATGGAGCCAGGCAACCCCAGGGGGCTCGTGTAGGTTACCCCAGCCATTAGCTAGGTCTTCGGGACGTCTGTCTTTCGTGCCCACTTTGCTTCCTTCCCGATTTCATACTCCTACTTGCTCATGCTTTATTCTGTTCTTCCTCTTCTTTCCCGGCTTGCTGTTCCCATGCGCATTGATTCTGTTTGGGAACACCCTCGTGCATGAGTTCCTCTTGCACTTGATGTTTCCTCTGTGATATCGTTCCGCTCCGAATCGGAGGCTTAAACTTTCTGACTATAACTAACTTCTTCTTTCTCGACTTGATGTCCTCGTGCGCTTTCATCCTCTTTGGAAACTCCTTCCTGCACGGATTACACGTGTCTGTCGACATGCTCTATGTCCCCTCTTCCTTCCTCTGTGAGATCGCCTTTGTTGGGAAAATTGAGACTTAAACTTTTGAATACTGTAGCTATAACTAATAGTAAATGAGAAAGAAGCTGCTCTCCATTTAAATGGATTGGTAAGGGGCAAGTAACGCAGTTCCCGAGTGCGAGTTGGTACAGGTGGGTTATTTCTGCAGCCAGGAGTTGGTGCTGATCACAAATTTGTCCTAGGTATTGGAGTTGGGTGAAAATGAGTTAATTTTGTTGAACGCCGGATTTGGATACTCGCTGGATCACTGCGTCGGAGTCTGATTCGGTGTTTCCGACTTCACAACTGTTGTAAATAGGCACCTAATGTTAGCTAGTCCTGTGTTAGTTTGGAGCTCCCAAGGAAAAAAATTGAGTTTTTATCGAAGTTCTCAAATTTGCTCGCTAATGTTGAGAAACGTTGCTATTGGAATGTATAAAAAGATATAATTTTCTCGCTCAAAAACATCGTGTTACGTTGGCGAACAAAGATGTTTGTTTCAGCAAGTGAATAAATGGTCGACCAGTAGGCCTACAAAAATTAGCCCTTCTCGATCGGTAATAAAAATTGTCTGTAGTGAAGATGACTTGGAGTTGGATAGCGAGCACTGCCGTTTCTTTTGTGCTTTTGTGTGTCCCAGCAACGTTTTTTATTTGGCAATACAAAAAGTTTTCTTTGTGATGGCAGCCCCAGGGGAACTCTGTAGGTTTCCTTAACCATGAGTTAGGCCATCGGGACGTCTTTCGTGCCCACTTTGCTTCCTTCCACTTTCATACTTCTACTAATCTTAATTTCGGGTGTTCTTCCTCTCTTTCCCGGCTTGCTGTTCCCATGCGCGTTGATGACCTGTGTGGGAACACCATCGTGCATGGATTTCCCTTTTCTATCAACATACTATATGCCCCTTCCATTTCCTCTTTTGGAGCTTAATACATATTCAGGGAGGCATAAACTTTCTTATACTACTAGTACTACTTTTGTGATGGGAGCAACACGATGATTCTTAGTGCGTAGATGATATCTTTTTTCAGACTGTGTGTCCTAATGAATCTCACGTTTGCTGCACGCTCTGACTCGCAGAAGAAACCGCAGTGCTAATTCTACGAAAAATGAATAATTTTCCGTTCATTTCTCTACGAATGCCGAACTCTAAGACTACGGAACTTGCGAAGGGAGTGACTTAAGCAATAAAGCTTCATGCTCGCTCGTTTTATTTTTCAGCGCAACTAAGTCAGCCATCGCAGCTGCTGTGCTCTTTGTGGTAGACAGCAAGACTGACCTGATCTCCGCCCCCCACGCCCTCGTTTATTTCGCCATCTGCATCTTCTTTGTATACTTCAAGGTAAGTGTTGAGGAGGTGTGGACCGACCGGGGCTGAAATTTGGCCGAGGCCACCAAGTAGGTCTTCGTCGGAGTTAGGGTTGACCCAAGCCGGCCGTAACCGAGGCCGAGGTGACAAAAATCGCCGGGCGGAGGATTCTATCATTGTCCACAATGAAATTCCGCCGGGCCGGGGTCATTACTTAGAAATGAATGACTTGACCGGTCCGGAGCCAATGTACTAGAAATCGCTAGGGCCAAGGCCGGGTTAAATGGAGAGGTAGCCGTAACACAAGAACTGAAATGGAAAGTCTGTTTCTGCTTCAAATGCAGATAGCAGATGAAAACTGTGTTACAGTTTGAATTTAATATCATACATAGGCCTATATATCTGTATATGATGAACTAGATTGCGGATTCCTTGTTATTGTAAATACTGTGTATAATTCTAATTAAACATCTGCTCGGACTTGCTAACGAAGGTGCGCTGATCCAGTGTGGGCTCCCTCCTTCCTTCTCATACGGCAGGTCTCCAACTTCTTCTCTTTGATCGCCAATCTAGTAAAGCAGGCAAGCTCAAACTCATCAATTTAATAATAAAAAACGTATAAGCTAAAATAAATAATGAAGCGAACATGGATCAAAGGAGGTAACTTACGGACTCATACAGCGATGTACCGCATGGGGAACCAAAACACTATAGGGGAGACCAGTGTGTGTTACCAGCTAGGCCTTCGGGACACCTTTCATTCTTGACCAATTGGCTTCTTTCTAGCTTCACACTTTTACTGATCCTACTTTCCCCTATTTTTCCTCTTCTTTCCCGACTTGCCGTGCCTATGCGTTAAACTGTGTCAGCCCTGTTATACATTAGATGCCCTCAGCAGAACATTCCATTTCTATCAGTGGTAGTGAATATTTTTCTGGGCAATATTGCATGTAATTGTTGTTCTTCGATGTCTTCACTGTAATATGGTGTTCCAGCTGTCGTCTCTGCTGCTGGGCATCCACGACCCCTTCGTGCCGTTCGAGAACCTCTTCTGTCGGTATAAGGACCCGCCACACACCCTGAGCGACAGGGCGTGGGAGCCACCGCGGTTCAGCCCGGTCAGGCCCCGGCTCTTGCCCAGCGATGCTCCCAAAAACGGCAAGAACAAGCGAGAGTGATGCGTGCCTCCTAACCTCCCCCCAACCCTCCGTTTTCGTATTATTAACTGTTGGTATTTAACATGAATGAGAAGTAAAATGGCAGTTTACAAATACCGAGTACAATATAGCGGAAGCCATATAAATTTTTAACAATTCTTGGTGCAGTGTCGATACTTCAAATTTTGTCTGCAGACAAATGACGCTCTTGTTTCAGTTCTCTTGAAGTTTCGGTAAGTGAGTCTTCCTAGAACGGCAAGAACAAGCAGGAGTGACGCTTGCCTATTAATGTGCCATCCGTTGTTCGTATCTAACGTAACTTTGAAGTAAGAGAGAAAAAAGTGTGTGACATAAAACAATCAAAATCTACGAGACGTGTTTTTTTTAATTATTTTTGCTTCTCTCAATCTCGTGTGGAAACGGCGAAGCCTGGCGATGCTGCGTAAGACGAAACGAACAAGCAAGGACTGATGTGTGCCTCTTTCCCTACTACGATCCATGATTTTTTTGTATTATTAGCTAACTGTTGATATTCAACGTACTTTCGAACTTAGAATGGACTAGTATGCATATGTCCCATTGCATGTGAGAAACCCACGAGTTTTGGAAAATTTGCTGGTCAAATTTTTGTGTCATTAACTTTTACCTGGCTGCAGATACCCTCTTATATTTTGTTTATCTTTCTTCATCGTGGCAATGTTCCCAAGAATGGCATACCGTACAACAGAGGAAATGAAGCATACTTCTGAACTGTCTATTCTGCAGTTTTTACTTTATTTTTCCTTTCATGCTTGCCGTGCATTCGAATTTTATGTGAGAAATATATACAAACATACCTCGAGTGGAAAACCCGAGAAATTTCTTAGATTTTCTTGAAGCAATTCTTTACATCGTGAAGTTTCGTGTGGAAAATGAGACGGTTCTCTGCTTACAATTTTCCTTGCGTTGTTACCAAAAGACACGAGAATTGTTGCAGCTTGAGGTTTATATTCATGACGTCCTGAAGGTCATTTACGGGAGTACACTGTGATGAAAAAGAGTACTCTGATATGGTCTCGAGTCGCTTGTTTGTGTTGTACAGTATAATGTCCTTAGCTTATTATGCTTTTGTTGTGTTTTTCCTATCATAATATATTGTTCGAAGCATTTTGAGCTACTCTACTATCTTCAAAGGCTAATAGGCTACCGTCTTCTCGTCAAAGCATATCAACCTCACAACCCTCTTTAGAGTGGCACACTGCACTCCCTCAACCTTCTTCTATACTTCCACGCCTCCTTTGGCCTACCGAGTACGACAGGAAAGCTTCGAAAATAATCATAATGACAATAAATATTTCGAGCTTCTGTTTTTGCTTTATGTGGTGTTTTATTGTTGTCTCTTAACATTAAGGTGCTCAAAAGGTGTGGAGTTGACAAGTCAACCTGTCTCTAGATATTGACTTGATGTATTTATAATGAGCTAACAGACCTCACTTTTTCTGTCTATAGTACTTTTGGAAAATTCCGTTCAGTTAAATGCCCTCTAATATGCCGCACACTTTAGATCGAAGCTGAGTACTGACACTTTATTTTGACCGTACCTTTTACGTCGCTTTTCTCTATCGAACCTTAAAGTTCCTCCTGCCATTTGTTGGTTTTACTGCTGCGACCTCTTTATTACTTGGAGAAACTTGTGTGCTTAATTAAGCCAGATAGAAGAGCAGGTCTGCTGTAGTGGTCACATTGATGACGGCTCTTGAAGTTATTATTGGCTACAACGTTGTTTTATTTTTGCAGTTAATGATATCAGTACTGAAATAGCATAATCAAAGTCCCAATTTTGGCCATTTCATAACGACCACTAAGAAACAAAAGAAGTTTAAGCTATCATTACCGAAATTGGAACAAGATGTCACAAGTCCACTTTGCGCCCTCTCTCAGGGGACCCCTTACTTAGGCCTTTGAGTCATGATTGTTTAAACGCGTAGCATGACAATTTAGTATTTGTCTCGCTTCGTTCTAATTTCGAAGGCATATCAGATCACTTTGGAGAGCAAATAATAACACCGCAATAATATACATAATTATTTGAAGTAGCATCTACTGCGGACTTATTAAGCTCTTGCATCGAACATAGTATTATTCTTATACACATAGCTTTCATACTTAGACACAATTATTTGACATAGCATTCATTTCACAATTTAATTTTCATGCATCGAACATTCTACTTTTTTATTTCAGACATTTAGCTTGCATAATGATGAATAACTGATTATAGGAGTAGCCTTTACTAAGGCCGCATACTTCCATGCATCGAACTTTGTGTGTTTTCTGAACATTTAACTAACCTCATTCATTCAAGTACGCTTAACTGCTGCTGCTCACTGCCTCCGTGTATCCTATGTTGAGGAGTGGGGCCTGTCGTTTCGATGATAGAAACTGTCCTTCCGTTACCTATTTACGCACATTTCCAATTCCTTTGATACATTTGCGCAACCGTTATCAAGTTAACAGTGGCAGACAAATTTTAGTTCTCCAGTACTCATAGAAAAGTGCTTTTATACGATCGCCGTATAATAAAAAGTTGAGCGATGAAAGATTGAGAAATTATCTCTAAGGATTGAGTACTCCCTGGGTAATGGTACACTTAGAAAGAAAATCATGGTTAGTTGCTGTTTTTTCTATTAAGTTCCCCCATCTTCATTTTTTTTTTTTTTTGAAGTTGGTGTATTTTTGGGTTGAAAGAGTTTTGAAAATCGCCATAACTTTTTATAACTCGGCGTAGGTTTTCGATGGTGTAGAGAAATTGATTTCGAATGTTTTTTCTATGTATGTCTCTGTTGTGATTAGTGCTGCTAGACATTTTCAGAAATGCAAATGTTTTGTTGGTATTTTTTTTTCTGCAGCTTTTGTTATTTTATTAGTTATTCGATGTTTGAATGATTCTGCCGTACAGGGTGTTCGGAAACTCACTATGCTCTAATGTATCAAGTAAAGTTCAAAAGTATTAAACACACGAATACCTACGTGCACAGTAACTTGCCGAACACCCTGTAACTGCCTATTTGGGTTTGTTACAATTTAAGTAACCTGCAAGTTTGCAATTTTTCCTATTGTCTTTGAATTTTTCAAAATTATTATTATAGCACTAGGTTGCGTTTTTGCCTTCATCTGCTGTTTTTTTCTAAGTAGTAAAAAACAAAAAATATCATTTATTATCTCGTATACAGGGTACAATGCATACACCTATCAAGGTTTTCTTTTTTGCCTTAATTCTAGAATTTCGAAGATCCAGTAGTGTGAAGAGCAGGAGAAGCAGTCCTTGATGAAAGTCAATTTAGGATCCCTCATCTTGCATCGCCTGGCCTCTCGGTGCTGGAGTGCTCCATGCAGTGTAAATCCGTAGCGTGCCGTCCGGGGAATCGAACCAGGGCCTCCGTTGATGCGATGCCGAACCGTTGTCACTTCACCAATTTTGTATGCCGAAACGTGAGCAATCGACATCTGTTCATTTCCGACGGTTTATAAACAGGGAAGCAATTGCCAAAGTGATTACGTGATTTAGTTCTATATATAGTATAGTGCATAAATACTTCTATGAATTGTCTCTATATCTTGTTACGAAACAAAACCGTGACTTTCGAGTAGTAATTTCGGTTTGATGTCACTGGATATCCAGATTTTGCCAAATATTGAAGTTCCTTATGGGAAGTCCCAACCCCAGGGTGCCTTCCAGTTGTAACCATATTCTGAGGTTTCTTTGTTTTTCCATCTTGCTGGCTTGGGAGTACCTAATAATAGTACGGTATTATCATTTCGAATTTTTTTAATCAATTTTTCATTATTATTCATCCGTACTCGTTACTAGTCGTAAAAGTTTGCAGTCTTCCAAAGACAAGTTTAAAGTGCTATTTTTTTCCAAATTAATTTTATCTTGTAACATTCTGTGTGTCGTGTTCCTCAACTTGACCGTTAATTTTTGCAGGAGATATGCATTTCGTTCGCTGTTGTCCCCTGACCTTAGGTCTCTCAATTTTCCACATATATTTGTATACTACAGGCTCTATCCAATTGTTATTGATATACAGTAGTTTCTTTCTGTTGCTGTTGCTAATATATCACCTTGACTGTATTTATTATTTCGTTCAATTTTTTGAGGTTTCCTTTTTCTACTAAATCTTACTTTTCTTTCATTATCAGCTATTTCTACGCGGGTCTTCCTTCGAGCTTGGATTAATTTTTTTTTCTTATGCTATTTCATTCCATACTATTTTCATTGTAAAACCTGCAGCAGTGGCTATTAAGGTTGAAACGTATATATATTCGTACTAAAATATTAACATTCTCGGTTTCCTCGTGTTCTACCCCTTTCTCTCCCGCATCGTTTCCCAAATTGGCTTGATTCTCGTGTGTTGTTAAATTGTTAAATCATGTCTTATACGTGTACAGTGACCGTTCCTGATATCATTGCAGCTCGTATTATTAACGTGAAATACTGCATATATATTTAATTTACGAGAGTGTAATGATTAGATTTTCATTGTTGAGGCAGGAATTCGTCGCAGATGTGTATTTGCAANTCATTGCAGCTCGTATTATTAACGTGAAATACTGCATATATATTTAATTTACGAGAGTGTAATGATTAGATTTTCATTGTTGAGGCAGGAATTCGTCGCAGATGTGTATTTGCAAGTAACACTCCTAATTGGAACTTATTCCAGTTTCCGAGATTGTAAGAAACCACCAAATTCACTATATCGACCAATTTCGTACAAGTTACTACCGAGCCTATCAGTCACTTTTTCTTTGTTTTATATCTATACCAGAAACTTTTCCTTTGCTGCAGCAACTATCTACTATGGCAATTTTTACTCAAAGTATTGACTTTTATAAAGAAAGATCTAACTCTAAAAATCCCTAACTTAAACTACTGGAAACAAATTTCCCCATATTTTGAGGAAGCTCTATTAAAGTGACCGAGATACACTCTTGAGATGCCGTTTTGAGCATCAATGGTGGTGAAAAAGTTATATAATAATAACAATACAGCAACTATGTAATCGGTGAAAATGTTGAAAAATATATAGCTATACGGTACCTATGTACAAGTTCTTTCGTCATCAGTAAATACTAATCAATTTCAATTCACGCTATGCTATTTGTCCGAAAACAACAGTGAACACCACCAAACTGTTTCTCTTCTCATCTTATTGTTATATATTCCTTAAATTTTTAAAAACAGTTTCTTGAATATTTAACTATGAAGAAACATATATAATTTTAATACAAAATTATTGACGTAATTGTTACACAGCATATGAGGCATACCTACGTTTAATTTTGCAGCATCTCGGGCTTCCAACAGGAGACGTTTCACTGAACCGCAATGTTCCGATTAGCAGATTTACGTCTACAAAAAAAACCTGTTTATTATCCCATTTTATTCATAGAATGCTTTTCTTGCTGTGAATAGTGCACCGAATTTTATTTATTAATATTTTCCTACAACTGCAGGCTGAAAATTGGGATGTCTCTCCATCAAACAAAGTGGCACCTACAATCCGGCTCTCTTCAGTTTGTGTTTTTTTCTAATTGGCAGACTGCTTTCCATTCCCTTCTTAATTTTCCCCAATTGGTTTCCTATTTTCATTATTACGTAAATGAGTTGCAGACAATAATAAATAACTATGAAATTTAGTGTAAGTACCGAAGTGTTGTTTTCGATATATTTTCATTCTTTCGGAACAATTTTGTACTAACTTCCTAAATATGCACCTTGAACACTCAAGAATTTTGATAAACTAATCGAAGTAGTTCTAATTGTGATTCGTAATACTTGCTGCTCTGCTGCAAAGCCTACAATATTCTTTTAAAGTCTTTGGTCTACTCATTAGACTTCTATAATATCTAATGGCCATATGCGTTGTAGAAAGAAATGACGTTGTAAATTCCCTGCCTACGTTAGTCTTGGTAGCGTATTTCGGTTTAAGTCTTCCTTCTTCTTCCTAAAACTTATAGTTTTTTCAAACCTGAACATATCTGCCAAACCTTTCAGAGGAATTGCATAAATTTCATGCCTGGCAAAATAACATTGATGTCTGAATTCATCAACTTTTAAATGAAACCACTACTAGCGCAGGGTAAGTTTCTTTTCACGACTATGTTATATGTGGGATATTGATGCTCTTCTAATTCAAGGATATGCGAGTTTCTGCTGCTACATGTGCTACGTTTTACAAATAAAAATTGAGGTTGTGTTTTTCTGTAGAAGTATGCTTCGCGTTCGTATATGCTTCTCTTGAAAGTACCGAAGAATTACTGCAGTGTAAGGTGTGCTAAAGTTAATTCGAACCATAGTACGCACAATACCATCTAGTCAATGTGCACAGTGCTTTGAAGGTTACTCTTCTTATTGAGAGGCTTACGTTCTTTTCTAATGGTCTACTTTAATATTTTATCCAAAGTACATGCGCTGGAGTTTGAGTCAATGTTCTTGAATTTATTGATCAATAACCGAACCCTCATAATTAAATAGACAAAAACCTGTAGAATTTTAAGTTAAATCATGTTCATATGCGTATTACAACACGGTATTGGCCACTCTGTGCGAGGCTTTGAAATTCGTATAATTTGTCTCCTAATATAGGAATTCTAACTGAAAGCTTATCCAATAAGAAGAGTTACCTCTATTTGTTATTAAGATCTTAGTTACAAACCGGGCAACATTTGTTGCTTGTTATTAAGCGCAGCATGGCGTATCGTGAAGTTATATCGCTCTTCTGTTCAGAACTCAATTGATGGTAGTTTGATAAAAGAATATCTTACGTTGCCAGTTGCGGCATTGATCCTAGAACTGCATTTTGGCTGTCGTAACATCGCAAATACGTTCTGACGTATTTCTGATACGAAATATTGTTTCAAAATACGAAGTACATTTACCCATACAATATCACTTACAATTTTTGCGAAGTTCGTAATTGTTCTAACACTTCCATATTGAGGTTGTGGGTATTGTGTCTCCTTGTAGCTAACAGAGTCGCAGAATCAGTCGAACAGCAGCATTAGTTGAGCTCATTGGCGATATTTGTTGGCAGTAGTAGTTAGTATCTTTTGGAATTTCAACAAACTTTTACCGAAGAAAGTATTGCCCTTATTTTCTGTACTTCTGATACATTGTCAATGTACAACAGACATGCTACGTATATCCTAATCATTTGTCTAATTTTTTTTTTTGTTTTTGCTCAAAAATTCTAGAAGATTAAGCAGATTCATGGCAGCTTGAGGGTTTACTCTTCACGACACGCCGTCCTGTAATTTGTCGATGTTGTTCACTAGGAGAAGCGGAAATATCTGCGTGTGTGTGCTGCATGTCTTGGTTAGTATCGAGGCGTAAGCTTGCCGTTTGTTTTATATTAGTTTCTCATTTGAGTTTATGAATAAAATTTTGAATATATTCATTCTAAGTAGTTACATGAACTCGTTCCAGGCTCGTATGCTGTATGACCTTTTGAGTGAAAGCGACTGTCGAGCTCTTTCAAAATCTTAAGTTTATCTCGAGGCGCAAAACCGCCACTTGATATAACTCAAACGTGGCTTTCATGCGGTGAAGCATAGTTTGCTGTTTACAATGTACGGTAAAGACCTTCGAAGTTAAGTCTGCCACCAATTGGTTATTATACGCGAGACATTTGTTTTCCTCAAATCGAATTTTTATTAGTAGAACATTTACTAGCGCAGATATATCAAGGGAATGTCGAAAATCGTCAGAGTGAAAACCAGGGACGTAATCACTTGAAAGTTCACATATTACCGTCACAAAAACTGCACAGTTAAACGAATTTGTGTAACTACCTAGCTGGAAACAACTGGAACTTGAGACCTATGTTCTATTCGAGTAGTACTGGCGGTTGATGAGCTGTTTATTAGGCTTTCAAAAAGTTGGCTATTTTCCAAAATTTCTAGTAAAAGTTTGAACATACTAGCTAGTTTGTTGTAAAGATCCTAGTTTCAGGCGCTCTTCTTGCTTTTGTGTTATTAGTAGAGTACATTTTCCCCTCACTCAAAATCACTGGGATATCGAAAAACTTAATTCACACAAGATATTACACAGAAATTATACAGAAGTTCATTCACAAAGAAATTATACAGAAGTTCATTCACAAAGAAATTATACAGAAGTTCATTCACAAAGAAATTATACAGAAGTTCATTCACACAGAAATTATACAGAAGTTCATTCACACAGAAATTATACAGAAGTTCATTCACACAGAAATTATACAGAAGTTCATTCACACAGAAATTATACAGA
>LQNS02020118.1:940657-953405 GCA_001587735.2 Parhyale hawaiensis | reverse complement strand
AGACTCTGTTTTGGTGAGGATAGCAAGTCCCGTTCCAGGGACAGGATCCTGGGTAGGGGAAAGATACTCGGCAGTATAGTTCCGAGGCGAAGGAGGCTTGGTATAACCAAGCATGGTCTCTTGTAAGCATACGCATATAGGTTAGTGAAGTACCATCAAACGGCTCAGGTTATCTTTGTTGGTCCTGTGGCCTCTAATATTCCATTGTAATATTTTAACTCATTTGCTATGTTTCCTGTTCGAGCCTCTTCCTGCCGTGTTATGGAAGGAGTAGGGGCTGTCACGTGCGGTAATCAGTCTGTATTGGGGAGTTGTCAGTCTTCTTCCTCTCCCCATCGTTCCACGACCGCACCGTCACCGCAGGCGGCGAGGACCCCGTGTGGTGCCTGGAGGACATGCCGGGGCCCGCGGGCAACGAGGCTCGACCCCCGCTCGGGTCCTGGGAGGACGTACGCCGCTCGCTTGAACGATGCTGTCGGTCGGAGTCTCGTCGCGCTCTGGCTACAAGTGACATTGCTCGTCCCGTGTGGGCCCGAGACGTTTCACGGAAGTCCTGATGTTCCATCGGAATCTTGAAAAGTACTAAATTTGTTGTGGGGGATGAATCGCTGCTCGGAAAGAGTTTCCGCGGGAGCGCTCCATCGTTTTTACCAGCTGTAAAATCTTTGGTCGTACTGATTGTGTTTGTTCCGTACTGATTTTCTTTTTTGATTTTTGCGTAAGTCTATCCGGTTTATGTCCGTCCCCTGCACGAGGCACAGCTACTTGGGCTGCGATACAGCCGGAAGCAACAGGCGCAGCATATCCGGGAACAGCCCCAGCAGACCCGGAAGCAATAGGCGCAGCAGAGACAGAAACGGCTCCAGTAGGGCCGGGAGCAGCACGCGCGGGAGAAGGAGCGTACCCAGCAGAAGCACAGGCAACAGGCGCACCAGGGGCAGAAACACCCCAGCATAGCCAGAAGCAACAGACACGGCAGAGCCAGAGGCAGCCGGAAGCCGCAAACGCAGAAAGAGCCCCAGCAGAGACCGAGGCCACAGGCGCAGCAGAGGCAGCAGTAGCTCCAGCAGAGCCACAGGAATCGAGCGCAACGGAAGCAGACACGGACCCGGCAAAGCCAGGGGCCACAAGTTCAGAGGCAGCCTTAGTAGAGCCAGCGCGGGCCGCGCCAGCACCAGCGGCGGAAGCATCGGCCTTAGCGGCGATCGGCACCGCAGGGGCAAAGACCTTGCCGAGAGGAGAAGTAAGTGCCACAAGGACGATGGGGGTCTCCATGTCCGCGGCACACTTACTCAAGATATAGTCCACCTCAGTCAAGGCCTCCCCGATAGGAGAGTCGACAGGGGACGTGCCAGTAGGCGCAACAATGTCATCAGAGGGCACAGTGGGCGCAACCGCAGCTGTAGCCGCAGTCGCGGCGAGAGAGCCGGCAGAATCACAAACAAGAGCCGAGGGAGAAACTGGGAGCGCAAAGTGGGCGTCAGCGGGGTACGTGGTCACGGGCACAAAGAGGGGACCGGCAGCACAAGCCCCAGCAGCCCCCCGCGCAACAGCAGCACCAGGTGCCTCCAGGGCTGGTTCCTCAGTCTGTGTTGCCCCGTCATCCAGAGACGCGCGGGGCGGCGGCCTTCGTCGCACCGGTGGGTCCAGGGCACCGCTCGCATCCTCGCTAGAGTCACGTAGAGCACGAGCGTCAGACGTGCCCGGTCGGGCCTGGCGGCTCTCCACCAGTCTCCTGGCCTCTCCGTAACTAACGTGCTCCGTGGCCTGGGTAGCCAGGACCTCTTGTTCATATTTGAAAACACTGCAAGTTGGTGAGTTTGCTGGGTGTGGTTTACTGCAGTTGGCACATCTGGTTGGTGCAGTACATGGTTGTTGGTGCTGGGGTCTAGAACAATTTTGGCATACTGGGGTTGTTTTACGACACGTTTTTGCTCCGTATCCGTATTGTTGGCACTTGAAGCAGCGGCGGGGGCGGGGCATATAGAGCCGCACTGGGCACTTCACCCAGCCAATTTCCACTGCTGGTGGGAGGATATGAGCGTCAAAAGTGAGGATATAAATGAGAGTATCAATGTCTCTACCATTTTCCTTTCTCTTCACCCTATAAACGCTCCTTACACCGGACTCTGAGAGGGCCCAGAGGAGATCCCCATCGGTGTACTTTGGCTTATTTAGGAACTAGATCGTGCCTGTAATTTGGTTGAGGCGGTCATTGGAGGCGGCGGAGACCTCAACTCCCCTAGCGTCCCAACACTCATCATCGCTCTCGACTGCTGCTCGCTCTTCACTTCGACCAGGAGTGTGCCGGCCCTCGTCACCGTGACCTTGGCATGCTTGCCTCCCAGCGTCCGCTGCAGGTCGCTGTCAGCTCTTATGATATCTATACCACTGATGTCTCCCTTCTTGGTGGAGATATCAAAGAAACGTTTGAAGTTTGTCTGCGCTCCCTGCCCGAACGGGAAACTGGGCTCGTGTTCCTGTCCAAACCGTCTGCGTTCTCGCCGCAGCGACCGGCGTCGGCGTCTATCGCCCACCCTTCCGCCAGTGCGTCCGGGGGGCTGGTAAGGTAACAACTTATACTCAGTTGTTCCGTGGTCGGAGCTCGGCGCAGTGCCCGCACCCACACTCGCGGCGGACTGCCGCGACGGGGCCGGCTCTGGCGGCTCGGAGGTGTCGTGGTTCATGCCAGAGTCCATTAGAGGGGTCCAGTCCGTCATCCAGAGAGAGGAAAGCAGAATGGGGGACCGCGAAGGGTCCGCCCCTCCACGCGGACGGGCGACCTCGCTTCTATCAATAGGTCAGAAACCCAAAATAAACAAATAAAAGGAAAACTACGGTCCGATAAGACCGGGCGCTGACTGCGTTGGTTTCACCTACACTTCAGATTGTGATGGAAAAAGAAAATAAATATCTCTGAAGTAATAAAGAAGAGAGAAGATGCCAAGTAGGTATACTAACGGTATCACCACGGGAAGGTGCAGTTCAGCTTGAAAACAATTATACTAATTGTATCCCAGCGATCAAATCCTAGTCACTAGTGGCAAAACGTCCCTTCAACAGAGATAACAAAACACTTCGTACGTATCAGCAAACGCTTGGTAAAGGGTGACTCGTGAAATCCGCCAAACCAGCGTAAGGAGTCCGATGGGCGTGGCTAAGAACGCAAAGCAACTTTGCCAAATCTCACTTAAGCTCGTGGTATAACTTGTCTCATTCGATAAAATTTTATTTATATTCGAATACTCAAAGCGCATTAGTCAACTGATTAGAAGTGGCACTGCTGCGTTCAATTCAGCCCCACCCCCAAAAGACTGGTTACGCTGGTTTGACTATGGGCATTTACACAGACTACTTGATGCAAGGATGCGAGAGTCGGACGTCATCTATGCCACGATATCTATGCTACCAATTTCAAATATATGACGAAACGGCCCGCGCGCTGCTCATCCTAGCAACCAGTTGGGCGCAGAAATACACATGTGGCCCCGGCATTATGCGCACTTCCCCGCAGCAATTATACCACCAATTGCGCAGGAAATAATGTAAATTAAATTGAGTCACACGTAGTTCGAGCACTACCAAGGCAACTACTCAACCGTAATTACAAAAACAATACGGTATTTCTGCAATTGGAGGGCTAATGTCTGATGCAATAAAGTCTTAGGTATAATCTAAGGCGTTACTGCACTTGTCGTGTTATACCTACAATTTTGCAGCAATCATTGTCAAAGCATTCGCACGGTAATTATACGAGATTTAAACAATTACGCAGGAACTGACACGTAATTGCACACTGAGCCGCACTTTTGTGCAGGAACCGTAGAGAAAAAGATTAGTTCAGATTTGCAAGGCTTCATTCAGCCGTTTAGCAGGTCTTCAGTCAGCCGTTTCGCAGGGCTTCAGTCAGCCGTTTCGCAGGGCTTCAGTCAGCCGTTTCGCAGGGCTTCAGTCAGCAGTTTCGCAGGGCTTCAGTCAGCCGTTTTGCAGGGCTTTAGTCAGCAGTTTTGCAGAGCTTCAGTCAGCCGTTTTGCAGAGCTTCAGTCAGCAGTTTTGCGGAGCTTCAGTCAGCCGTTCTGCAGGGCTTCACTCAGCCATTTTTGCAGGGCTTCAGACAGCAATTTTAAACGTGGTTATGATGAATTCACACAAACGTAAAATTTAACGGCAATATGCTGGGAATCCCACATTCACAATTTACGAGATTTGCTTAATTACGCGGGATTCGTTCACGCAAATTATATGGGGATTCATAAAATAATTAAGCAAGAATTACGCAGCAGTCATGAAGGGACTTATACAGCAATTCAAGAAGCAGCCATTCACAATTATGCAGGGACTCACAATTAGATTGGGATTGCTTCACACAGAAATAGGCAGGGATTCATAAAGGAGTAGCTATGAAAGAATTGAAACAGCAATTATAAAAGAGATTCACAGAGCAATCTTGCATAATTTCACAGGGATTTATACAAAAATGCTAGGATTCGCACCATAGTTATAATGACATTTATTTAACAGTATGCAGTCATACACACAGCAATGACACAAGATGTAAACAACCATTTAGGGAACCACAGGAACTGTGTATGAATTCACACAGCAATTAAGCAGTCGTACACAAACTACGCAAGCCGGCATTACGTATAACAATTATGGAGCCATTCACAGTACAGTGATTATGCAAGATTTATAAAATTATGTAGGGCTTCACAGTAATTTTATGCATCACACAGATATAGATACAAACAAAAAGTGTCATTTGCACAATTCTTCGTGGTAAAGAAACTAATTTCGTGTGGTTAGGCAAGTCAGACAAATGTCATTTAATCAATTATACCGACAACTTCATCCATGCAATTATGTCTCGCTCAGATGTTGCTATAGAAGACCCGCTCGCGCACACTGTATAAGGCACTGGGATGAATCGCTCATAGCTAGCTAGCAATCGCGACATAAAAAAGAAGGAAAATATAGACACCTGACTTATAAATTGGAGTAAATCAAAAGAAGCACCCACAATTTGGGATACGATGCTCATCAGACGTGCAGGTCTGGGTGAATTGTGCAATTACTTCATGGCAGTAGCGTATCGCACGTCGCGACCACAAAAAAATAGTCTACGTCTCCATGTTAGTTTGTACATAAATTAGTACTGCACGTCACGACCGCCATCAGTAAGTGCACGTCGCTGGTTATATAATAATTATAATTAGGTCACAACCGGTTATTTTACAATTACCGCACCACACGTCACAAACACAACTGGTCAGAGTCTCCAAGTTCATAAGCAATCATTACAAAAGGACCAAAACAACGCTGCAAGTTTAGCCATAGTGACACATGCCATGATAATTGAACACTTAGTATAGGCTATACAGTATACCGCAGGGCACGTGCGTCACAACAGTCAGCAGCAGTGTACGTCTCCATCATAATTTATGACTCAGTTTCCATTTCGAATGACGCGAAAATTCCACGGATATAATATCAAGCACATTCGCCTCCCGTAGCTCCGTACAGGTCATCGGATATTAAAAGCTGTAAGGCTAGCAGTGGTCAGGCAAGAACTGTGTTCGCGAAAATCAATACTATTTAGAAACTAGAGCACTCTGAGAGTGCATACCTCCGCCAAGCAAGGCAACGGTAAAGAAAAATTCAAATTGGTTCTCAAACCATGATTTTATTTGTATTAACTTCAAAATTTAATAATTTGTGCCTCTTGATAGTATTAACAGTTTCTACAATTTTCTTGAAGATCCGTTCTTAATTTTTTGAGTTATGCCGCTAACAAACATTATAACGAACATAAGTCAAACACACAAACGAACCACCCGATCTGCACCACAATTTAATGATCTAGGTCTTATACCATTACTAGGGACTCCTGTAAATTTCATAAAGATCTAATCAGAACTTTTTGAGTTATTGTGCTAACAAGCACAAAATCAAACTCCGCAAAAACAAACAGATCATCACAAAAATTTGGTCATTTATTCTTCGCAATAAACCTACAACTCAAGAGAATTTCATGAAAATCCGTCCGTAACTTTTTGAGTTGTGGCACTAAGCAAAAATAGGCAGACAAACAAAAGTATGGACGGATTTCCATCAAAAGTTAAACATCTATTACTGTTAAGTTTTAACATAGTAGGCTAACAATCCCTGAAAATTTCATAAAGATCCGTTCAGAACTCTTTGAGTTATCTTGGTGACAGACAAAGAGACATCGACCAACACGACAAAAATATAGCTAACCCCCTTGGCGGAAGTACTAACAAAAGCGGCAGGATGGATTAATTATAATCTATGTGCCCAAGAGACCCTTCCATCACTACCGACAGCTGGTTTTCACTCGTCTCGAATACAGGAAAGTAGCGGAGTTACAAGCAGTACAAAAACTATCATTTCCAATACACACATACAGTTAGCTTCCAAATCAGCGTACGCCACCTGTAGCTAGAGAATCCTTTTTCATATCACATAGAGTTACTAACACCTGCAGCTAGAGAATCCTTTTTCATATCTCCTAGAATTACTAAGTGTTTCGCACAATCTATAGACGTATGTAACAAATAACGGTGAAGAAACATAAAATTAGTTAATATCAAGCTAGTAAACCGAATAAAAAGAAGCGTCAGTAAAGCAAGCTGATAATTATTCAGCAATGGTTAAAATGGCACGGCTAAGACAATATGTGCAGCAACGCCTGCACTTATCGTAACGCCTAAGGCGTTACTGCCCTAGACATTAGCTAGCTCTCCAATTAGCATACTTGCGTCTTAACAAAACTTCACTACACTCAACACTCGTACAGCAATCAGTACCTCGCTGGCAGCTTAATAACTGGGAGATACATTCGAATGTGACAGTTAATAGACTGAACGGGCAAAGAACTAATCTATTATAAACCCTTTTTATAGTCTTTAGTCGCATTTATCAAACCAGATCTAATTTGTAGCGTCGGTCGGGGTGAGATTAGTCAATCCGCCGGGCGAGGTGAGTTGAAATAAAATAAAAAATCTTGAAAAAATACATATGAGTGTGCTTATTTTGTAGACATACGACTTGGCTTCGTAGCCAACTTATGTGCCTATAAAATAAGCGCTCTCCTTCTTATTTTTTCCGTTTTTTCCATATATATATATTTTTTTCTTTCCAACTCACCCCGTCCGAGGATCATCTAAACTCACCCCGACCGACGCTACTATTCGATGGACTGCGATTCGATACAATAAATCTTTACGAGCAAAGCATGACCGTAACTTCCAATTACTGATGTTAGATAACATGAAGTATACTTCTAATTATTAAATCAAGTAGCTCCAGGCTCCGGCCCATGGTCAGCTGCAGCCATTATGTCACTACGTATCTCGTTGGAAATCCAATATCATTTAATAAAGTGGCCACGATGCTATCAACGATTGGCACGCGAACTCTATACGGACAAAACCTAACATCAATTTACCGTAGCAACAGCAATGTTGCAAAAGTCGGTACTGAAATCCGTAGGTCCTCATTGCTCTCAGGGCGTAGGGTATTCATTTGTTCATCTGTCCCCCACCTGCAGCCGCTACTTTGCGACTCAGTAATGTATTCCATTCAGTACTAAACCATTTGCAGTATCTGTAAGAGGTAAAGAACGCCATAGGCAGGTCCATAGAAAAGTAGCCCAGCTATAGCGTGAAAGATTTGCAAAGACGAAAACAAGTAAGCTAATTGGGCTAATCCAAGTCTGGGATGAGGGTTAAGGCGGTTAAACATAATGTCCGTTAGCATGAAAAATATTTTTTCCTCTAAACATAAAAACACCGCGATCACTAGTAGCAGTTACGCACATAAGTGCAATACGCTCACACACAAAAACACAATATAGCATTAATAAACAAAATAAAGCAGACTTCGAAACAACTAAAGTCGTTTCCCGCTACGACGATGAAAACAGTTACACATAAAATGGCATCAACAAATGATAGCTATATGGTAAAATTATAAAAAAGTATAACAATTATTTTCCGCTATAGCTGCGACCCTCAAAATATTACCAGCATATTTTAGGACCTTTCAACAGTAGATAATGTCGGGTGCGATTGAAGTCTTTTAACAAAGGCTCCGGGAACGGAAGGGTCTGCCGCACTCAAGAAAAGTCATGGCTGAGCAGAATAGTTTAAAGCCCCCACAAAAGAGGCTCAACAGAGGAAAAGGAAGGAACCTGGAGTATGTCGAGCATGGACGAAAGTGTTCCCACACAGGATTAACGCGCATGGGACCACAAGTGGAGAAAGAACAGAAAAAACAGGGCAAAGCATTATCAGTAGGAGAATGAAAATAAAAAGATGCAATGTAAGCAGAAATAAACGCCGCGAAGACCTAACCAATCACTAAATTAGTTTACGGAGGTTTCTGGGACGCGACTCAAAAACATATGATGGGTGAACTTACCTAACCTCAGCTAAGGAAGCAACGAATAAATAAGTACTTGCTACATAGTACGGCATGTATGTTCATACTCCTTAATTAATAACAATGTCTCATAAGACGGTATTCAGACAGTAGTCTTTTGACACCGTCAGAATCCGTAAATCATCATAGTATTTTGTCGCTTTCCAGTAAACAATAAAAAAATTCTAGTAAAAACTAAAGAAACATGCAATACTTCACTAGCGACGTTAGCTACAAGCCAGCTGACACGACCGCCACTATTGTANATAGGCAAGGAGTAAGTCAAGAGAAGCGTAGAACATATTGTACGGTGTTCACATACAGGATCGACAGGCAAGGGTACAGTATATCGAGAAATAAAAGGAAACGGAGAACAAAGACCGTAAGCAAATGCAGGAAAGCTAGAGCGCCTCGTGGCGTAAGACCATCACCTGCGGTGACGACGAATTCAACGCCATCATATTTGATGGCCAGCTAACTCTAGATTTTTGGCATTGTTTTACATCTCAGTCAGCCCACCTGACTGCCTGAAAAAAATTATTATCATTATGACTCAACTCCTTCTACCTTTTTTGGCTGGAAAAACAACAAAATTCAACGCCGTCGTTTGTGATGGCCAGCAAACTCAAAATGTTTGGCATTGTTCACATCTTGGTCAACCCACGTGACTCCCTGCAAAAAAATATGAACATTGCTCAACCCCTTTTCTTTTTTTTTTTTTTTGCGGGCCGACGAATATACAAAATATGTATACTTAAAAATCTTCAACGTAAACTGTATCAGCTTTTTTCGCTTCGCTCGCGAGTGATAATAAAGGAGCACAATGAGCACGAAAGCAAGAATGTCTCAAAGGAGTACTCAAGGCCAACGTTCTCTTGGGGACCCGCAAACCTGTGCTGTATTAAATACAGAATCATTCCGATAATCCTGGGAGGCTCTGAAGCATGAAAATCTATCACAAAATTTACTAAATTAACGCTACTTTGAAAATTTCAACCTCTCCGATAATTCGCTGACCAAACAGGACGCTATTCCAAGTCATTAAATTTACGATTTGATAACTGCCATATAAACAACATGAAGTTTTGTACAGAGGCATATTCAGATATCATTATCAAGAGCTCTGATTTGATTATTTCTCAGAGAAATGGCATCATTTCCAGTACTCAGAGCACTTGCATAAGCAATTATAGTGTTTTTTTTTATTGCTGGCGTTCTTATCATCAATAAGTCAATAACATTATTATTATACTCAAAGTTTCACTCATCACCGCAAAGTGTTTCATTAAGGAAGATGAAGAGACAAACTTGACTGTACCTCGACAGAAACGTGGAACCCATACACGAGGGAGGATCTTTTAACACATCATCAACACGCATGGAGACAGCAAGTCTAGAAAGAACAGGGAGAACAGAACAAAAACATTAAGAGTAGGAGCATGAAACAGGAAAGAAGAGCAGTGGTACGAAAAGGTCTCGGAGACCAAGCTAAGGCTAAAGTAACCTATGGTGTAATTACTGAGGTCGCAGCTCTTAACCAATGAACTACGGCATGCGTATCTTTTATACCGTTTCGGAAACGGAGATTTCCATCAATCGCAGTTTAATAGGGGAAAACGTAAAGTGGGACAAACCTAACTAAAGGTAACTAACAGTATGGCCCGTATATGCAGCAGGCAAGATTCCTGAAGTAATGGAACTTTAAAAAAATATCAAGCAGCTTCATCGTACTATTTCCATTACTTTCCCTACATGTTATACACACAATATATAGTTATTCAATAAAGTCAACAAGCTCTTTTAAAATCAACAACACACGAAATAGGCATAATATAAAAAGTGCGCTAAGGTAATAATTAAAACTATGTCGAAAAGCAAGAAATCAGAATAAAGCATTATCACATAGACGAAATAGGGGAATATAGCGATAGGTATTCTATGTATGAAACAGACCCCCACTACAAACAAGAATCGTTACTGTTTTTTATTATAATCGCTTATTTCTCGCCGCCTTAGACACTAGGACTACAAAACAGCGATTTATTCTCATTAGGATGATTTAGAAGTGAACTCGAACTCAAGTGAGTTCCATTACTATAGTAGAAGTGGCCAGGCGCTGTTGCTGGCAGGAAACCAAGTAGAAAAGCATCACTAAGAAACGAAAAACAAGATGAGTGGAATCACAAGGGAGACACTTGAGCAGAGTCGAGCCTTCCTCTCCCCCCCTCCATCCCCACCCACCCACACATAGGAAAAGGCACGGCACCAAACAGGAGCTGTACTCTAGGTATGCATTTATTGTACAGTGATAACGAGTAGTCGAAGCCTCCAATTCCAGTACACTACAAAGGTGATCTTACAGAGGAAAATGGAAAGGGCGTCCAGTATTTTGATACAAACGTGGGGGCCTATGCACGAAGGTGTCCCTCCACAGGATCAATGCGCATGGAAAATCAAGTCAGAAAAAAAAGATGACAAACAGAATAAATCATGAATATGGAAGGCAGGCAGCAAAGTGAGCACGAAAGAGAGACGTCCCGAAGACCTAGCTATAGATGGCCAAGGTAACGTAAGGGTCCCTCTGGAGCGCTGCTCCTCATAACATAGAAAAGACAAACCTAACCTTTGTATTGGTAGTAGAGGTACAATGAAGTTTAAGCCTTCCAAAATAAGGACTAGGCTTTTCTAAGAGAGAAAAAGAAGGGACTAATAGTATGTCTATAGACACGTGGAACCCATGCACGAAAATGTTCCCATTCAGTATCAACGCGGATGGGAACAGCAAGTAGGGAAAGAAGAGGAAGAGTTTCATAAAGATCGTTAGTAAATGCAACAAAAATTATAGAAGTGGTTACGAAATTTATTCCAGCGGCCTAGGTTATGCTAATGTAAACCATGGAGTCCCCTGGGGCTTTACTCCCCGTAACAGAGGTTGGGCGAACCTACTAAATATATAGCCAAGAGCTGTATGCATTCAAGATAAGAAAGAAAAGTGTTCTTTTGAAACTACCTTACGATCTTATCTATTATTTTGGGTTGGCCAAATGTATGTTCATTGTTCACTTGGCAGTGCGCTGCAGTAGAAACCAACCGAAATCTCAAATTTTTTATATAAAGCACTGTAAGTACTGAGTTTCTTCCAAAACAGAAACTGTAGTGTGTCCAGGAAAGCTTGGAACTTAGCAGGGACTACCACGCAAGAGCACAGCAAGTTAAGAAACAATAGAGACAGTTTTCTGCCGAAGCCGTCACGAACAGGACAAAACAGCGATACACTTTGATCGAGAAAGAAAAGCATAGAAGACTTGAAAGAAAAGGAATTACTAAGAAGAGGATGTAAAATTGCAGGAGCAAAGATAGCCCGATTCTGTCCCGAACGCCTAACTGAAGCTAAGTAACTTATGGAGTCCCTCCTACCCTAAAAGCGTAGGATGTTGCGGAGTCACGCCACCGGTAACACGTTAATTGCAGCACGGCATCAACGAGTTGCGGTTACAGAGTCGCTGCTTTAACCGAACCGCTGTTTTAAACCTAAACTTAATTTGTTTTATTTTTCTACATTACGCAGTGCATATTTTTTCACAGGAATAACAAATATGTCCATGCCGTGGCGGCAGCACATCGTGCCAGGTAACAACACCCAAGACGAGTGCAACTCGTTCGTCGTGGGTGGCACCACCTGCTACTATTAGCAGTACTTATTGCATGCAAGGCTTTAGTTCGTATTGGAGGGATACGGCTACATTAAATACTGAGTGCAACTGTGTTAATTTACTAGTTTTTTCGAATTTTTGTGGTTATATCTTCTGCAATCGTGCAACTCAGCGCTCAAGGCAACAAAAATAAAATTAAGAAGATTTATACTTACAGAAAAAGGACTTTACATTCCACGAAAGAACATGCATACAGCCGACATACAAGGGTTAAGTAACTCAGAATTTATTTAGAATAGCGAGTTTGAAACCGACGGAGAAACAGGCCCATACCCAAGGAGGAGTCGAGGGTCAGGCTAAGGCCTCTCCGACTTACTTCCGTCGCAAAACAAAAAGTCACACGGTTCAGTAAATTTGTGTATATAATTTAGAAATTGGTACAGAGAAGAGTTATGATTTCACAAAAATGAAACAAATTTTTTTAAAGAACTGTGAAAACATGTTAGTAATAACCAGCTCTCATTAAAGTTTTGCCGCTATGGCAAAACGCAACCCAAAGGCATTCTATAAATATGTAAATGAAAGAAGACTAAAGAAAGAATCCATAGGTCCGCTCAAAAAACCTGACGGTGCAATCACCAATGACCTAAGAG
>LQNS02020118.1:864618-883268 GCA_001587735.2 Parhyale hawaiensis | reverse complement strand
GAAGGTGGTACCTCCATTCAACGGAGACTTTGCACACTGGTTGATATGTTGGAAGCGCTGCAGGATGGGAGAGCGGAAGGTGTTGCGCAGAAGATGGTAGACCTGACGCAAAGCGAAGCGACTTTTGAGGTAATCTGGTCCTCCAAACCGGTTGAGCGAGACAAAATTGTTGTAGTAGTTTATCATCTTTTCCATCCTGTTCTGAGTACAAAGAGAAATCATTGTTTGCATTTTCATTCGATGTAGACATATTTCTTGCAAAAATAACAGTTAATATTGACCAGTTATAACAAACATCAAGAAAATTCTACACCCCGACAGACAAGCAAAAAGGGCTCGATTCAACATCACACAGATGCAGGAAGGATCGGCGTCTTACTGAGCACTTGTCCTTCCAACATACTGCATCCCATAATAATACTTCACTTTCAAAATAGTGTCCGATGAATCGGTTTGATCACGTACCGAGTACAGGAATATCTGTACAAAACGAATCCCGGTATGGTTTGCATGTACCAGCATATACTTTTGCACAATGCCATCTTCATCCCACCACTCAGTTACTCAAAATTAACAATCTGGTAGTAATTTTACATAAAATTTTTCTTTTAGCATCAGCAAGCTCTCGGGTGACACAAAATACAGTATGTTACCTTTGATTATGCAAATGCAATTTTACTTTATTTTTAAAGAAAAGTGTAACTTTGAAATATCAATATTAACTAGTACATGTATCGCTATGTTGCAAATATAAACAGCACTTGTAAAATATTCAGCAATTTGCTAACTTTATCATACAATTTGCTTATTTACGAGTTTTTACTGTTACCCCAAATTAGCTATGCAACAGTTAATAAAAACGTCATAAAGAGGAAATAAATACAAGTGAACAGGAATATTGTTATTGAACGTTCAAAACCAAGAAATTATAACCAAAACAATTCAATAAACACTGAAATAAGTGTTCAGTAGAAGTTAACAGTTAATTTGTAGTGGCTCGCTCCCGGCCGAGTACCTCTGTCGGTAGCACCTTGGCCCGCGATTCGAGGGCACTCCAGATCAGGGGGGCGTGTTGAGTCGTCACACTATTTAATGACAGGTAAGTACTAAGCAATATCTAAGTGTACATCTATGTAAGTACGAGTGTAAACAGTTCAAAATTTGACATGGTCTGCTTATGTGTAGAGTATAAGCTTGTAATAGTAGTCAAATTTTGATCTCTCATGATAAAGTCTGTTGCCCATACTGGTGATGGCTGGGTCTGGGGCGTGTGGATAGCTGGCCGCTTTCGTAGCTGTCGTTACTGTTGATGTATTTTTGCTTTACAACGCTTGATATTATCTTTTGTTTATGGTGACTATTTTTGTACTTTTTTTTGCGCGCCTGATAGTTTGCTATCCGGATCTGGAGAACCCGGGTTGTTGTGGTTCTGGTTCTCACCCCTGCCGCATTTTTGTGGCAGGCTGAGCTCTCGGTCGTCTCTTCCAATTATGATATGGTTCTGTGCTCGGAGACGCTAGTCAAGCCATCGCCATGTTTCTGAGTTGAGGATCCCGAACTTTGAGAAACCGGTGCTGCGGTTGCGGACTCGTGCCCTGGATTTAGAGGTCTGGCTGCTTACGTTCGAATGGGTGTTGTTGTGTCTAGGCAGAGTGAGTATGAGTGCCCATGCTGCGAGCTGATGGTGCTTTGAGTCTGTGGCTCATTCGGAAACTTTTATTTGTTTTCAGTGTATCGTAGCCCGTCTGCTGATGATAGGGTCTTTGATTGTCTCTTAGATGCAATGGCTAGGATTCGGTCCTCGAATAGGCGTTCTGCTTTTGTCTTTATGGACGATTTTAATTGTCACCATGTGGAATTGTGGGGTTCTGGGAGGACCGATTGCCATGGCCATGCAGCCTGCGACTTTTTTTTTTTTTGCGACTGGCTCTGGTTGTGAGCAATTGGATGAGGGTCCCACCCATTTGATGGGAGGTGTGCTTGACCTCCTGATGACGGACGTAGCAGATTTGGTTGAAGTGTCAGTGGTATCTCCCATTGGTTCCTTGGACCATGGTGCCCTCTCTGCGACGCTGCGAGTCCGTCAGCAGGTCCCCAGTCACTATTAGTCGTGAAATATTTTCGAAGTCCAGAGTGAATTGGGACGCCGTCCCTGGTGCCATCCTTACGCTACCTTGGAGTGTTGTGAGAGAGTCTCCTGATCCTGTGTCTACTTTGGATCGGCTTTTCTCTGACATGGTGCATGCCTATGTCCCTTCCCGCTTCATTACGGTCAGGACAGGCGATCAACCCTAGTTTGATGATGCATGTAGGAGGGCGCACCAGTTGAAGGAGGCATATGCCCGTTGGTATACTAGCCGGTCTGCTGTTGACTTTCAGCGTTTCAGGGAACTGCGGCGTCGGGCTGGGGCTACTTATGAGGAAGCTGAGAGGGAGCACAATTTGAGGTCCGGGGAGTTATTAGCTTCTTCTGTTAGCGCACATAAGTGGTGGTTCACCTTGAAGAGCGCCGTGCTTGGTGTAAACTCTTCTGCCCCCCCCCCCTTTAACTGGTGCTGGCGGTGATCTTGTTGTGGACCCTGCTGGCAAGGCAGACCTTTTGTTGTGCTACTTTGATGGGAAGCAGAGCCGGGACCAGGTGCGCATGCCTTTAGCGTGTGCACCCGTGATAGGGACTTAGTCCCTAATTGCTTAGTGCCCTTTGATACTTTGATTAAATTGGAGAAATTTGAATTTCTTGAAGAAATTGATAAACTTGACTATGGCTTAACTTCTTTGGAATTCCTTCCACCTACTGGACTTAGTCTGTTTTCTGGTATGCTTCCTTCGCTATCAGAAACAGGCAGGAGTCTAGCGTGGGGTTATTGAATATTTCAAATCGGAAGCTGAATTCGGACAATACCGCAATTGACTTCAAGTACAAATTTATTAATTATAATAAGTCTATAAATATTGTTAGCAACTTTGGCTTCCTTGTTTGGAATTCCTTCCACCTGAAGGATTTTGTCTGCTTTTCTGGTATGCTCCCTCAGCAATCAGAAGCAGGCAGGAGTCTAGCGTGGGGTTTTCGAATATTTCAAATTGGAATCTGAAAGTGAAAAATACAATAAATGTGGATATATGTAAGCTAAAATAAATAAAAGCAGTGGTGAGAAAAAGAATCTAAAGATTTTTCTTTGGGCTGGAGATGCTGCAGCTCCAGAAGAAGAGTTGATCCACGTTGAAGTTTTTACTGAAATATTCTTTGAAAGTTTCTCGAATTCGGCATTTGTTTCGGGAATTCCCTCCACCAGGTGGACTAAGTCAGGTCATGATGTGCTTACAAGCCATGATGAATTGACAGGAGTCTAGCGTGGGATTCTTGAATATTCCCGATCAGATTCCGTATTTGAAAGACTAAGTTACCGCATTATGCGAGGCTTCTCCACAAGATGGAAGCTGATTATATCGCCATAGAGCGAGGCTCTCCACAAGATTTAGGGCTTAATTAGCGCATTATGCGAAGCTTCTCCACTAGATGGATGCTGACTCAATCGCCATAGAGCAAGGCCCTCCAAAGGATGAGGGCTAAATTGCCGCATTATGCAAGGTTTCTTCCACAAAATGGAAACTTAACTATAGCAAGGCCTTCCTCAGGATGGAGGGCTAACTCACCGCTTAAGGCAAGGCCCCCCACGAGATGGGGCTAACCTTACCGCCATAGAGCTAGGCTCTCCACAGGTGGGAGAGCTATCTATTCGCTATAGGTGTGGGCCCCAACACGGGGGCTATCTATACAACCGTGGAGCGAATCCCTCCATAAAATGGAGGGCTTGCTTACCGCGTGGAGTGACGCCCCACAAGATGGGGGCTAACTATGCCGCCATAGAGCAAGGCCCTCCACAAGAGGGAGGGTTAGCTTACTGCCGTATGCAAAGCGCCCACTAGATAAGGAGCTAACGACACCGCCATTCAACGAGGCTTCCACGCGATGGAGAGCTAACTCTAACGCCATAGGGCGAGTTTTCCACAGGCGGGTTTGCCTTCCTATCGCTACAGGGCCTTTTTTATCGTTAAGTAAGGTCCTTCACGGGATGACCATTTATTGTCAATATGAGGTCCTCCACGGAGCGGGGATCATTACGGTTCCAAGCGGGCCAAGATTGAGATTGTGACCACAGCACCAAGGCTCTGCAAGATGAAACCGGGAAGTCCTTATCTCCGTGTTCAAGGGTACAGGCTTTTGGATTGAGAGGTGAACTGGAAAGCCCAAAACCTTTTGAGCAGCATAGAGTGGCTTAAGATGATAGGAGCTTCGGGTCCTAAATGAACTTAACGTAATCGCTAAGACGTACATAGCAGTGACGTAATAATTGTGAGGCGGGGAGATTCATACCTCTTGCGTCTTGTGCGAACTACCTCTAAAACCGACTCAGACGAACCGTTATTAGTACCAGCAACATCGACAATTAGATATGAGGATATCTATGTTTTCCGGCTTCTGATATTGGTTATGGTAAAAGACCAACACTAGCTAAGGATCCCAACGTTAGACTGGACTAAGACGGTTAGGACATTTGCTCAGCTGCACGGCAACAGTGGATACATATAGCCTGGTCTAGATGGGTATGTACAGCGCCTATACCGGCTAGAGATCTATATCCAGAATCTTACCAGTATAACCGATAAGCAGTTCTTTGGAAGGGTTAGTATCAAAACCGCTCAGGTATCGCTTTCGTGAGACCGGGATCGACGGGGGCTAGAGATCCCCTGACTATAGGAAATATTGCGCTAAAATTGGTCTAGACATTTTGGTAGTTATTGATATGGCCTAGGTTGGAAGCACGATGCCTCAGAAGCATTACCTTCGTTTTTGTAATGGCGACGCGTACAGGTTTCTTTCGGGTTAGACGGAACGTACCCCGCGCCCGTCCAAACGGCACCGGCACCTTTGGGCGACTAAGCATAACTTAGCCGAGTGACAGCAGCAGGGGGCCCCTATAGACGTAGTTTGTGATTTAAAAGCGTCAAAACTAGCTCGGAAGTTTCCGACATTATCAACAGTCGACTTCGGGCAGGAGGATGTCCATATCCCCGGTTGATCTTTGCTACAATAATACCAGCCTCTTCGGCGGTACAAGCGTAAGACTACACAAACGTCCTAGCTTTGGAATTGAGCAATATTGTAATAAAGGAGGGGCCTTAGAATTAATGCCGGTAAAAGTCGTGGAAGCTGAGACGTCCGAACCAGAAAACCTATGGAACTGTCAAAGAGTAAATACTTGACTGGTATGCCAGCTGCATGAAATCGGCACAAAGTTTGGCTTGGACGGGCCCAAAAATGGAGAGTAAGCTGCCGAATGAGCCACATAAAAAAATAGCCGCAAGGCCTCAACCAAACTGCTGGAGAAGCAGCGAGAAAGGCACGCTCGATCGTTGGGCGACTAACGCTGACCAGAGCAAGGTTTGCAGTAGTGACCGGAGCCAGAGAACGAAGTTTTCGGAAGACCCGGCGGAGATCGCGAACTGCCCTTTTCTCCTGCTCACTTGGCAGTCAAGCCAAGACGAGAGCGACCTTGATTACCTGCTTAGACAGCAGGCACCCTAGTAGTAGTGTCAAAAAACAGTCAATAGAACCAAGAGAAAGCAGACGATGGGCTAAGCAGATTTAGGATAGATACGCTAGCGCGACCTCTGGATAATCTCTTAACACAACAGCTCTTATGTGCTACGGTAGAACTAAACGAGAGCCGAGGTGCCTTCCTTGTTAGAAATTCCTAAACCGGGCAATTCGTGACGAATGTACTCCTGCCACTAAAATAGGGAGAAATGGAAACGAAAGAGGCCTGGTCAGTCGAGCGGGTAAGTCGGGAGAACTCGAAAGTTACTCGACCATTTATCTTACGATAGAAACATCATCGGAAATTCTGCAGCAGAGGCTGGAATGTTGGGTTAAAGAGTGACGAGATAACAGATAGCTAACCACGAAGGCGACTCTAAGTTACCCACCAGAGTACCGAATCTAGACTAGGGTACGTACGATATTACGAATGAAATCTGTACAGATTGTAACTACACCGGCTGAAAGGTTGAGGATGCACGGCTATATCGACGTGCAGCAGAGGGTATGGCATCTTTGCTTAGGAATTCACCTAAGACGGACAGCGTCAACAAGGTGATTCAAGTAGCTACAAATCAGTCAGAAAACAGACTGCTTCCACCAAGGCTTTATATTCATTTATACATAATTACACTTCTGTTTTTCAGCAAATAATTTCTGCGCAGTACCATAATAGCAGGCACAACTCGCTCTGAATCCAATCGAGGTGGTTAGCTCATTACACCTTTCCTTTGATGTCCTTGAGGATCCTTCGGACGAGGTCTAGGTCACGCTATGCACGCCACCCATTTTCTGTAGAGGTGATGAGGCAGTCCGTGGCCAGCGGGGTGGCTAACAGAGAGTTATCCCCACAGTTCAAGTAGCCGCGTACAGCAGGTTCATCTGGCATTTCAGTAAGCAGGCGGGGCTAACCTGCAGTCGGCTCGTCCTATCGGTAAGCCTAGAAGCTGAGCAAGCGGCTCATTCACCGTCCCTATAGGAGTTTTTTAAATTAGTTAAATATATGAGGAGATAAAGACTCTTAACTGCAGCGATAGGGAGTGTTTGTAATTTTGAAAACACGCAATTCCTATTTATACCTCGACGCGGGGCTCTCTCCTAAGCTTTGGGCCTCCTTATTCAAACTAAGCATGCTTCGGCGCTGAAAAAAGCGGTGGATATGCGCTTAGGGACGCGGAGAGTTGACTCTGGTTGATACTTTGAAAAAGGATTGATGATTGCAAATTACTAACATAGCTGTTCGGGAAGTAGGTTCTAATTTGGCAGCTATCGAAATAACTAAGTTAACACTGGCGGGCCTGATACCGATACAAGGGCAAGAGCTGGAAGAACTATCGGCGAAACTTTTCGGTACTCCTCGCTTGTATTTGTTAAGAAGGAATAACAAGGGGGTTTCCTCTATGGAGACTTCGGTCTAAGCAGTGCAAGGTCTGCAACTATGGATCTTATCATAATCTCCTGAACTTGCGCGAAGAGTTGGTATCGTTGGAACATCGTAGCCGTGCAGTAGTCCGTTGCTTCGGCTGTTAAAAACTTACTGTTGGTCTCCCTTGAGAAACTAAGTTCGGGAGACACATGTCATCTACACGTACATTTTTACAGAGGATTTCGTAGCTTCGATAATTTTCAGGAAAGTATTTTCGCTGCTTCAGTAGCAAAATTATAGATTTTCAAAAGCAAACGCAAGCTGAAATCTTAAGTGTTATCTGAAGACGTTGTAGGGGTACCGGGGTAGATTGAACTGCAGAGCCCAAGTAAGTTAGGTAACTCTAAGCGGCAATCACGAGCATTTGATTGAACAGATAAAACAAGAAAAATGGGAGAGCAAACTTACCCAATGTGAAACCAGAAGACTTTGACACAAGTAACAGCGGGAAACAGCAGGGAAGGTAAGAGGGAAGGCACTTGCAAGCCCAGTAGCAACAGTAACTAAACTTCAGGTGAAACAAGGCAAAGTATAACTATGAATACATTTAATAAGGAGACTCACCGGTTACATCTGACACTCTGTCAGAGCCAACATTGCAAACCCCATGTACATACAATAACGAAGCTCTATAGAGGCGCAGCAAAAAAAAAATGAACATAAATCATATACACAATTACAAATTGCACCAAAATGAATGAAGGGTAGGTACCGGATGAGATGGAGGGTTATTAGTGGATTAGTAGGTCGGTGTTAGGTATGGGTGATGTGATACCAAATATGGTTCAAGGTATTCCTAAAGAATTAAGTGGATCCACTGATTTACCAATAGAATACCGGCATTATCTCTAAATGTAAAGTTATTCGCGTCCAATTATCCAGCATCTAGATGAACAAAGTTGGGGCTCTAGAAACGTGATCCAGTAGGTGCAGGACGGCGTCAAAGTTTGTGTTCCAGATTTGACAGTCAGAGTTAGCAATGCTTTGCCCAGGTTTGGTTGCTCCTACAAGAGGAGGAAAAATAACAGAAAATGGAACATAACAAAACAGAACAAAAGAAAACATAGGAGCCAAAATAAAATCAGTAAATCGAAATTACTGAAAATAAAGGTTTTCAACACAACTGACTAGTAGCTTAACAGCAAGGACATTGATGAACAAGAGACACAACAAGTTTTAAAGTCCACTACTTGACTTAAAGTAGTCACTGGAAGTAGAAGGCTATGTACATCAATAGGTCATTTCTGTCATTTGTTGTCCATATATTTGAAGAGAATTTCAATCTAACATAGGCTAGTGAAAGGACGAACGAGAACTCCTTGAGTTATCTGAAGTTTCAACTTTTCAGTAAGCCAGTTCCATCATGTGAGCCTAATCAATTTGACACCTGGTAACACTTATTATATTCACAATAGCTATATCATGATGAAAAACAAGGAAAGTCTATGATTTATTCAATAGCTAGCTATAATGTAAAGGAACTACAGTTCGCTATCTGGTATCATGAAACAGTAACTTGAAGAGAATATATTAAATTGATATTGAAACAGTAATAATCCAAATGAAGTATGCAAAGTAAATAAATACAGTAAAGTAAGGCCCAGCAAACTGACAGAGTACCAGTGAGGTTAAGAGAACAGTGGATTGATGACTTACCACATGGAGCAGCCAGTCAGTCAAGAAATGTTACAAGCTGGCTGTCAGAAATGTTAGAAGCTGGCTGGGGAGGCAAGTAGGACGGATAACAGGCCTGAGAAGAGAGACAGGAGCAAGACAAATAAAACAGAGAAGGACAAGATGCTGCAAAAAGCAGGGTTGACAACAAGAAACATAGAACTTCAAAAGAATACAAATAAACAAACAAGATGCGGGCAAGCAATGAGTAATAAATCCATGAAGGAAACCATTGAATTCACAAAAGCCAATCACAAGGAGCAAAGCAGGTATTAAAGGTCACTATAATTTAGCTCAAGCAAGGAGCAAAACTCACCTGATCAATATAGGTGAGACAGGACAGATGTGAAAGTGCATTAATACAGAAGCTGCATAAACCAGGTGATGACAGGCAGGTGGTGATTGGTCAAGCAAAGTGGAAACTGACAAGCAAATAACACTCAACACTGAATCAGGCAAATGACTAGTGTATCAGTCTGCAAACATGCAAAAGAAAAACATTAATTGCAGATTGAGAGAGAAACCAGAGCCCTCATAACGTCGCGGAGAGCGACTCCAGCTTCAGCAAGTGTAGGTAACTACTTCACAGAGGCTAAGGATCAGCGGAAGCATAGGGTCATGATACGAAATCACAGATGGACTAACATTAACGGATAGTAGCTATGTTTTCTGTTCAGGCTAGATTGAGCGCGGGATAAAGGCAGATTCTAAAAGGCGCAAGTCAAAACTACTATTCGCAAGTTTCAGAGCGTTACAAGTGTCTACCGACACACGGACACTTCGCTACGCAACATGCAAGCGAAACGAGGGCTAAGGGGATTGCCTTAACCGTCGATACGTGTATTTGACCCAACTTGGGACTCATACAATTTTCGTAAAATTTTGCTGGGCGACTTGAGCGCTGTGATAGGTCCTCGTGAGACTCTGCCCCGTACAGTGATTCGCTTACACGCGTGGAACTCCGACGCTAGGTTATGGAGTATACAGATACTGTACCATTAGGACAATTAGTGCTCTAAGAGACAGGCGTAGACGCTGCTCTGGGAATGCAAGGGCGGCTCTAACAGTAACATGCGGGGCTAGATACCGTACGACTGTAGATGAAGAATGCAGGTACGGCACGCTTAATATAAGGCCGAGTCCGTTTTAAGAAAGGTACAAATAGGGCCCAAATACTACGGAAATATAGGTACTAGTCTCGATACGAGGCTGCACACGCCGTGACAGCAGTCGGTGGCTTTTAACCCATTTTCCTAGCCAGAGGTGTTTAGCGGACCCATTCTGGGTGCGTGAGGGGAGGTGTACACACAGGACTGGATCGCCTATGGCTTCCTCCTATAAAAAAAGAGTACGGAGCCTTACACCAGGATTTCTAGCTTAACTAATTTACGATGACACCATTGTACAACTTATATTAGGAGCAGGACTTCAACTGACACTAAGCCCTGGCACACCTAGATAGGGGAGAATACTAAAGAATTAGTAGAAGTTTTTTTGCTGGCTTAGTAGTGGAATTGATTCTGGTGGTATAATCATACCAGACCAAAGCCACAAGGAGAAATCCCAGCTAGGGATTCTTACACCAGGGTTACAAGATGGACGAAAAAACTAAAAGCAGAACTTCATCTTGTACAAGATCTGGGCTTAACCTATATAAGGCGGTAACCTTAAAGTAATCAAGCCTTGTTTTTCGGTCTATATCAGGGCAGGCTTTGACCTTCAGAGTGGGTCCTGGTTAAAAAAAAAAATCTGGAATCTCCAAGACGACTCTGGAACTAGAACAGATTTTCCGTGGGGTAAGCTTGAGGATTGTTCCAATCCAGCTTACCAAGGGCCACATAACAACAGGACTTGGCATGGCACATAGGTCCTGGCTCGAAGCTTAAGCAAGACTAAGTCGGCAATTATATAAATATATACTTCGAGTCCTAAGTGTAATACAGGGACTCCAGGTTCACTAAGCCCTGTTTGCCTTATCCAGACACTACTTGAGGCCAGGACTATAGGACAGCACGGGTCTTGAGAATAGTAACCAGATATAGAAGATGGCGAACGCAAATCCAGAAGGGCTGGTCAAGGTGACCATGAATCCTCAAGTAGTTACAGGCAAGACAGGCCATCAGACTGTCGAAGTTAAATTTTCATCTCTCATATGGTTGGGACTTAGCTCCAACATCACATTACCTTGGGATAGCAAGGCAAGAGAGAAGGTAAAGCTTTACGAGTAAACTCAAAAAGAGTTGCAGTTTAACAACAAATCAACATAATAGCCACAGAGACGTGGATAAGAACATAGAAGTGGATGAAATCTTCAAGAATTGGAGGAAGCCTGGGAAGCTCATCTGCGGAATAGCTATATATAGATCTATAGACAAAGACTATACTACACGGTATGGAACATATCGAATAAGAGTCGAGCTCAAAGGCTGGATAGGTCTCAGGGATACAACGCCTGACTCAGGCCTTTGCCGAATGCGCCAGTGGCTAGTACAGATGGAGAATAACTGATGAAAAAGCCCCCTGTCCTTCCTTGCAAGAGGCGATCAAGTTGGATACACCATCAAGTTGACAATGGCCGAAAGTTTTCCTATTGGTGAAAGGGAAAAGGCAAGTAGCAGACAGGGAGACAGATGGCAGCAGAGAAGCCGATAACAGCAAAGAAGCTGATAAAATGCAGATGAGCTTGGAGACAGAAGGGCTTCAAGAATTTTAATTTATGTGCACCCTCCAGCTCAGGGCGCCTTAGAACCCCTCCCTGCTCGGTAGAACTACGCTGTTGGTATATCAGTGCTACCGACAGAGGTACTCTGCCAGGACCGAACCACTGCAAATAGTTGAAATGTTCCAATGTATACTTTTGTAGTGGCGAGCGTAAGGCAGAGTACCGTACCTCTGGAGGCTGACTCTTTACCCAAATCCCATACATTCTGGACTGACTTTAGCTCGTCGTGTAGAAGAACTCCTGGCGCCCTGAGCCTGGTATATATACCTAACAGGGGCTGGTGGGGTGAAAGGATGGAGGGGTCCTTGGAATTTTGGCTAGTTGCCAGTTTGGCCAAAAGGGTCAGTTTTGATTCCTGCACAGGAAACAACTAAAATAGCAGATTTTATCATGAAACATCAAAATTTGACTACTAGTACAAGCTAATACTCTACACATAAGCAGACAATGTCAAATTTTGAAAAGTTTGGACTCATACATGGTTATGTACACCTAAATATTGTAGAGTAGGCCTACTTACCTGTCATTAAATAGTGTGACGACTCAACACGTCCTCCTGATCTGGAGTCAACTCGAATTGCGGGTCAAGGTGCAAAAGTGTACACTGGAACATTCCAAATATTTTGAACATGGCAACCTCCATTTTTCACGATTTTTATAAGACAATTATCAACAGACTTTGTCAGGTTTGATATTTCACATGGTGCAATAGAATCTGCAGTTTTTACTGTATTCCACTGGCTTACTTTGCTCAAAAACTGCCGACCACCTGCATAGACCTTCCTTCTGATCATTGCCCAGAGGTTCTCAATGGGATTTAAATTTGGGCTCTTCACTGGCCAGATCATAATCTTTTTGAGTTAAATCCTCCATCCGCAAGCCAGTTAGTAAGCAGTGTACTGTGCTCGGTGTGAAGGAGCGTTATCGTGCTGAAATATGAACTTGGATCTGCGTGCGATAGTCAGCTCATCAAGCCATGGAATCAAGTTGGCTTAAAAAACCTGGCACTACCTTTCTGCATTCAGTTCAACTCCTTCTGCCACTTCAAATGGACCAATAAGTGTTTCACCTACTATCCCGGCCCAAAACATCACACCTCCACCACCTTGTTGAGGCTCAAGTCGTGTCTGTTGATGTCAGTCATGAGAGGACCCATCGAGACGCCCATCCATCTGGATTCAAGAGTGGCTCTGCATTCGTCAGTAAATATGACATTGGCGAAATGAGTTTTCATGTTCTCTTCAGCCCATTTGACCCGATTTGTTCATGAGTTTTTGTTAGAAGTGGTCGTTTAATTGCCTTTTTCACTTTCCCTAGCTTCTGCAGAACCTCACATCTTGTCTTTCTGCTTAGTATTGGAGCTCGAGCGTCTTCAAATATCGCCTTACTTGTAGAAAGTTGTTTCTAGCCTTAGAAACCTTCAAATGTCGCATATCTCAAGCAGTCAATTTCCTCATAGAGGCTCTATCCGCAGTTTTCCAATGGACTTTACCTTCAATTGCATAAGCCTTAATTGTTCAATGATCACGCTGTAATTCCTTGGAAACTTCGAGTGTTGTCTTACCAGAAGCCAATAACGAGGTCACTTTGATCTTTTCGTCACTGGTTAGACCCCTTTTCTTGCCCATGTTGACTAGAGAGTGATTGGCATAATCTAGCGTAACAGCAGAAAAGTGCAGCAGGCCCATTTTTCAGGAGATATTAAGGTTTGATGCAAATTTTCCATCTAGTGCAATTGTTAGGCACTAGCTTTACCAACAACCAAACAATACTAAGGATTTATTATTACAAGACAGCACCTATGGAATACAAAAAATTTCACCTTGAAGGCCTGACCACAATTATGTGGCTACCAGGCCGCCGAGCAGCAAGCATGTCACACATGGAGTCCAAGTCCCAACATCTCAGTGATGGCTCCACATCTTCCATTTGCTCAATGTAATTCTGTAACCAAGACACAGAGTGAGAACATACATTGATATTAAATATAGCATGCTGGCATGTGTGACACTACTGCGGCTATACAAGCATAGCAGATGGCAGAGTAGGCAGCCGAATGCCTAGTTAGTACTGGTATGCAATATATAGCCATACACAAAATTATAAGGTACCCCAGGAAGAGTTTGTTTTTAGATATAGCTAGCTGAGATTTTACCCGTGTGAGTGTTATCCAATGACTGTATGGTATCAGAATAACATCACAAATAACAAAGTTAGATACATTTTTTTTCTATAACGCTGCTTTAACTACCTAGCTAATTCAGTCATGGCAGTAGGCTAAATCACGTGTAAGTTGTCTGAGGAAATCCTCCACAATCAATAGTTACAGCAGCCACTTGAACTAATTCAGTCTCCAGAATGCCAAAATGATTAAAAGCTGTGATAAAATCCAAAGGAGGCCATACTAAGTACCTATTAGTTACTATCATACTTAGCTAATACTATAACTCGTGTTAGGAGGGATCATCAATAAAGTACGCATATATTCAAGCAGATGTTTTTATTTTCCTCAGTAGCCTTATAATCTATCCATTGCTGTAACTACATTGTGAAGTGTAATCTATCCAGCAATCAGGTAACAAATGGAGCAAACATAACAGATAGGTAGCTGTTAAAGATTTAGATAGCACAAACTACAGACTGAACATACACTTTATAAAGGCATCTCAAACCAGTACCTATACACTCCCATGCACCAAAGAGAAGTAGCTACCCACCTGCCTCTGCAAGATCGTGCAGCATGAAAACTTCAGTTTTTGTGCTGCACAAACACGCGGAGGAAGGTTTGTTTCACTTGCGAACAGGAAAGCATGCTGCTATTTGGCTATAGTTTATGGACAAACTTTTCTTAGTGTAACAGTTCTCAACAGATCAAGTAGTTACCATACTGTACTGAACAGTCACCAAATCAGGCACTTCAAAACTTCAAATGGCATAAGATATTGAAAAAATGAGAATAACAAATAGTAAAGTGTTTGCCATCAGTAGACTAGATGTTTTCCTGATACCAAACATACCAATAGCTTTCAAATTTTGGCACAGTACCTGAACATCTCCAGGGAAGAACATTACAACATCAACAGCATTGGACGGCTGCTGCGGTGATGCATAAAGGATGTGGTTGGCTCTGTCTCCATAGCCTATAATTGGGCCTAGTCTCATGGCAGAGGAGGTGTGATGACAGGAAGATAGTAGCAAAGAAAAAGATGAACACAGCTTAATAAATTGTACCCTCAAATTCATACAAAACATGTCATTCTGAAAAATGAAACAGTCGTGTTATTTGATGGGTAGTCTTTGAGAATGCACAGGGAAATTGGGCAAAACTAACAACTTATTCATTAAAACTTAATTTACGGTATCTATGTCTAAACAAATAAAAAATACATCAGTGCATATTAGAAGTAGCTAGCAACATACATTAATGCACAAAAGAGGCCATCTTTGATTACAGTATGTCTATTAAGCAAATGTCATGGCATCAAACAAAATAGAAAAAAAATATTAGGGTACAGTAACATGTCTAGAAACCATCCACCATGCAAGTAGCCATCAACTTAGCACTGAAAAACTTCATGGGTGAAAACTAGCAGGGTTAGCAAGCCGTGCATAGACTTAAACTGTAGGCTACGTAGTGCCACACCATCCCTGAAAACGATGGGCAAAAATGGTGGTGGTTTTTACATTTTTCACTACCTAGTAAGCAGAAAATTTATTAAATGTCGAATAAAATTCCTAGATCTAAAAAAAAATATAAAAACAGATGAAAACCTTTTTTTTTTTCTTGAATAAAAACCATGGTTTTGATAAAAAAAAAAAAGTTTTTGCCAACCATGGCCCTAGGTAGGGAATGTGGGTAAAGAAGCCATGACAATATTGGAGGAAAAAGGCAGTTGGTGTTACAAGGCCTATGAAGATAATGAAGTGGAGTCTGTGGTAAAAATGATTAGAAACAATTAAATTTCAACATGTGCAGCTGTACAGTACGTAATATACGGTATAATTAGCTAGCAAAGTCACACAATTAAAAGCAGGGTTAATATTCTGGCAGAAGTGGTGGGAACACAGTCGTCACACCAGAGTGGTGAGGAAATCAGAGTAACATGAACATTGCAAGAAGTGATTAAAAGTAGCTTTCCTAATGTGTAATTGATAGGTACAATACTGTTTGTGAACCATAGTCCTAAATTTCAAAAACCAACACAAAGCAATATAGTAAAGGCGATGAAAACAGGAAAAAAAACATAATACAGTGAAAAATAATGCGGGAGAAAAAAGTATGTACATTGTGATAAAATGCTAAAAAGTAAATAAAAAATTGGGAAATTCAATTCTGATAAAAAACTGATGAATAAGGGTATTTAAATCTGTGTGCTATTCTGTGATCAATTCAAATTTTTTCTTATAAATGTAAATGGTAGCTACCTAGTGTATCATTTAATGTATAAAAACCACATTTAATCTTGAACTCTAAGGCAACACTAGCGCCATTCCGCCATTATGGCCATTCTGTTAAACAAAGGAACAGGGACAAAAATTCCCTATAGAGTTTCTCCTCTAGTTGTATTCTAAACTTGTTTACTTGAGTATAGGGTAACATGTGTAGTACGTGTCCACCATGCCAGCAGCCGTCCACTTGGCACTAAAAAACTTTCTGGGTGAAAACTAGCTGTGCTAGAAAGCCATACATAGGCTTACACTGTAAGTTAAATAGTGCTGAACTACCTATCCCTGAAAATGAAGGGAGAAAAAATAAAACAAAAAAATGGTCGTTTTTTTGCATTTTTTCACAAAAAAAAACATGAAAAAACTGAAAGCCACCACAATTTTTTCTTCTTAGCCAAAAAACTCAATAAGTTAGGGTAGCACCCCAATGGGGACGTGATATACTAGCTATACATGACACGCACTAGCAGCTTGTACCTAATGCGCCGTGCATACCGACGCAATATACAATACAGACAGCTGGTACCTAATGCGCCGTGCATACTGACGCGATATACGATACACAAAATGCATAGACAGCTGGTAGCTACCTATGCGCCGTGCATACTGACGTGATATATGATGCACAACATGCACAGGCAGCTGGTACCTTATGCGCCGTGCATACTGACGTGATATACGATGCACAACATGCACAGGCAGCTGGTACCTTATGCGCCGTGCATACTGACGCGATATACGATGTACAACATGCACAGACAGCTGGTACCTTGTGCGCCGTGCATACTGAGGCAATATACGATGCACAGACAGCTGGTACCTTATGCGCCATGAATACTGACTCAATATACGATAAACAACATGCAAAGACAGAAAAAAATGCTATGGGGTCGTGGTCAGGTGGTGAGCTTTTGGAGGTCAGGGGCAGGTAGAGCGCACTATGCAACCGCAACAACCAATACAGCTGCCACTGCTGCACCGCACGCTCCGGCCACACAAGGCACCATTTGCTTCCAACCGATTCTGGTCTCACCTAACCTTATCCTGTACTGACCCTCTCTTCAATCTCAACTCCTAACCTCTAACTGAACGGCCTCGCGCTACTTTCCTTTGACTCGATGGGTTCCCGGTCACTTCTGTGGCCTAGCCCGGTTGATTGCTGACCTGTTCACAGCAACATTAGGCGGCAAATACCGTGACGAAGGATCTCCCCCAATAACTAAAGTGGCACTTGTGCCCTTGAGAGGGGGGTTGACTTCTTTATGAAGTGCACAGGGTCCAGTTTCTGCTCTATCTTCCGGGACCCTTGTGGGATCGCGCTGCCGCAGCAGGTTAGGCTAAGAAGGGATTAGCCTATGAAGCGCGCCGTGCATACTGACGCGATGTACGATACACTACATGCACAAGACAGCTGATACCTTGTGCACCGTGCATCCTGACGCAATATGCTGTACACAACATGCATAGACAGCTGGTAACTTAAGTGCCGTGCATATTGACGCAATATACGATACACAACACACACAGGTAGCTGATATCTTATACACCTTCCAGTCGATCATTGCGGTTATCTGGTTGACCACTGTGGTCGATCAATGGACTGCAATGTCCGACCAGTCGATCATTGCGGCTATCTGGTTGACCACTGTGGTTGATCAATATACAGTGGAACCCCGTTTTCCTGGACAGCACGGGGGGAGGCCGTTCCGGGAAACTGAAATTTCCGGGAAAACGAAAAATTTTCAATTCCCGGAAAAACCCCGTTTTTCCGGACGTATGTCCGGCAAATTGAAACTAAATTCCGGGATATTTCATGCCAGAAAAACCTCCGTTTGCCGCACGTTAATGAACGAAAATGAAACTACTGTGTGCAGATGCATACTGAACAAAAATGGCGGCGATTGCCTTCCGATTCCCGGAAGAGACGCTGCGCAATAGACGAATTTCAGTATCTGCGCAGCGTCACTTTCAAGAATTCTTCTGAAGGTCCGGAACTTCTGCCGGACTTTTTCCGGGAAATGCCAAAGTTTTCTGGTATTCCGGCTTGGTTTCAGTTTCCCGGAATGTTCCGGGAATACCCCGGAAAAGTGAAAAAAGTCTGGGAAAACCAGAAGTCCGGGAAACCAAGTTCCGGGAAAACGGGGTTCCACTGTACTGCAATGTCCGAACAGTCGATCATTACGGTTATCTGGTTGACAACTGTGGTCAATCAATGAACCTTAATGTTCAGCAGGTCGATCACTGCGGTTTCTATGGTCGGCCACTGTGGTCGACCGATCGACCACAGTGGCCGTTATGGTGATTGGAGACTAACGCCATCCTGAAACAAGAAAGGTACAAATGTTAGAATATGAAACCAAGTGCTAAAAGGTGCACCAACTAACTACAATGAAATGTTGATAATTGTGGTTCTAAAAAAATAATTTTGAATTTTAATCAGAGACTAACTATTTGCATGCTTTTTGCCTGCAATGTCTGATCACCCCACCCCCTGTAGGAGGGGGGGGGGCTAAGTGGACTCATGAAAATAGATTGAATGTTCCAATGAACACTTTTGCAGTGGTGAAGCATAGCAGAGTACCTCTGTCGGTAGCATTTAGACTCGCATAGCCGAGGCTTCTCCATGACAGGAGGACAGGTCAGAGTCGTCACACTCATATAAGACAGTTAAGTACTCTTTTAAATTTTTCCAAAATTTTATCATTTTCCCATGATTAGTGAGGTATTTCTTCAGTATTCATGCAAAAATCTGAGCTGAGTTCGCTGTTAGGCTTTTCTGTGAA
>LQNS02020118.1:788555-805763 GCA_001587735.2 Parhyale hawaiensis | reverse complement strand
CAAGTATGAAATTCTGAGAGAGATCTGGAAAGTGGTGGCTGTACCAAGTGTGATGTATGGTATGGATGTTGTGCCATGGAATGAGAGTGAAATCAGCAAGCTAGAAGTGATACAAACAAAGGCACTCCGAGAGGATATGGCATGGAGCACATTTAAGGAACACATGATGGAAGGTATGCTGAACTATAAAGTACAACTGGAACGTATGGATAGTGGAAGGTGGGCTATTAAGATGCACCTGTGGAATGTCCACAAGAGCAAATGGGAAAGAGTGTGTAGACGTACAGTTGATGTTTGTGGCCTGCACGTCAGGTGGGCACACCAGGTACCTGGACTGGCTAGAGATGAATGGCGAGTGCTTGTGGAGGTAGGGGAAGGTCTGGATTGGAATGTGCTGCAGGGGAGAAGAGAAATTGATAGGCGAGTGCAGACATACGGACTTGATAAATGGGGAGGAGGTATGGAAGAAAAGTCAACTCTAGTATGGTACAGAAATAAAGAATGGTATGATAGAAGAAGAGGAGGTGACTTGCTGTTTCAAGCACGGTCTCAGGCTCTCAGTGTGAATGCTCGCACCTATTGGTGGAATGAAACAGGAAGTCGTGTGTGCCAAATGTGTGACTGGGGTGAGGATGAAAGTGTAGAACATTCAATCTTGGAGTGTGCAGCATATTCACAGGAATGAGAGGTAATGATGCAAGTAGTCTTGGAAGAGTGGGGTGCTCAAGAAGGTGTGATGTACGAGAGCATGGGCCTGGAATGGTTGACTCAAATGCTTGGGTGTGATGGAGCGGCAAGTGTGAGGATGATTGTGTCAAGGAGTAGCTACCTGGCAAGAGTGTGGGGTAAGCGAGAGGTGGCGATTAGGGATGGATGAGTTTACCACTGCTTAAGGAGATCCTGACATACTAGGGCTCCACAGGGTAGCACTGTTTAAGGAGTTCCTGACCTACTAGAGCTCCGCAGTGAGAACTACCATGATTTAGGTAGTTGTCGTTTAGTTTTGTGTAGGGATTAATTTGTAGGTACCTATAGCTAGCGTGGATGCCTCCTTGGTCTGGCTGTCCTGCACTGGGGGTGTCTGGGCCTGGGGAGATGCAGAGGTGAGTTTGCAGTGTCTTGTATGGTCGAATGACCTGAGCAGCTTTTACTCCCGCGTGTTTGCTGTGACCGGCCACGATGTTGTGGCCAAACATGTATTATGTAGCTATTTAGAACTGACAAGTCATCTGTGATGGCAAAACATATAGCTATTATGTAGAGCTATGCAGGTATGTCGATCCAAAGATATGATGTCGCGGGTCTGCCCATGCCCTGTTGCACATCACCCTGCTAATGGAATTGGAATTGGCTTAGTGGTGAGGGTTTGGGCAGTTGGTGGTGAGAAAGAGATTTGGTGAATAGTAGGTACTTTTCACTTAAACTCATTTTTGTTCTTTTTTATGTACTTATATAGGTAAAATGAACCATTTTGCAACTTTTTCATGAATACCAATTTTGGGGCAGAAGCTTTATTTTTGAGGGATTTGATATTGAAGTTCCCATTGTTTTCCTATTGGAAAAATAAGGGTAAATATTTACAGGAGGGGCCTGGGTGATTTTTCAATTTTTCTGCACAAAAAATTGTTTTTCTTACACCAATCGTCAATATTGTAGTTACATATTTTAAGTTGGCGCATAGGGCTAACATTTTTTCTTGGTCTTATAAAAATGTGTACTTATAGCATACCTATGCATTCAAAGAAAACATTTCCTGTTCTAGTTGATTAGGTATGGGTTATTTTGAGTGCACTTTTTCTTATATTGCCAACCGTACCCAGTTTGAATGGTTTATCTCCCTTTTTCAATCAGGTCGGGATGGAGATGTCCAAGTACAAGTCATTGGTGAAATTGTGTCTACATTGCTGAAGGCAGTGCAGGAAGGGAAGGATGTAGATCTTAACAAACTCAAGAATGGTATTGCTTCTCGCCATGGAGTCCCTTCAGCCCCACGGCTGGTGGATATCATTGCTGCAGTGCCACCCCAACACAAGGCTTTATTGCTGCCCAGGCTAAAGGCTAAGCCTGTTAGAACTGCATCTGGTGTAAGTTATCTCATGAATATCATAAGTTAAAGTCTTGAGTTGAAATGAAATTTCTGGTCTTTTTAGATGCATTGCTCCCAGTGGTGCTGTGGCTAGGGGTGCTGCATTGCTCATTGTTCTTAAATTTTGGGTTTTATTCCCAAGCCAGGGAAGAAAGTCGTATTGCTCAGTATTGTCAACATTCGCATTTCTGTCATTGATGGACTACTGGGGGGGATGCGAACCTTAAAGTCGGGGTGTGCTGTTGTCATATTAGCCTTTTCTCTATGATGCCATAGCTTAGACCATCTGTGCTTGACTACAGCTGTACACTTCTTTAGACTAGAGGGGATTTATTTTCACTATGATTTTGTGGATATTGGTTTTCTAACTAGGGCATAAGGTTCGAGTGGCTTTATCTTTTACAGTTAGCTTTTGCTAATGTCAAGTTCTCCAGTGAAGTGGTAAATAAACTAGCTATCTATGGCATGAAAGAGTTCAGCTAGGTAAGGGTGTCCATCTCGAGCAGATGTTTGGGTAAATTATTTAATTTGAATTTGAGACTTTCTTCTCATGCTTATGTGTCCCTTCATTTTACTAATTTTTTTGACAAGGCTTCTCTATCAGTTTTCTTCTTGTACAGTCGAACCCCGCTTACCCGGACTTCTCGGGGCGAGGGCCAGTCCGGGAAATTGGGGTTTCCGGGAATCTGTTTTTTTTTCTCGGAACGAGAAACTTCAATTAGCCACCCTTTTTCTGAACACTTTCCAGACATTCTCCGGTCGTTTTCCAAACAGGTTCCGGCCACATGAAATCACTCCCTACCACTTTTTAAGCCCAATGCACTTATGTTTTCCTATCATTTCCGCCCCAGGTGACAAGAGTAACTACGTACATATACATGTAGGTATGGACACTATACAGTATGTACTGTACATTTATATTACTATACAGTACAGCACCTCTAATACAGTAATTCAAAACTAGAGAAACACTGTAGGCTACAGTAGGTACTGTAAAACGTGGTGACCTCGGACGGAGGGTGACTTCGGACAGTTTAAGGAAAAGATTGGACAATGAACATCCAAGCAAATGCTATAAATGGTGTGAAGAAACTATTACTCGTGAATGAAAGATTAATACCTGTGCAATCTTAGCTTGATGTCTTGGGGTCCTGCAATAAGGCTTTGTACATGAAAAAAATCATAAGTAAATAGTGGTAAACCTTCAATTTTATTCCTATCTAAAAAACTTCACCGGAGCAGAAAAATTGGTGCAGTCAGAAGTGAGAGTGAGCATACCACCATATATGGCAATCAATATGATGAGCTTCCACTCCGAGACATTTTAGACTTTGTTTAAAAATATGTCCATTTTGAGTGCTCAAGAAAATTATCTTTGTGTCTTGTTTTTTGTGGGGTGACTTTGGACACCCTTCTGTTCTAATTAGTATAATTTTTTTTAGACTCCACAGCCAATTTCTCTGATTTCAGTGCCATCCAAGTCACTTCTGCAAGAATTTGGCCCAATAGATGTCTCCACTATAGGCTAATGCCTCGTGGCGTAAGACCACCCGAGGTGGGAGCAAATTCAACTAAGTCATTTTTGATAGCCAGCTTAGTCTTGTTTCTCATATGAATGCTGTGTCCAACAAGGCTGGCGCTGCACTGACTGCCCCGTTTAGATCTCTGAATTAAAAACATAGAAAAAGTAGGATACCCCGTGGTGCGACATGATCTGCCGCGGTGGAGACAAATTTGCTTCAATGAAGGCAAATTTGCTTCGGTGGAGGAAAATTCACCGGTGAGAAGTAGAATAAGATGTTGAACTCACTGTAGCTCTAAGTTACCGCCATGTATCATTAGTTCCCTTCATATTGTAGTTCAACATGGTCTCTTTGTGTTTAGTGGAAATGAGCAGTGTTTTTCCATTCCATTATTGTCATTAACCAGCTCTCAACCCAGCTATTTTTGCTAGAGTTTTGCTGACTTTTTTTAAAAGGCCAAATTTTAGTCCGAAGCCACCCTGCCGTGTTCGGGAGTGGCACAGGTAGCCTGAGAGAGGCCAGGGAACCCATAACCTACAGCAATGGGATGGGTGTCCGAAGTCAAACCACCCCTGTCCGGGCCACCCCGACCCCTTGGGTGGCTTTGGTCACTTTTTAGCCACTAATTCTCTAAAATTTTCATGTGTGGATTTTTTTATTCATTGCTAACGTATAGGCACCCCATAGGCCTACAAATACAACTACTAACTTTCACTCCAGCACAAATAATGAAGAAGTGGCACTGAAAAAAACCCTTCATTTTGTTCGAAGTCACCCGTTTTATGGTAGCCTACTGGACATAGGTACCCTCCATAGGTACTAATAACTGTACATACTGTACAGTTATTAGTACCGTACTACATACTAGTACTATTAGTACCGCACTATATACCATGCTGTATGTATAAGGAGCACGTGTTGACTGCAGCCTAGCATACTTAGCCTATCACATAGCTATTGTGTCCATATGCGATTTAAAACACTGTAACATTTGTGACGACATACGGTACTGTATGTTTAAAACATCCTTATTTCACATTCTAATAAAAACTGTTAAAACACAATAAAACGCGAGAAAGAATACTGTACATACGGTACAATCATACACAGTTTACAAATGAATGATCATGCACAAGTGAGAGCAGCGCTGCAACTGACTCACTCTCCGGAATTTGCGTCCGATTCGGACCGACAGACGTGCGCAGAAGTGGATTCTGTACTGCTGCGCCTCGTCACGTCCGAGTAACTGAGATTTGTCCGAAGCTGGCGAACCACATGTTCCGGGGCATCACCTCAGATAGTCGGAAAATGAAGCTGATCTCTCGGACTTTTCCTGGACTTTCATTGACGTCCGGAACTTTATTCCATTTACTCGGATAAAATGTCCCAGGCTCGGAAAATAAAAAAAGTCAGGGAATCTGGGGTTTCCGGGTAAGTGGAGTCCGAGTAAACGGGGCTCAACTGTACTTGCAGTCTCCAGATTGGGTGATCTTTCACTCATGTCTTCCCATCAATTTCAAGCTTCTGTCATGCCCCATCTTTTTTGTCTCTTGCAACACCAGTTAGTGCCAGGGAAGGTGCATGCTGACATGTAACCTAGTTAATTATATATCTGCAGTCGAACCCCGGAACCCGGTTTCCCGGACTTCTCGTTTTCCCGGACTATTTTTACTTTTCCGGGGTTTTCCCGGAATGTTCCGGGAAAATGAAACTAAGCCGGAATACCGGAAAACTTTGGCATTTCCGGAAAAAGTCTGGACTTTCAAAAGATTTCCCGGAAGTGACGCTGTGCAGATACTGAAATTCACCTATTGCACAGCGTCTCTTCCGGAAAATGGAAGGCAACCATCGTCATTTCCGTTCAGTTGTCGTCTGCACATGGTGGTGTTTGTATAAGAAGTGCTATTTTAGTGGTTTAAATTCAATTTATGGTTTTAATTTCCGAGTTTTAATGTGAATGTGATTAATTCCGCAAGTCGCAATAATGCTAACCATTGTAACAGCAGAAATAAGCTATCTTGTGCAGAACGGCACTAACATGAGGTAACTGCCCCCATAAAGATTTTGTGGCTTACGCAATTACAGAAAAAGTTAATGAGGAAAATACTGCGACCACGCGGGTGCGACCACTCGCAAAATCGCGCAAGTGGCGATAGCACTAATACTAGCGTAGCAGCAGAAACAAGCTTTCTTGTGCACGACGGCACTAACATGAGGTAACTGCCCCCAAAAAGATTTTGTGGCCTACGCAATTACAGAAAAAGTTATTCAGGAAAATAGTGCGACCACTCGCAAAATCGCGCAAGTGGCGATAGCACTAATACTAGCGTAGCAGCAGAAAGAAGCTTTCTTGTGCAGGACGGAGCTAACATGAAGTAACTGTCTTCAAAGATTTTGCGGCTTATGCCCTCACAGAAAACGTTAGCTATTAAGAAAAATTGTGTGATAACGTGGATGCAATCACTCGCAAAATACCGTAAGTCGCGATAGCACTAATACTGCCTTAAGTTTTTGGTACTTCATGCATAGATTTATATGTAAAATGCTGTGTGGACTGACAATTCCGCAAATAGCTTCAATTCGGTTCACCAATGCGCGGCAAACCACGGTTTTTCTGGCATTGAATTTTCCGGAAATCGTTTCAATTTACCGGACAGACGTCCGTCCGGTAAAAAGGGAGTTTTCCGGGAATTGAGATTTTCTCGTTTTCCCGGAAATTTCAGTTTCGCAGAAAAGGCTCCCCCCGTGCTGTCCGGGAAAACGGGGTTCCACTGTATATATATATGTACCTACCATATATTCATCCAATCAATAAGTGAACTAGCTACATTCCAGAAGGATGTACACATCTTGATTTATTCACAAGTATAGTAGCTATATACTAAATTTACCCTTATGTGCCTACACCAAGTCAAAGTCAATAAATTCTTAGTCTACCACATTCCACTGCTTGTATTTTTTATGAAATGCATCTTCTTCGCAACTGCTAATTTGTCTAGTACCACCACTATCATCAGTTAAATTATAGCTACCTACTTGCCACTGTCTGCAGTGCATGATCTAATTGAAGCAAGCAAAACAATTTATTTTCTCTGTTAATATTTGTAAAGTTTTATACTTCAGATGTTGTTATGGTATGTAGGGAGCATTTACAAATTTTATAGTTAAATATTTACTCATATTAGAGTGAAACTCCTCAGTGGTAAATTCTGTGTTTTCTGGAATAATTTAATTCTTAGTTACGGAATCAAAGTCACATTAAATAAACTAAAATACCCATCAAAATGTACCTATGCAAGAGAAAGAATACCTTCAACTAGAATGCCTCAGTGGTGCGAGACCATCACCCGCGGTTGGAGCAAATTTCATCGCCGTCATTTTTTATGGCCAGCTAATTCTAGTTTTCTGGCATGGGTCACATTGAGGAAAGCCCACTAGACGCCCTACAAAAAATCATGAACCTAGCTCAACTCCTTCAACCTGTTTTTGAGTGGAGAAGAAATTTCATTGCCATCATGTTTATGGCCAGCTATTCCCAGTTTATTGGCATGGGTCACATCGAGGGCAACCCAGCAGACTCCCGGCAAAAAATAGTGAACGTAGCTCAACTCCTTCGACCACTTATTGGGTGGATAGACGAATACCTATACATGTATGTATATATATATATACATAAATACAAATATATGCATACTTAAAACTTCAACAAAAACATGATCACCTCTCTCACTTTGTTCGTGGGTGATAAAAATATCTGTGTGACACACTTCAAGTAGCTAACTACTTGTTGCTCTCTGAAGAGGACTCCGAATCAAGAACATTGGAAAATGCACACAATCTTGCATATCTTAGCTAATGGTTACCAGTAGCTAGCTATATGGTATATGAAAATTCTGTTAAAGCCAAAGCGCAAGGCAATAATAAAAACTAACTGTTCTGGATGCATCAGATATTCTTTGTAGATGAGAATGCAGAAAATGTTACAAGGTGCTTCTAAGAGAGATGTGCTTCTGGTGCACCAGGGTTGCGCTGCTGGAGTTGGCAACTCTTTGGTTCGTAATGTTTGAATCAGATTCACTGTGCCTCCAAGGAGTGAGGGTCATAATAAGATTCGTTAGTTGTGTCTTTTTTGGAGCTAATTATGTTGAAAATTCAGATTTTTTTGAGCGCTTGAGGTCTGTTGTGCTTTCAATACTTTCAGAAATTGAAGGTGAACTTTCTGTTTTGACTTCTCAATCCTGCTGAGAACCGGACCTCATCTTCATGTCTGGCCCACATAGAAATTTATTACCTAGCTACTCAGGAGTTATAGTTACTGAAGTACTATTCATGTGACTGTGCTGAGTGTGTGTTTGCAGATAGCTGTAGTGGCTGTCATGTGCAAGCCTCACCGCTGCCCTCACATCAGTCTCACCGGCAATATCTGTGTCTACTGTCCTGGTGGGCCGGACTCTGATTTTGAGTACAGCACGCAGAGCTACACTGGTTATGAGCCAACCAGCATGAGAGCCATCCGAGCTCGCTATAATCCTTATCTTCAAACCAGGCATCGTGTGGAACAGGTAGCTACTTTGTTGACATGTGCCTTTGTGTTTTAACGTATATCATTTGTCATGTACTTTTGGTTTTTGACATTTTTGTGTTATAATCTGTTTAATACCTTCTTGCAAGTAGGCCTACTTGATGGTTTTCAGGTGATATATATGTGTTGGATTCATATGAGCATATACTGTAGCTATATGTATTCAGTTTTTTTTTCTTTAGGTTAATGAAAGATAATTAACTGTTTTGACACAAAGACCCAAGACTACCGTTGCAATAAAGGCCTTGATATTGAAGAATTAGTAGGTAAGCCGCAGTTCTGATATCAATTAGCCAGTCATATGCCTATTCACAGAAAAAAGAAATAAATCCATTGCACCAGTTTATCATCTTGAAAAAATCGCATAAAAATTGCTGTGAGAGTTAGGGAAACTAAAGTGACAGTCAAATGTGTTTGTGGAGCTCGTGTGTAGCCATCCTGAATTTAGATGCCTGGTGAAAAGTGAGATTTTCTCCTTTGCATTTGTGTTGAAGCCCTTCAGTAGTACGGTACCTGCTGTAGGCATTTCTAGACCCCGGAGTAGTGGTATAAGTGCGAAAAGTCGTGTTAAATTGGCGCACTAAAGAGCTAAGCTGTTCTGCAGGGCTATTTGTGATTGATGTTATGTTCGTCACCAAAAAGCCTCTAGAAATTAATTTGAAATTTATCCGATATTCCATACTCTTGCTGTGTGTAAAGGTAGGCTGTGCTATTCGTCCTTAGACGCATTTGCTGTATGTATTTTGTTCTACAGGGTGTTCTCTAACTCATGGTGCAAACTTTGACATTATGCATTGAAACCCAAAACAAACACATTTTCAGGAATAACGAAATGCCCAAAAATGCTTCGTTATCGAGATATCGAATTATTGAAATGTTTTTGATTTTTAGGGAAATTTCTCCCTTTCTTAATTTACACGACCCGCTACGTTATGGCAACATGTGTTTACTTGTCTGCTGTCGGTGAACGCTGTATAACACTCCCAACAGCATGGATCGTTTTTAACAAATTTTGAGAGGACAGATATGATCTTGGCGTATGGTGCTGCAAATGGCAATGCCAGAAGAGCTGCTAGACTGTATGCAGATCGTTTTCCCAACCGCCATTCGCCTGATCATCGTAGTTTCACAAGGTTGCATCAGCGGCTGCGAGACACAGGTAGTTTTGAGGTGAATAGAAGACATGTTGGTGGTCCTCGTCCTCAGCGAGCTCGTGTTGATGACGATGAGCGGATACCACGACATTTTGCAACAAACCCACGTACCAGCACTCGAGCCGCGGCAGATGAACTCGGAATTTCGTTCTCACTCAGCAGTATGGCAAACTCCCCATGACAACGGCATGTACCCATACCGTTTTCAGAGAGTGCAAGAGCTCAATCCAGCTGACTTGAACTCTTGTGAACGGTTTGACCGTTAGTTCATGAATAAGTATCAAGAGGATAATGAGTTTCCAAAAGTATGTACTCTTCACTGTTGAAGCAACGTTCACTCGCGTTGGTATTTTTAACACACACTTCCACATTTGGCAGAATGAAAACCCTCACATTGTGCGGCAGAGTAATTACCAATACTGGTTCAGTGTAAATGAGTGGGCTGGTATTGTCTGTAACAATTTGGTCGGACCATATGTGCTGCTGCCTGAGCGTGTAAGAGGAGAGTCCTATGAAGTATTTCTAAGGGTGGTGTTACCTGGCCTAGTGGACAATGTGCCTTTGGATATTCGACGACAGATGTGGTTTTAGCACGACGGTGCTTCATCACATTATTCAATGAATGTGCGACGATACCTAGACCGTACATCTCCCAACAGATGGATATGACGTTCTGGCCCAGTTCCTTAGCCAGCGAGGTCTCCAGATATGACACCTTTGGACTTTCACCAATGGGGGCACATGAAGAGTTTAATTTATGAGACCCCAGTAGAGACAGAGATGGATCTTGTTGGAAGAATAGTGGACGCTGCAGGACGCGTCGAGGATGATCCGCGAGTGTTCGATCGTGTTTGGGACTCGCTTCTGCGTAGGTTTCAGATGTGCACTGACAACCAGGGCAGGTATTTTGAACACTTGTTGTGATTTCAATTTTGTAATAAGCATTTATGAAATCAAACGAGTTGTCATCACCTATGGCTCGGGAGACTGTCCCCACCAGAGTAAGAAAAGCCCACAAATGATGCCATATAGCAGGTCGTGTAAATTAAGAAAGTGAGAAATTTCCCTAAAATCAAATACATTTCAATAATTTGATATCTCGATAACGAAGCATTTTTGGGCATATCGTTATTCATGCAAATATGTTTGTTTTGAGTTTCAATACATAATGTCAAAGTTTTTACCATGAGTTAGAAAACACCCTGTATAGGTTTCGATCTACTGTAAAAGGAAGCATGTAGCATCTCTGTATTGAGAAGACACTTGTAACTGTTTTAATCAATGGTTACTGGAATGGCCTTTCTGAAAGCAATACTGAGAGGTTTCTTTATTGTGAAAGAAAAGTTTTTCATTGCCTGTTTAAATTTAAAACTGTTAATTTTCTAATTGATTCACTGTAGAACATTTTGCATCTGGCAGAATATTTTACACTTTTTCTTAACTATTCATCCTAGTTGCAATATATGTATACTGTTGTCTGCTGAAAATGAGTTTCACTGGAAATACCCTTCATGTGGCGCAGGACGACCCTTTGGGTTATGTTAGTAAGGTTTCCCTATCATATGTTGTGAGGAGTAGTACTCTCAGGACTACACATACTGTAGGTTACCTTAGCTTTAGCGACGTATTCAGGACGTCTTGTCTGCCGTGCCCACTTTATATCGTTATTTTTTTGCTCTTCTTCTTGTTTTCTGACATGGTGTGTTCATAGCTACATGTTGATCCAATTTGGGACACCTTCGTGCATGGGTTCCACGTTTCTATCGATATACTACACTCCCCTTCCTTTTCTGTCTTAGAACACTGTACTGTAGTTGTGTCTAGGGAGGCATAATCAACATTTTCACTCACTGCAGTTGGCAAACAAGGGAGGTGGAGAAAACCGTCACTGAGACGGTTTACATGAGAAATACTGGTAGTAGGCTTAGTAGCAGCTCTCCACAGGTGGCATAGGGTGGGCTCGAGTGTTGGGTTCGCCCATACTATCTTATGGTGAGTAACGCCCCAGGAGAACAGATCAGGCTTTCTGGACATCTCTCTTTCGCCCTCGGTGTGCTATCTTCCCTTTTCCCCACTTTCACTGATTAACCTTGTGGTATTCTTCCTCTTCTTTCCTGACTTGCCCTATCTCTGCGCGGTATTCCACTGTGTAGCGAGTTAACACAGCCTAAGTAAGATGCAGGCGAGGTGCTTCTGTTTTTCTAAGTCCTATCTCTCAAACTACTATCCCCCAACCAGCTGCGTCAGCTGGGCCACAGTGTAGACAAGGTGGAGTTCATCGTGATGGGCGGCACATTCATGGCTCTGCCCCCGGACTACAGGGATTATTTTATTCGTAACCTGCACGACGCGCTGAGCGGCCACACCAGCAGCAGTGTAGAGGAGGCGGTGCTGTACAGCGAGAGGAGCAACACCAAGTGCATTGGTGAGGCTGATGTTCATTTATTGCCAGTGCTCAAACGTAGAAACTGGTGCCGGTATAGCGTTTAGCCTACCTGGGCTCCCGGCACAAAAGTTGTCTGTAACTTGGTTTAGGCAACTAGCCTATGCTAGCCAGGCCAAATCTATCCTAACCTTTTCTTAACTAAGCTAATCTAAGATCTTTTTTCGTATTTACATGTGATGTTTGCCCATTCTATGTTAGAGGAGCAGCGCCCCCCCCCCATGGGGACCCTAGAGATTACCTTAGCCATGCGCTAGTCCTTTGCCCACTTTGCTTCTTTCCGATTTCATACTCCTACTGATGTTACTTTCCTCTGGTTTTCCTCTTCTTTCCTTACTTGCTGTGCCCATGCGCGTTGATCCTGTATGGAAACACCCTCGTGCATGGGTGCCACTTCTATCTTGGCATGCTATATGTCCCTTCCTTTTACTCTTATAGAACAGCTCAGTGCTGATTTAGGGAGGCTTAAACTATCTTCTACTGTATATCTATACCTAACTAAACTGTACCTGAACGTAGAAACTCTTACGTCCATCTCGAAAATTCTCTACGTAATGTGAATAAATACTACTGGAATTTTTTCATTTTCAGGATCTATTAAAACAGTTTGGACCTACTAAGTTCCGCGTGCTTATAATTAGATATTTTAGCCCTGAAAAGTAATGGTAGATAGAGATCCGACAACTCGGCCAGCTTGGATCCAACTCTTTACTACTCTGCCTTTGCAACACTACTCGAAAGAATGCATCAGAATATTTCTTGTTGACATTTTGCATTAGGTGTATTAGTAGTAGCTTGGTGCCATGTTACCATAACTATAACATGGTAAGTTTTTCCTTGCAAGTGCCTTTTCCGCCGGAGATATTGCAGCTTGCCGCAGTTCCTGCTGACGAAGTTTTGCAAAGTTAGGTAGGCTCTCTGAATTTCCTTTTCTGTCCCGGAAGGTGGGCCGCCGATCGAGGAGACCGACTTTTTATGCGGGGCTCTTAACCTTCGCGCGTGCGGAGGGCCACGGAGGGGACTGTCCGCTCGGGCGCTTCTGTCTTCTCTTTTCGTTCTTCATCTCTTGCCGCCTGAGCACAACGTTGTGGTTCCGGCTGTAAGCAGAGTAAATCGTCTTAGATCGCTATTGATCGTCTTAGATTGGGAAATAGCGCGACAATACCAATATAATGATAATGATAATCATGGCATTTGTACATAAATAGTGCCCGTCTTGCAACCTGCTTAGAGTTAATGAATATGGATAAAACGTTTTGATAGCTTGAACATCGATACAAAGAAGTCAATAGGGTAAACGGGCAATATTTAGCGCAAGAAGAATCTTTACTATGCACAAGAGAGGTACGAGTTTTGTGCTAGTCTATAAAATTTAAAATACTTCGGGTTGCCCTTTGTACCTTACAAATCCTGCGAGTTTGGCGCGTGTGCAGCCGGGTGTGGGGTCAACCCAAGTAGCTAGGCCGGGGCTGGGGTAGCAAAAATGACAAAATTGTCCGGGGCTGAGGTTTTTATCAGTCTATACTAAAGACCAGCCAGGATTGAAATTTCACCTGGGCCGGTGCTGGGTTGGCTGGGGCCAGGCTGGCAAAAAAAGTGGGGGGCCTGGTCGGTCTGAAGGAAATGTGGGTTTCGTTTTAGTAATGTTTTTTGCCATCATTCAATGACGGCGCTGGCCTCTAGCTTAAGTACCTAGTAGCTACTACTTTGTTGAATGCAATGTACAATCCTTGTATTGTGTTGCAGGTATCACAATAGAAACGAGGCCTGACTATTGCCTGCGACGTCATCTATCAGACATGCTGAGCTACGGCTGCACGAGGCTCGAAATTGGTGTACAGTCCGTGTACGAAGATGTGGCGAGAGACACCAACAGGTGCGTGGGTGCGGCACTGGCAGTGCTCAGGCTGCTAAAGCACAGTGTCTACGAAAGCCTAAGCTAGTGTATAATTTCATAAAACGGCTACCGTGGATTTTCTGACAGGCCCTCTCTTGACTTTCAGACTCTAGTGTTGAGTTCTAGTGCCGCCCTCTTCTCGGGCAGATATTGCAGCACCTCCATTTTTAAAAATTGATGAATTAATAAGTGCCCCTGTATTGCATCATGTAGCTGTCACACCACCCTCCCTACTTCCAAGCTGCTGACGATTGCCTCTACTCTCCCACCCCCCCCCCCCCCCCCCCCCCCCCCCCCCCCCCCCCCCNCCACCCCCCCCCCCCATAGGTTGCCTCCGCCTTAACTGGGCTTCCAGGAGGACGTCTTTACTTCGAGCCTACTTTACTTGCTTTCAAATTTCATACTTTTGCAAATGATACTTTACCTTTTTTCTACGTCTTTTTCACGTCTTCTCCGACTTGCTTGTTTCAAGCGTGATGGTATGAGAACGCCCAAATCCAGGGGTTCCACGTCTTTCTTGACATAACTGTACAATCCTTCCTGTTTTTTTCCTGGAAAACCTTTGCAGTGGCTAAGGAGGTATATGCCAACGCATGTTAGTTTGCCTCTTCGCTCTCAAGAAGTACCTATTGGTGTTTACTTGAAGCACCCCTGGTGCAATGGCGTATATGCCTTACTCATTTACGGTCATTGCCCCATTTACGAACATTGTTCATAGTGCTATTGCTACGAGAAATTAAGGCTTATTGAAGTATAAATGGGTTAGCGTTAGACACCGGTCGAGGCAATGGAATTCAATCCATTAAGATTGACTTGTTTTGTACTTCAACCTGGGACATTGTATACACAGTTTTCAATCGCGTTGCAGGTGATAATGGTAACCCAAGTGGCTTGAGACGACGAAAAACTCTATTTTGCGTATAAGGATAACCGGTTTTGGCTATGTCTGAAACGTGCTGGGTCGAACTCAGCGCGCCTGTCTTGAGTTTCAGACAAGTCAAACTTAGTGGGCTTGATTTTGTCACCTCAATTGATAAAGCCTCAACCCCGCATGACCTGAATTTAGATAGAGATCGTATAGGAATCGCAATGAGATTGGTAATAACTGACATAATTGTCTTTCTATAGGAACATGATACCGGTAGCTATAGAATAGCTGGTAAAGTTATCCCCATAGGCTTATATAGGAATAACAGTAAATAATAGCCGACGAAGTCCTTATATAGGAACATCGTATAAAATAGCTGACAAAGTCGTCCACTTTAGAAAGCTTAACCCGCCCACGATCGGTGCTTCTCGAGATTTCACAGCAAAAGTAGGGTTCAATGTACACCTCGCCGCACATTCATTAAAACAGGTAGAGATATCATTGAAGGCTTATTGCTGCGTTGCCACACCTGCAGATAGGGTGTTCTTCTTAGATGACAGACTCTGAGCACGGGTTAAGCTTGCCTGCAGTAACTGTGTGTTGCACTGGTTGCAGAGGTCACACAGTGCGGGCAGTGTGCGAGAGCTTCCAGTACAGCAAAGACGCGGGCTTCAAGGTCGTGACGCACATGATGCCGGACCTGCCTAATGTGGACTACGAGAGAGACGTTCTCCAGTTCATTGTAAGTAGCTGGCGCTCTTTGTGTAAAATTACTTCTTGTCTACGGTGTTCTCTGCAAGGTACCTATAAAGGCAACCTTTGATTCTGAGCTAAAGTTGCTCAACCGTTTATTTCCAGTGCGGGTGCAGTAATTGCTTTCTATCAACGGGGTCCATGAAATTAGTAATACGGAAAAACTGCCTCTGAACTAGTGTAGTTTAACCAATTATTTCAGGTTTAGGTTGTACAAAGTGTTAACTATTTGGATTGTGCTTGAAATAATATATATTTTCATATTCTCCCGAAAGATTTCATGAAGTTAATTGCAAATTGTGTTGGTAAGGCTTCGATGAAAGTTAAGTTAATGATTTTTTTCAAGTATGCAAATAAACCGGTGATGATGGCCCTATCCCTGGCAGATTATTAGTAGGCCTCACTAACCCAAAGGCTTTCCCGAGTACTTTCTCCGCAGGGGATGTTGCAGCTGGGCGCAGTTCCTGGTGATAAGTTTAGCTTGTAAAGTTAGGTTAACTTTCTATGCTTTCCTTTCTCTTCCGTGAGGTGGGCCGGGCCGCCTGCACTGGTGCCTAACTCATCATTCTGTGCACGTTCATGACTCTGCGTGCGTTCAAGTAAGCTTTCTTGCTACGCCAAGACCACGAGAAGCACTACAATAAGCATTACCTAACCTTACCTAACATAACCTAACTGTTCCAAACCTTACCTAACATAATCTAATTTAAGCTGCAATAGGTACAGCGAGCAGCACAGCACACGAACTTGAACGCCGCCCGCACGCACAGTGATGAACGTACACAGAATCGTCGCAAACGTACATAGCGCGTAGCGAGTTTGGCGCCTGTACGGGCCCTCTATGGTCGTAAACGACTCATCTCGAAGGACTGCACCCTGCTCCCAGGCGGGGGCTGCGGCGTGGACCCTCCGCGCGTGTATTTCTTCCTTCTACCTTTTCTTGTCTCATGGAGCTGCTTTGCTTTCTGTCAATAATAGCGCACTGGCCACTTTGAGACAAGTAGAACTTGCCTGAGTTTCCATATATTTGGAGACCTTCCGGCAGAAAGAAAAAACAAGATAGAAATCGCTGAGAATCTGGCCAAATGCAACTTGAGTAGTGCTGCGGTAGTAATCCTTTCCTACAACTCGACCAAATACATTGCGAACCTTACTGTACAATCAGTGCGTAGTAGCTGACTTCCTTTTCAACACACCTAAGGATTTTCATGTTACTCGTCTGCTCTGGCGGGGTGGACGGAATATCTCATGTGCACTTATGGCACTTATGTTTATAACCCTAGAGCATTATTACCCTTCGTGACTAGAACCCTTGTTCCACAACCTTTCAACTCCTAACTTCTGCTTTCGAGGCAGCAGTGCCAGAGGCTGAAGCTTTGATCTCGGCTTTCTGATGGAAATTGGCCTGTTTGTGTGTTGTGTTGTTTGATTATGTGTGATGTCTGTGTGTTCCTGTTGGCATGGTGCGGGTGTCTTGGGCTTGTTGGCGGTGCATACTTCGGTGGTCTTGTTTGTTGTGGTGAGGTTGATGGGTGTTGCTGTTGTGGGGTTTTTAGGGTGCCATCCCTGCTGTTTGTATTTGTTCTCCCATTAAGGAGTTGCCTAACTAGCTTGGGCTCCACTTTGGTAGCTACCCCTAATGCCCTATCTATATTACTGATGGTGCTTGGAAAGTCTGATGGCTTGAGAGTCACTAATAGTGACTAGCCGTCTGCCTTGGTGGTGCTTGCCTGGTGCCGCATGCCTTTGCTGTTTTTGTTATTCCTGGAGGACCATCCATATGGGTGTGTGATGTGTTTAGAGCCTACTGGAAGTTCAACTTCCACTAGCCTCTTGCCCCCTGTGGGCGGGTGGCTCTCACCCACTTCAGCCTGTCTGGGGTCAACCAACCGGTGTCTAGGA
>LQNS02020118.1:686145-698443 GCA_001587735.2 Parhyale hawaiensis | reverse complement strand
CGTCAAGCCTCGTCATCAAGCTTTGCCAGCGTCTAACGGCTCGATATTCGCTGTTGACGAATGTACTTATTTTGCTGTACTTACTTTTGCTATTCGCGAAAGTACTTATTTGCTGTCTGTGCCTTGATGCAGCTTCTTGTTTGCTGCTATATTTGGATGTGATATCCGAATAGCACATGAATATTCTCAGTTGTTTAATTACCCTGCCAGTGGCCTATACACCTCGAGGTACTCACCACGAGCAAATTCGAAAAGGTACCTTGAAAGAGTACGCATAGCTCTGTGGATAAGAGTCAGCCTGAAGGTGTGGCCCCTAGTTCACTACACAGGGTACAGCGAATACACCTAACGAGGTTTTCTTTAGCCTAAATTCTAGAATTTTGAAGAACAGAAGAAGCAGTCCGTGATGAGAATCAATTTAGGATCCATTGCCATGCTTCAGCTAGCCTCCCGGTGCTGGAGTGCTCCACGCAGTATAAATTAATTCGTAGCGTACCGTCCAGGAATCGAACAGAAAGGTTGAGCGACTCAAATGAAGTCGAAGGGGATGAGAGTTGCCACATCAATATAAGCTTAACTTCACCGTTGTGGCGAAGGGACGCACCCGAAACCATCTACATCCAAATGACGCAATATTTTTTTCTTAATTGTCCAGTTTTGTGATGTGTCAGCACGAAAACTTCGTACAGTGTAGCGCTTCCTTTATCACAATATATTAAATCATACAGTGCGCGTGTCGTGGTGTACTTTTATTAGATAATATGTGAGCTGAAACTATACTTATTTTAATAAAGACCTAAATATACGACTAATGTAGCGTGCGCAACAGAGTAAGTAGACAAGGACTATGAACTTGTCGACGTATTTGTGCACATATTGTATTCTTAATATAACTTGCTATTAAAAAACAAGTCTTAAAAGGAAAGACGCAGAAGACATGAAGAGGAGAAGCAACACATTCTGGCCGATCGTCTCGTCCGATGCACTATCAGCTTTGTGGAACGAAAGGGGCACGCTGAAAAAAGTGTTCTCTCGAAACCAGCACGCCTCCTCAAGCACAGACGGGAAATGGCTGCCTTAGGGCGTTCGTGCAACACCAAAACTGCATTTTTCGAAGGGGGAGGGAGAGAGAGATTTAACTGTAAAGCGTGCACGTATAAGAACACCACACTTCTTGGAGCAGGGGAGTACACCTATGCATACCTACCTCACTAGAAAGAGATCAATGCAGACTGTACGATAACATGAGAATACGAGGGCGTTATATACTCCCGCAGGGAATCATCGTTCGGGCACGTTGAAAACGATTAAAAAAAAGTATTTCCGCTGAGTATGCTCCGCTGAAGCTCATAACTTCCCAGTAGGTAAGATTTCAATGTATTGAAGTTAATTTTTCACTGCATGGAAACTGAAAAAAAATCAAATAAGTATACGATAGGTATGCGGTGTTTGCTGCTGTTTTGCGCATCAATCCCGACATACTTCATTCGCATCTTTTAATCGTAACCCGGAGTCCGTTCGATCAGCCAAATCTCGCGCAGTTTTAGTGGCGATATCAGACTCCGAAGTTGTATAATGCAATTTTTTATATAACTGTATGGGGAGTAGATTGCGCTCAGCAATCTGCTTTTGGATTACTGCAAGGCGTTTCTGATTTGCCACCGTCCGAGCAACTATAAACGCGAATTGAGAAGTTTTGAGATTACAGATGACGTTTCAGGACCGAATTGCTACGAATACTCGCGGGAATGATCTGAATCTGGATTACCCTCCAGTTTAGCAAATTAAGTCTTTATAAGCTACACGTTCATTGCCCACAACCGCGAACTCCGAGACCCAAGCAGAATCGCCTTCTTCACGCCATGACGCAGATCCCGTACTGAGTGTAGTGTACACGACTTCTACGCTACGCCGTCTACATATTAATGCCCCCAGAAGAAGCCGTTTCCTCACTAGTGTGACACACCCCATGCTCATCACAGTAGTTGACGTCTACCCCATAGGGAGAACTAGTGAGCAATATAGCATTGAACAATAACGTAATGACTCCGAAGATGATGAAGAGCAGCCTGTCCAAAACACGGGATGTGAACCTCCATTCCTCGATGTAGACTTCGCAGTGAGACGAGGCAGGCGACCCCCAAGTCTCCGAGGGTGACTGCTGCAGAACGTCATCTGAAGCAATAATAATAAAATAACCATACTTGTAGAATTATTACCATAGCAGCAAACCCGACAGTCAAGATTGATAGTAGGCTAGAGCACTCTGAGAGTGCATACCTCCACCACGCAAGGCAACGGTAATGAAAAATTTAAATTGGTTCTGTAACCATGTAGTCAAATAGAAACATAGCGGGACTGTCCCGTCAAGTTGGGTATATGCATATGCCATTTTTTTGCTGAAAGTAGTAGTGTAGGGTGTCTACTTTAAGAATTTGACGGATTTAAGACCCAACCTACGAAGGTCTGAGGTCTCACACGCAAATATTTCGACTCGACGATGTGACGCCATTCTGCTACATGCGGTCACGGCTAAGCTTTATTTTAGTCCCACCGATTCCTCCCGTTACACTCTTTGTTTCCTGGCTCAGACAGTTACTGGTGTGAGGGGTTGGCTCGCTAACGCAGACGGTCCATCAATTTTTTAGATTGTATTATAGTGCTAATTTTGCGTAAGGATTTCTTTCAAGCGTTAACTCAATTTGACTAAGGTTGTGCTGCTCTGCTACAAGAGTTCTTTCTTCTAATTTCGACAATGGGAGAAAGAGCCCAAGCTGCGAGATTGCCCAGAGTGAACAGCGATAGATTTAAGACTGAAGAACAGCCGAAGCATAGCCTAAATGAGTGGAGTCTTTAGCATTTGCGAAAACTAGTACCTTTCTAGACGGTACTAGATACGGCACTTTAAATTTAAACTTTGAACGCCTTAAAACAGACGTGAGGAGCGAAGTGCAGTTAACTTCATTTGACAACTGAGCAGGAACTGCTCCAAGGACAACTCGTCTCTGGGAAAGCCATAAGACTATTGCTACGTTTGCCATCACGCTATAGGAGACAGTTTATGTATTAGGACTCACTATAGCAAATGTAAGAGTCCAATATGCACAATAAATGAATGAATCGGGCCAGTAAGTGCAGCGAATGCATCGTTAAGGATTACACTTATAAATTAGTATGCTTTTAGGAAGCAAATTATTATTACGTAATAAGTTTAACCACCGCATCCGGCACGGCGATTCGTACGGTGATGGTGGTAGGCAAGGAGCCTTCAGTTCATCATTTGGAGATGTAATTCATAATCATAGATATATTAGTGAGTCTAACATAGAAATGTATTATGGCGTTCTGCCGCAAATACCAATTTAGCCCATATTTTAGAACTGACAGAGAAATTATTCATTATAGACATTATATCATATATCTGATAGGTATGAGATGGACGTAAGATAGTGGAACAATATACTTTAGAGGGTGTATTGGAGCCATCGTTTCCCAGTAGATCTGGCTCTGGTGGAGGGGCGGGGGGACGTAGCGATGGTACGCTTTCACAAACGCTTTCACACTCCACCAAGACATGTCCGACACATAGTGGCAAGAGACAGTAGGTACAACAAGAGTGAAGGTTAAATTCAGTTGGGTGAAACCGGTGTACGAGTCTGCAAAGCCAAACAAGTCAATCCTTTTATGCTTAGCTCGACTCGAATTCGGTAAACCCCTTGATGACACCATAAAGTAGGGCAAATGAGAGCAATAATTCTCGTAATGAAACAATCTGGTAATCACCTGGGGTGAGGGCGCTCTGCACAGTGCGGGCAGATAGCGGACGGACTTTAATTCTGTGCCACAGGTCGGGGTCCAAGTGGTCGGCGACGGGGGGCATCATCTCGCTGTTTTGTTTTTCCTGCAAAAGACAGGCATTTCTTTGTGAGCAGCAGCACGGTTGCAGAGTGTGGAACAATGTTCGCCGAGATCGAATGCAAATCCAGCGACATAACCAGGTTTGAGAGTATGAAAGAGCGCTCGTCGAAATTAGGAATAAACCCTTCGACATGACCATCTTTGCGAGTATGAATTAGCGCTTGCCTAGTTCTAAAAGAAACTCTGCCACTATGGCGCAGGTTATCGAGAGTGGAAGAGTGCTCATCAAGATTAGGAGCAGATTCCGCGACAATGACCAGGCTTAGAAGCGGCCCATGGCACGCACCCCCTGTAGGTTCATACGTGGACCCCTAACTGGTCCGTGACGGTTGATGTGTCTATGATAATATTTTATTGGTACCATTATATAGTTAATGCAGAGTAATACCTTACTGAAAGCTGAAACGTCCGTTTTCTTTCATTTTATAATCACACCTAATGTCCTAAAGAAAAAGGAATTTATTTATCAACACAGACATGACTTAATGCCAGTTGTTTTTTTATAAAAAAAAATTAAATTTTGATACAGTAAATATCATAAGACTTCTGCAATTCCATGCAAACAATATTCCAAAACTAGTAAAAGCATAATCAGGACAGTTAGCTGAGAATAAGTACATGATTAGCGCGCGCATTGTGTTACGGTCTTTTTTTTTAAATTGCTTCTCCTGCTGTTCACTAGATGACACTACGCATGAAACGCTACCAACATCCATCGAATCGAATGAAATACATTGCAGTCAATCAGGTCTATGCTGCTAAGTTGATGCCATTTCAACGGCAGGAGGTCTGTGAGTCCCAAGTCATTTTCAGTTGGGATAAGTACAAACCTGAAGTTGGGAATCCCTGCTTCAGAATATGGGTGCCTCCTCGCCGAGATCTGGAGCAACTTGACCGAACCCTGCAGTTATTGCTAGAAAAAAAATGTTTATCTACCAAAAGTTTGGTGTTACATTGAGCTTCTTTCAACTGATCAGTAACTCATCACAGAAGTCAAAGGCTCCTCTCCTCGATAATGATTCGAAAAATGGAAGTTAATAACCTATAGCTAGTATAAGATGTAGTAAAAAAAATAATAATGAGTCCATACGCGCAGAAATACCGCGTACTAAAACAGTAAACTAGCAATAAGGAATAAAAACGAACAAAAACTCAGTAAGTGTGGGAAAAAAATCGAGAAAACGTAGCAAAACAGGTGTAAGGCAGGAGTTACTACTGTATACTCGTATAGGCTACGGTACATTGATAACTATACGGTATGTTCAGTTTGCTAACTGCGATTGTGATTAACTCCAACTTTTTGAAACTTAAACTTCGCCTCACGGGAGGTTGGCGCATCAAACCCAAATATTGTCCAAGAATATACAGTATTTGCTAAAGGTACAACAGACTTCACTACTAATCTTTCCGGCAATGCTACGTTGCTAGTTTGACCCTCCATATCAATGAGGCGCCTTGCCATCTAAAAATGGGGGTAGATCATCAATAAAGTGCGATTAAGAGTAAAACGGAAGGGAGAAAGCCAAGTGCGCAAAAGAACCACTCACCTGTTCCAGCCTCTCCCACTCGCGCCTCACATTGGTAGGTACGGGCACTCGTAGTATCCAGCAAAGCCACTTCACCATCTCTCTGTAACGTATCAGAATATAGGCCATTTGTGGATATATAGTGAGTAAGATAAAGTAAGAGCGATTCATAGTATTTCGATGAGGTGAGCAGCGTACAGAGGGTGGAGAAGCTAGAAAAAGTGACTTTAGCGATATAAACTGTTTAGCTAGTTAGAGGGACATCAGCTAGAAATGAAAATAAAGTGTACTGACGAAACCCAAAATCTAGAAATGTGAGCGAATATTAACGAAGGAAATATATAAATTAATAAAGAATCAGAAAGACAGTGAAGAATGATAGTTAAGAAAGGATGAACACATTTCAGTATATTGAGAGCGATTGATCACAATGTAGCTCTCTAAAAACGAAAATTTATAAAATAAATAACAGCTAAGAATAAAGGTCTCATAGAATAAATATTGATTAGCTAAGGAAGGGAAGGTTTAAAACAATGCTCTGTTCACGCAATGCAGCGATATCATCGATCTCCAGTGGGCTGGTCGTAATACGCGCGCGTCTACATTTCAAGAGAGCACAAAAAAATATTCGCTTGAACGGGCGGCATACAGTAGAATGACAAAACCAAATGCTGCAGAATGGGTAAACCTTACCTTTCGTCAGCTATGACAATTATCCTCGCTATTTACAGAAGAAATGTAGAATCGCACCATAAGTTCGGTTCGACACAATGTGGGTTTTGTAAACTCAACACCGACAGCGCCAAATTACAGTAAGCAACGGGCGTCGTTGCAGGTGAACCAGGAAGCAAAGAACGCAGAGGTGAACAGTCAGAACTCGTGCGCCAGTCTGCAGTAGGAGACGCGTTGCCTCAAAAGAGGCACGTATACCCGTACAAAAATGTGTACAACCTGCGTTGGTGTGCCTGTACAGCACGAGCACTGTAGTTTTCGAGCTGCACGAGCACTCCTGGATATTTATCTCCAATCACTTCACAGGAATACGCGGGATAATTTTGAAATATTTTTCTCTATGAAGCTCCTCGTAAACAGAGAGAAAGTACCGATCTTGGTGTTCTACAACAGGCTTATTCATCACGGCACGGGCATGCGAGCTGGGACTAATATAACACTCATCTCAATGTAATAAGTGAACTTGTCAACATTAGCTTCGGCCAAAATCACGCTTCTGCTTCTTGCACCATACAAGTGTAACGACAGCACCGCATTCGCCACAAGAGGGTGTACAGGGTGGACGGGTCAAGTGAACAATTACGTTGGTGTTCGCTGTTCACACGATGTGTGACGTGACCCCGCGTAGGTCGCACGATACTGCTCCCGTGCACACTGAAGAATAAAGCCGAATGCCCACAAATGACATTCGTCAACTTTACTAGCCTAGAGTCGACTCAACTACATAGTCCGGTGACGTCACTGGGGCACTTCTTTAGTTTGCGAAAATTCAACTAAAAAAATGGTTGAATATCTCAAGCCACCACTACAGTTTTTGCACTATACTGAGTGCCTATGGTGAATACCCTACTATTGCTTTTAAATTCGAACAGCAATAACATTTACAAATATTTCCATTTTAGGACTTAGAGTTTACGTTCACAGACGTCATGTTGAAGTCACGGTGACGTAATCGGGTTAGCTGACTTGGCTCTAGGCTGATTGCGCCGACGAACGTCGCATGTGGGTACCCTGCTTGAGAAGGAGCGCCAAGCGCATCACCTGCGTCAATTAAAACAAAATATAACAATAGTTATAAAATTACCTGATGAAACCTTCACGTGCATCCAGCGGAATAGATCCAGCAGTGATCTAGAATGAATTCGCAGACAAGTAAGGAAAGGCTAGAGCCTCTAAATGTCCTCCCCATCATACGCGTTCAACCCGACCCACAAGGGGAACAAAACTTGCAGTCACCAAGCTTACCACCGATGGCGTTTTAGCGGCGTCGGCTTGCGCATTGTTATATCACTAAAAACGAAAAAAAATATCTAAAATGCACGCAGCCGCTACGGTCTTCACACCATGCATAGCAGGTGCTCCATTGATTGGGGAGGAAAAGTCAAAGCCATTAGGATTGACTTGTGGAAATTCAGAACAGGAGCTTTGGCTTCGCCACATTTGAATCATATTGCAAGTGCTAAAAAACCAAAGTACGCTCGAGTTATCTGGAAACTTTATATTATAAAGTAAGGTTTAATTTTGGCAAGTCCCAGTGATAATTAAGGGCTAATGCCTGAAATTCGCCACAACAGGACACCCATCCATTATTCCCAAAAGGCCAATTCTCGAAGACTTCTTGCCGTCACCCATTCAATCTGTGATGTCTCAAGTACCAACGGTTATTACTAGCAAATTTCTACTGAGTGCTATTAAAGTTGATCAAGACATCACGAGGTACAGACGCTTAAAGTTTTAAAGACGTCCCCCGAGTCTAAGTGAGTTCAAATTAGCAATGTGACTAATTTAAGAGCTATCTATGTTCAAGTACGTGAGATTGTAGCGGCGGTGACCGCAACTTGAGTCCGATGAGTAGTTTAGTGGCTATGTGCTGCTTTCGTCGTCTGAATGCGTTAGTTTTTGCTGTAGAGTCCGCATGCAGAACAGGGTTGCGGAGTCGGCTGGTGTAAAATTTACAAACTTTCAAGGCTAATAATTTGACCAAGGTTTCAATTGTGATGTCATTTTCAGCTGTTTAGCTACGTGACGTCTGCCACCGGGTTGCCGGCTTTAGCAAACGGCAGGACAGAGCGAACCAGTACGCACAGTGTTTCAGCAGCGCTACAGTGCGGTGACATTTCTACTACGCGGAAGTGGTGACGTTCCTCTTACCGTCTCATCTAGCACTGATCCTTATTCACTGATCTATCAAGCTAAGATCGCCTGTCCGCCCTACATTTGCATTATTTACTCTTTTGAATTAACCTGGGCAGCCTCGTTCAACTGGGAGTTCTACTTAGTATAACTAAGTAGCTTATTGCCGGTAAACTGAAGGCGATTAAGCGGAGAATTCCTGCTCAAAGTTCTTAACTTTCTCTTTTGATAGCGTTATGCTATCGCTCAACTTCATCATTTAATCTAGAGGCTGTTTATTGTGTTTTCCCTAAGTCTCTTTTGCTAGAAGGGTTTTTGCCCACTCAAGCCGGGCATCAAAACTTGAGGTGCGCACACAGAAAAAAAGGTTGTTTGCCATTAAGCAAAATTGGTTAACCGTAAACTATCTTGTCGTTTGAATTTACTGCACTGCACAGTGTCGTTTGTGATGAACTTCAGATGAAAAAGAGCGTTGTGATTAACAACATTGTCTTTTATGATTAATTATTATTGATTTGTAGCTAAACTATTACTTCGTTAGTGATAATAAACCAGGTGTTTTTTATCGTAAAGAACATACTTTCCTGCGTGTAGGTGCTTGAGAATTTGAACTGATAATTCGATGTAGAGCCTTCTTTGTGATTGCTCTGCTATAATCCTTGTGACCGTTATTCGAAATTGTTCCTTTACGTGTCTGTTAATAGCAGCTGCCTGTTATTTTACAGTATATTGTCTTCTGACTGCTGCTGTCGTTGTTCCCCTCCTCGTTCGAAAGATCCAGTTTTTGCCCACTGCGCATCTTTGATTTTTCTCTAAGTTTGGCCAGCTTTGCTGCAGCTGCGGTGGGTGGTGTGGGGCAGGGGAGAGGGAGGTGCTGCGGGAGAGTTGTAGGGGAGCCAAGAGCGGGGGGAGCTTATCCAATGGTTCTATAGTTTTGTTATCTCTGAAATATTCACCTGTGCCTAGCTATTGCCTGTTGAAGTTGCAATGGGATTCGTTGGTCAGGTGGTGCAGTTTGGAGGTCAGGGGCGGGTAGAACGCACTATGCAACTTCAACAACTAACTGAGCTGCCACAGCTGCACCGCACGTTCCGGCCACACAAGGCACCCTTTGCTCCCAACCGATTCTGATCTCACCTAACCTTGCTTTGCCCTTACCCTCTCTTCAACTTCAACTCCTTATCTCCAACCTAACTGCCTTTTACTTCACCTTTGACTCAATGGGTCCCCGGTAACTCCTGTGGCCTAGCCCGGTTGATTGCCGACCGGTTCATAGAAACATTCGGCGGCAAGCACCGTGGCGAAGGATCTCCCCCTATAACTACAGCGGCACTTGTGCCCTTGTGAGGGGGGTTGATTTCTTGATGAAGCCCACTGTATCTAATTTACGCTCTGTCCTAAATTCTTCCTTCTGTGAGCATTGTGAGGTCGAGCTGCCGCAGCAGGTAAGGCTAAGGGACGAATTACGAAGTGGGTCTAGCTGTCAGGGGACTAAGAATCGGTCTACCAATGTCAGGGTAACCGCAGTAGCACCACCTATCCACGATCCCTACTTTCAGCCCTGAGGCTCTCGATATTAACGCACTGTACAACGTGACGCAATATACTATGATGTAATATAGTACCGCACTGTAATACCCGTATTGTCAGTCCTGTCATATGAATTGTATTAGGTCGCTGCTCAATCATGTAATTTCCTGTAATACACTGCTCTGCGTCAGTCCTGTAGAGTATATTATATTCTGTTCTACCCTGTAATCTATTTTGATCGGAGAACCAAGTTCAATATAATACGGCAACTGTGTTTTCCTGCCCTGCGATTAGGAAATCGGTAAACTTAACCGACAATGACAGCTGAGTAGGGACAGCGAGAGCAGGTTTCACTTAACCCCAGGCAAAAGCCGCACCAGCTAGCTCAGCTAGTCAAGCTTGCAAGCTACCCCTGAACTCTCGCCTAGGTCTAAACGCCGTCCCACAAGTCTAGTCACTGTCGGTAAAGTTACTTCAGAGAAAGCGAGATGAAGAGAGAGCGAAAGAATTATTACGGATTAATGAAGTCTGTAGGCAGGCTCGTGATACCGGCTGTGACAAAAGAGAACAAGAAGGTCATATATGCGAGCACAATCGCGATTGAGGGCAGTATCTTGCTAGACAACAGCTGACCCAGCGGCAACCCGAACGATATGGTTATACGCCCACTAGGTCGCTATCATCACAGTAAACTACCCAACGCGATTCCCTAAAACAAGCAAGGCCAACAGGGCTATTGTCACTGTACGCTCCTGCCGGGTTGTGCTCGCATAAAGGTCTGTTGAAAAGTGACTAGTCTATGGTACGGTATAGAGAGGGTCACCCTTGCGAACGCAACTACCAAAGCAAAGCACTTTTGGCTTTCAGGCAGCAAGATCTCAGTTTCTAGACACTGGCCTAAGTTCACAGGCTCACCGGCCACTTATTACTTTCAAAGATCAGGCCAAAGAAAACTGCAATCTCGCTCTTGATACAAACTGTCACTTAGATATTATTGCTGCCCGCCAAGTTGCGTTCGGGTGAGGTTTCCCTACTCTAATCTTGCTATGGCTCTTGGTATTGGCTGGTCAGCGGCAACACTCCGGAGGCAGCAGCGCAAAAGTCAGCCGCCGGGCGACAGTCGAAAACCAGTGATTTCCCCCCACAATAACAACTCAATGTAAAGTCGATGCTGACTCGTTGCAGTTTCACTTCACTGTCACGTAAAGTCGCCACGGCCCTGACTATAATTGCACCGCCCAGCTGTCCGGAGGTTTGCAATCAAGCCAATAGTGAGGTGAATGAGATATTTACAAGTGATGGGAACATATTACAAGGGAAAGGAAATATTTACAAAGCAGAGAACTGCGGCAAACTATGCACAAGTGCGGAGCTGCAAGCCTCTGGCCACCACAGCAGCTGGCCTGGAGGGTCCCCTGGAGTTGGGCTAAACTGTAAACAAACAAAGGCCTCAAGCCACAAACTTCCCAACTCCCAGGTCGAACCACTCACCAACCCATCCAGGACAGCAACAGTAGGCTTACGGTATTTACACCAACAGGAGCTAGTACGCACAAACACAGTGAGGTACCTAGCTACACTGTTCTTACAAGCCTGGGTCGGCAGCAGCTCCAGCACACACGCACCTCACGCGATTAGGTTCACCAGCAGCTGCCGGCCTACCTGCCTAGTCACCTTCGCCTTGTTCTTCATGGGGCAGGTTAAGTAGGGCGGTCAGTCGCTAGAGGTGACATGGCAAGGCGCCAAAAAGCGCCCCATGACAAGGTAAATACCACTAACTTACCATCACGTTATCCGCAGTGCTCTTTACATCTTTACGCTTACCTCACTTTCTAAATCCTTTATTTAATTCCTCGTTCGGCTTAAGCCACCGAAAGTTACTCGAAACCAAGTACTAAAGATTATTCTCTCCTCTATATTTTACCTTCGTCAAACGATTTACTAGCAGATATTTGTGCAGCCCTGGTGTCCTTACGCTCTACGAGGTGCCCTCATCTGCCCTGTCTCCTGGAGAGCGCGTTCGATTGACCTCCAGGAGGTCGGTGTGCTGGCTTCGTATCGGTTGAGTCAAGCTACTACGCTTCTGGACGTGAAGTGGGCCGCCACCGATGCTGCTCCTCGGGCGCATTGGGCCACCCACTGCTACCCTTTTTAATGGCCTTAAGAACCTCGATTTTATTGCAACTCTGAAACCTGGATTTACTGCAACTCTGAAAACAGTAAACTGCGATGCGGAAACTGTAATCGCAACTTGTATTTTGACAGCAACCTAGAATAAAACTTCGTCAGATCACTTAGTCCGACTACATATGTTACTTTCTTCAAAGTTTATTACTTACTAACTTCAAAAGTTATTACTTGTTAACTTCAGTTTATTGCGTAGTAACTACTAGGTTTACTTTCTGTTTCATAAACCTTACCCATTTTTACTTGCGTTAGATAGCGATGCGTTGAACCTT
>LQNS02020118.1:671537-686135 GCA_001587735.2 Parhyale hawaiensis | reverse complement strand
CTTACTAACTTCAAAAGTTATTACTTGTTAACTTCAGTTTATTGCGTAGTAACTACTAGGTTTACTTTCTGTTTCATAAACCTTACCCATTTTTACTTGCGTTAGATAGCGATGCGTTGAACCTTGCATCTTAGCTCAAACCTAACTGAAGTTAACTTTATCCCATTACTGTGAGGTCAGGAAAGTTGCTTATCTGTATTGTTCGTTATCTTTAAAACCTCCGTTGAGGCTCTTTGAGTTACTATATTTGGTTCGTTACTAAATAAACGAATTTAAATTCTTAGCTGTGTGTTCCTCATAAATTGTTGTGTGGCTCGAACTGTTCCCTACTGAGGACGTAAAAAGTTCGCACTGGACCCAGTTCGACTCCGACTCCTAGATCCAGCTAATATCCAACTCCGACTCCTAAATCCAGCCAATATCCGATTCAGACTCCTGGCATCCCAGAATGTCCAACTTATGTAAAGTGAAACTCTACAACCCGGGTACAGAATCTAGACGAAGCGCTCGCTAATTTGAGAGTCGGTAAGCTCAAAGGAATAGGTACATACAGGTCCGTCTAGAGACGAATTACTGGAATGCTCTAGCGAAGGGAAACTAAGTGTTTATTAACAATGGCGTGGAGTGTGTCCGTGCAATCCTGGCTTACAACGTCTGTTCGGGACTCAGTGCCTGTCAGGCTGTCATGGATGATATCGTAGTGCGAAGCGGTTGTAGTCATTCGCGAAGTCTCAATAAGTCTATATAAGACACAAGATTAACTCAACAGTGGAGTAGCTTCTCTCAACATCAGGTTAGATTAGATAGGCGGTAGTAGACGAACCAACAGGCCCATTCTCAAAGAGATACCGAAACTTACGCCCCGGCCCTTTATGAGCTATTGCCATTATGTTAGTAGGATATAAAATACTGGGGAAAAGAGAAGAAAAAAAAGAAGAAATAGAAGAGTCTCAGAAAAAGAGACGATCATGAATGCACACAATCATGATCAATAGCCCCTGATATGCGGACATAAAGATGTTAGACAGTGTAGTTGGAGCGGAAGAGAGAAGAAGACGGATTTAGGAAGCCTTGGAGGCTTTGGCCGTTTAGAGTGTGCGACTCCTGGAGGAGGAATCCTTAGCTGTGGGGGTGTCTCTCCCAATGTATGTCAAGACGATTTATACAACACGTGTTGACCGACTCCGCACCAACAACGTCAGAAGGGAGTCTATTCCAAATGCTGACTGACTATGAAATACGGAAAGAACTGCTGACTTAAGGTCGTTCTTCGAGCTTTGTGCTTGTGTTTTTGACCGTTGTTTCGCAATCGATCATTGAGGTCTCTTTCAAAGAGTCCCGTAGTAGGTACGTTGTTGAAGCCATTCAAATACTTGAATGTTTATATTAGTTGCCCCCTAAGTCATCTTTGCTCGAGAGAGATTAGACCCAGTTCCTTTAGGCGGCATTCACACGGCTTGTTGCGCAGCTGAGGTATCAATTTCGTTGCTCTGCGTTGGATTCTTTCCATGTTATCGATATCTTTGCACAGATGAGGCGACCAGAATTGAACAACAAATTCTAAGTGTGGCAGCACTAATGCCGTGTTCAGGGGAACGATGATGTCCTTGGACTTGTATTCAAAATTTCTGGTGATAAATCCCAGTACTCTGCTTGCCATTTTCACACTCTTGTCAACTTGCTAGCTGTGCTGTAGTTGGTTTGTAATAGTGATTCCAACGTCTCCTTGTTGGGTGAGAGGAGCCAATTCCGTCCCATTCATATCCAATGGAGTTGAAGGGTTCACGAGCCCTACGTGCATTACTGAGCATTTGTCGTCATTGAAGCTCATCTGCCACGTTGTGCTCCATTCCATGAGGTGCTCAAGGTCTTGTTAGAACTCGGCTCTTTTCGTGGCAGGATGACATAGTCTTTTATCATCCGCAAATTTACTGATTTTACTACGGATGTCAAGATCCAGATCACTGATGTAAATTGAGAACAGAAGTGGGCCAAGCACGCTACCTTGTGGAACCCCTGATTATACCTGCGTCCAGTCGCTCGTTTCTCCTTCGAGCTTCACTCGCTGCTGACGACCCGTAAGCCATGCCCGCCCCGATCCATCGTAAGTAGTCTCCCTGGATACCACGGGCTTCCAATTTTGTCGTTAGCCGTTGATGGAGAACTTTATCAAAAGCCTTTTGGAAGTTTAGATACACAAGGTCTACACCTTTTCTTCATCTTTAATATCCGTAACTTTTGAGAAAAAGTCCAGAAGGTTTGTTAAGCAAGTGTATAATTTATTGGGACTTTAAATTTGTGGCAATGTCAACGGCACACAGGCATCAACATTGAAGACAACTATCGGTCAAGTAACCATGAATGGCTACATGCAGCTATTCTTACTAGAGCGCTTTTTGAGCCGCAGAATCAAAAGTTAACGAAAGTAACATTTACGTATGTATTTAAAAGCAATACAAGCACCGAGAAAGGCGCTATCCCAAAACTAGTGCGCTTTCCTGAATACCGACGATAATATTTATCTTGGCGTGGCACGACTGCTCTGTTGCACGCTATTGAGTCGCTGCACGTGTGAGCGTGCTGATTTTCGGACAGCAGTTTTCTCAATGAAACAATACACAAATATTCAATATGAAATGTGTGTACGGGTTCCCGCCCTTGCCTAAGTCTCTTTGCCATGAGCAACCAACACCTGCCGTCCCACCAGAAAAAGAAGGAGCAAACATGAAGCATGTCGTGAAAAAAGGTAATATTCGTGCACGGCAGTGCTGCGCTCGCACGCTCTAGTATTCGAGATCGCCTTCCCACTGGGTAGGAGAATTCTTGCGATGCTTAACTGGCGGAGTCAACACTTCTGGCACTCACATTCTGTTGGAAGAGCAAGACCCTGAGAGGCGTTTACACACATGCCACTGAAGAACATGTCCTACCTGAGGACGTTAGGGAACTTGTAGCCGCGGTCACCTCCATGTGAGACGTTCATCACAAACACCGACAGTGCAATGTTGGCCGTGATCACCGCAAGACACACGCCGTAATACATGCCTGCGCAACGCAAACAAACTTGAAACTCATTACATCCCTACTCATAACAGACAGTAAAAAAATTAATTTGACACGCAACGTCAATCTCAGTGACGGCTATAGGACCTCGCGAGGAGGACCTGCTCGTGCAAAACATGCAAACAATCCATAAAATCATTTATACCATATAATATTGTCAGTTAGAGCATGTATGTCCAGTCAAGAAAAGTTTCGGTACTCGCACTGGTAGGGTGGTTGGACCGCTTCTTTTATTGTCTCAAGAGTCTAAGGTATAAATATACAAGATATTTTAAGCCACCATAAATCAGTACCAAGCTGTTCTAAAACAAGTAAAGGACGAAATATATAATATGCCAGAGATAAACGTGTAACACGTTCACGAAAGTGTTCCACACAGGATCAACGTACATGGGCATAAGCCGGAAAAGAAGAGGAAGAATAAAGGAATGTAAGATTAGTAGAAGCATGAAATCGTAAGGAAGCAAAATGGGCACGAAATGGAGACGTCCCAAAGGTCTAACTATTGTCTAAAGCAACCTACACAATCCCCTCTGGGGTCGCTACTCCGCATAACATAAGATGGGTAAACCAATATAACTTATGACTAATGGACCATCTTATGCCCCCTGAGGGATCTCGGGAGTTCAAAGTTCGCTTCATAGCCAAGGAGGTGTCTTGAGACGCAGGGGATTGCTCACAGTAGAGTTAAATGAAGCACTTTCAAACCCGTCTCTTTACTAGGTAGCTATCATGAATGTGACGTCACGAGCGATGAACTCGTGATGAACTAATGGGAGCATCTAGATGGCTCACAGGACGCGTATAGCGTGGAGTGTGCCTCAAATCAACGTCAGTGCTTGTCATGACAACATGAGCGTTGAGGAAATCAAGCTTCCTATTGGTTTGCTTGGTAGAAAAATATCTTCTTTGAAATGAGACTTCTTGTTTTAAGTCTACCGTGGGCGTGGTACAGCAGCGTAAACGCTGGGCACAGACCTTATCACCCATATTGATAGGGGCTCGCAACGGTCATCTAAGCCATGATGCCACAGCTCTGGCAATCCATGGTAGACTGCAGTCGTGTAACATTGGGGACAAACTAACAGGCATTTATCTGCAGCACGAATCACTTGTCCGAACGTGTTATTGTGTAACGTGTTATTGTATTGTGTAAAAACAGAGTCATTCCACGCTGATGTCAACCTGAGGTTAAAATTTGAAATTTTACCAAAAGTAGCTTTTATATATACCAAATTAAAGCTGGAGACGTCTACTTTAAGAATATGAAGAGAAAACACGAAACTATTAAACCAAATTTTTTTAACACTCTGTCAAAGATGAACAATTTTGTAAAAACTATCATCATCAGTACTATATAATAATTCACGTCGTGTTTTTATTTATTTTGTTTATATATTTATATCTTTCCTGTCATGCTCTATGGGAATAAGATAGGAGAAAATTCAGATTTCAAAATGTAAAAAAAAGTGGAGTACCTTGCAATCTTTTTCTTCGGCGAAAAAAAAAAGTTGGGTACCTTGCAATCTTTTTCTTCAGAATTAGATAGCGGAAAATAGACCTAATAAGATAGGAGAAATTCAGATTTCAAAAGGCGAAAAAAAAGTTGGGTACCTTGGAATCTTTTTCTTCAGTATTAGATAGGGGAAAATGAGGAAGCCCAAAAGACGGCGGGGGTTTTGGTGAAGTGTTAATTTTTTGCCGTCATTTATAATGACGGCACGGGCCACTAGTATATAATAATTCACGTCGTGTTTTGATTTATTTATTCATTTACAACTATATTTATATCTTTCCTGTTACGCTGTCTGGGAATAAGATAGGAGAAAATTCAAGTGCCGAAGACGGTATCTTTGATACAGGGGTCGCTCTTGCCCAGGTAGCAATCATATATTATATTAATATTATTTTAATGTTTCAATGTTATATTAGTGTTAGATGTTAGTTTCGTTATGTCATTTCAATGTTATTTTAATATTACCATATAATATTTCCGNCACCATCACTGAGCATCACCCTTCGCCCCTCCCACTGTGGCCTGTGACCTGCCACGCCATTGGCTGCCTTGAGACTGTACTTGCTGAAAGGTTCAGGAAAAAAAATTCGCTGCCCGGTCGCTATGCGCGTTTTTGAGGGGTGGCACGGGTGACCTTGTTCCGAACATAAGTCATCCATACAGGGCGCGCTTGCCCGACCGTGTTCCACGGATGTTCCACGTCTTAGCCAAAATAGCAGTATACTGCTACTTCTGTGGAGGTGCGGAATATCCGTGGAACACGGTCGGGCAAGCGCCCAGTATGGGTGATTTATGTTCGGAACGAGGTCGCCCGTGCCACCCCTCAAAAACGCGCATAGCGACCGGGCAGCACCCGAGCCTCACGGATGCCCCGCTCACAGAGGCGACCTGTGGCGGCCATGTGTGGACCAAACGCCACGGTAGTTCCACCGAAAATTTTTAATTGGGTAAATCAGTACCAAACTGTTCTAAAAAAGGTAAAGGAAGAAACATATAATATGCCAGAGATAAACGTGCAACACGTGCACGAAAGTGTTCCCACACAGGATCAACGCGCATGGGCATACGTCGGAAAAGAAGAGGAAGAACAAAGGATTGTAAGATCAGTAGGAGCATGAAAGCGGAAGGAAGCAAAATGGGCACGAAAGGGAGATGTCTCGAAGGCCTAACTTATGGATAAAGTAACCTACATAATCCTCTCTGGGGTCGCTACTCCCCATAACATAGCATGGTTAAACAAATCTAACCTTATGACTTATGGACCATCTTATGCTCCCTGAGGGATCTCGGGAGTTCAAAGTTCGCTTCATAGCCAAGGAGGTGTCTTGCAACGCAAGGGATTCTCACAGTAGAGGTAAACGAAGTACTTTCAAACCCGTCTCTTTACTAGGTAGCTATCATCAATGTGACGTCACGAGCGATGACATCTTGATGAACTAATGGGAGCACCTAGATGGCTCACTGACGCATGTAGCGGGGAGTGTGCCTCAAATCAACGTCAGTGTTTGTCATAACATCATGAGCGTTGAGGAAAGGAAGCTTCCCTATTGGTTTGCTTGGCAGAAAAATATATTCTTTGAAATGAGACTTCTTGTTTTAAGTCTACCGTGGGCGTGGGACAGCAGCGTTAACGCTGGGCACACACCTTATCACCCACATTGATAAGGACTCGCAACGGTCATCAAAGCCTTCTATCCATGATGCCACAGCTCTGACAATCCATGGTAGACTGCAGTCGTGCACCATTGGGGACAAACTAACAGGCATTTATCTGCAGCACGAATCACTTGTCCGAACGTGTTACTGTGCCGTACGAACAGGGTCATTCCACGCTGATGTCAACCTGAGGTTAAAATTTGAAATTTCACCAAAAGTAGCTTTTATATATACCAAATTAAAGCTGGAGACCTCTACTTTAAGAATCTGAAAAGAAAACACAAAAATATTAAACCAAATTTTTGTAACACTTAGTCAAAGATGAACAATTTTGTAAAAAAACAATCAGTACCGTATAATAATTCACATCGTGTTTTTATTTATCTATTTATTTATTTACAACTATATTTATATAACTCCTGTCACGCTCTCTGGGAATAAGATAGGAGAAAATTCAGGTGCCGAAGACGGTATCTTGGATACGGTTGTCGCACTTAGGCGCTCCAGTTGAGGGACCTGAGCCTGCCTGCAAGATCGTGTCTGGACATGTTCATTGTAATGAGTTGCTACGGGAGAGAAAATTTAGGTGCCGAAGACGGTGTCTTGGATACGAGGGTCGCACTTGGGCGCTCCAACTGAGGGACCTGAGCCTGCCTGCATCATCGTGTCTGGACATGTTCATTGCTCTGAGTTGCTACGGGAGATATCACTTACCTACGCCTCATAATATACATCCAATTTTTTTTTTTGCAAAATGCTGAATTTCCATTAAAGAAGCCTTCTGAACCGTAATAAGCACAGTAGACAGCGATGGTTTTCCTGAGGTACTAATTTTCTACCGTCATTTATAATGACGGCAAAGTACAGTCCGTAAAATGCAACAGATTCAAGTCATAATTTTCCATAGTACTAAGTAAACATTATGCTTCAAAACTATATTACATAGCGATTGCATTTGGAAGCCAATTATAAATTTTTAATAGTCAGTTGAAGTAATTATTATCGTGGTAAGTCATATATGTTGCATGTTCACATATAAAGACATTATGGTTAAAATGCGTTATAAGACCCTAGGACTACCCTAACATTGTTTAATTGCTTTATTTAAATTATTTAAGTAAGAAATTCGAAGTGTAACGATCGTCACGATATTTTTGTAACAATCGTCACGGCGCTTCTTTGGCTTCTGAGGGAAAATGGTAACTGCACCTGACTAAACCTATACAGATTTGGATAACCTAATCCTTCATCTATAACTCCCACATAAAGTATTCAGATATCTATTCGTACTTTCAGAGAGTTTTGCACTTTTGTAGCACTATGTCGAACTCAAGGTTGCATCTGTGCAACGATCATCACAACCACTTTAAAAGTAAGTAGCTGAAACAACAATAATCACAAAAAGTTGGGGATAGTTCCATTAGCATTATTAGACACTGGTTCTATTATAGTAAATACCACATCAGGCTAATCATACTGTTCATACAACTTTTAAGGTTATAGGCTGAAGTTTGGCAGTAAGTATGCTCCGAATGAAACGATCGTCACGGTGGTATGACCCAACAGCAGAGAAGTACACAGTTTTCTGAGAGTATTTTAGCTCCAAATTTGAAAAGATATCGGTAACTTGCTTAGTGACACTTGCAGAAAAAACAGGTTTGGCGGTTAACATTTTAATAACTTTTTATGGCGTACACAAGGTTGTGCTGACAGCGAGGCTAGAAAACATTCCGACGAGTGAATGAGCGAACGCATTGATATGAATGACGCGTGAACCCGGCCTTAGGTCCGTGGCTTCAAAAGGGGTCTGTACCGGCCACTGAAGGCGACTGAAAGATCCGTAAAGGCGGTGACGGAAAAAGAGGGAGGGGGGGGGGAAGCAGCTCTAGAAAATGTTAACATCTATTGTGCTCATTGTTCGCATTCGCGATAATAGAGAGAGTGCTGCTCCGGTGAAAAGCGACGCTTAACGTCTTCTCTCATGAATTAAATTGCCTTTATAGTAAGAATGTCACCATTTGCAACGTTGTACATAGACCACGCTATGAAAGAAAAAGTTGAGCAACCCTTTACAACGAGCTACCAAATATGACTAGTTCCATGAGGCTATTCTTCGAAGGCAGCTCAGTAAACTGTTAAAATATAAAAGATGGGGGCTGATTATTACAAAAAAAAACACACACAAACAAAATACTTTGAAAGATACTAGAAAGATACTAGTTCGAACGTATGTATGAAAAGGAAGTGGGAGGGCGGAGTGCACCGAACGCACAGGCAAGGAGGCACCAGTTTGGAGTATTGCTGCTCTACCGTGCTGGGTGCGTAGGGCTACGATCTTGGCTTTTCCTGCATAATACATTTCTAATATTTACCTGCAATTATTTATATTTCAGTTTTACACCCGTAGCCGCAACTCAGGCGATTCAACAGTGAATTTCCTTTTTTTATTATTATGACATCGGTAGGAATATATTATCTCGGCATTCCTGCCGGAAGAACTCGATTTGACTCAGTGTCTTACTACTGGCGGGAAAAGGCGCAAAGAATAGTAATAGTAAAAGACACTCGAGTGGACGGTTCCTTTTGTGGCCTTCCACACGAGAAAGACTAGCGGTGTCCCGCGTACTAGGTCGGCTATCTCGATCGACAGTCCACCTCACGGAACACAAAGGGAAAAGTAGAGAACCTACCTAACTTAAAACTAACCTCGTCAGCAGGAACTGCGGCAAGCTGCAACATCTCCTGCGGAAAAGGCACTCGGGGCCCTTGGGTGCGTGATGCCCAAATATATTAGGGCAGGGATAGGGCCCGTGAGAATATACCCTTAAGGGAATTTACCTGCAATAAAACGTCCCTAACACCAGAAGCACCTACTGGCAACACTGCTTACGTTCCCCACAAGGTAAATTTATATACTGTATGTGTCGTAAAAATTGAACCACTTTCCTAATGAAACTTTACTCATCACGTGTATTACAGCATTGATTTCAATGGGGAGCTGGTTTAACCCCATCTTACTCAGTAAAATTTAATAAGAGTCAGACTGTGCTGCTTTTCGTATTGTATACTTCTAGGAGAAAAGGCCCTTGAAACGAGGAGGCTCAGCCTGAATAAGATAGGGTTAACTGGCTGAATCTTATGCGTCGCTCACGTAAGTGGTTCGTTAGAACTTGTTCAGTCCCAATGGGCCGATGTCACCGGCTCACCTGGGAGCTCTGGAAGATGAAAGGGGAAATGGGCTATTGGAGGGACGGACAGCCAGGATCAGGATACAATTTTATCCACGAAAGCCTTGCTTCAGTCCGGTTTCAGTGAAAGCCGTAGGAGATGTCGTCAGGTAATGTATTAGCTTACAGAGGAATGTCTTACCAGCGAGAGGGATGGACTCGGCAGGAGGGAGGTTGTTTATCATAGCCATGAGGAACACCATCATAGCCAACATAGCGTTGATACCCAAGCCAACCTTCTCGCCAGACTCTTCAGGCAGCGAGAACACCAGCACAGCTGAAAAGAAAGAGATAAATGATGCTCTGGCTTGCAAGCACAAATAAATTGCATTTTACAATCTCTGTATGCAGTATACGCAGAAAAACAAGAATTCATTGAAAATTTACAACTTACTACTGAAAATCTAAACGGTCAAAACTTCAATATGCCAAGCCAGGGCTAAATTGAGTAGGAGGCTAATCAATTCGGAGACCCCTGAAACGGAAGCCATACAGCGCCATCTGTAGGGAATAGTGCCAAAGCCGACGTCTTATTGAGTGACTAGTAGAAAGGTGTAATAAAACTTCATTGGTGGTGAAGTCCGTAGAATAGTTTCACGGTTATCTAGAGTAGTGACCAAAGAAAATGTTTTACAAATGTGGAGGCCTGTAGAACTTGTGATATCGAAACTGAGATTCCTCCCGAAACTGATGCAACAGGCCGGTGTAATTTTTAGAAATTCTACTGTATGGCATTTAACGGTCAAAACACAACATATATGAAATAAGAGCACTCTGAGAGCCCATACCTACGCCAAGCGAGGCAAAGGTAGCAAAAAATTCAAATTGGCTCTGAAACCATAATTTTCTTTGTATAAACTCCAAAATCTAATCATTTGAGCCTTTTGATAGTAATAACAGCTTGTGCATTTTTCTTGAAGATCCGTTCATAACTTTTTGAGTTACACTGCTAACAAACGTTACGACAAACATGAGTCAAACATACAAACTAACTAACCGATCTGCACCAAAATTTTATCATTTATGTCTTTCAACATAACTAACAACTTGTGTAAAGTTCATAAAGATCCATTCATTATTTTTTAGTTATTGTGCTAACAAGCATAAAATTAAAAACAGTGACAAACGAATGAACAGATCATTACCAAAATTTGGTCATTTACTCTTTGTTATCTACCTAACAACTCATGTTAATTTCATAAAAATCCATCCATAACTTTTTGAGTTATAGCATTGCGAAAAATGAGACAAACAAACAAACAAACAAACGGATGGACATATATTCACCAAAAGTTAATCATCTGTTCCTGCTAACATACCTAACAATCCCTGTAAATTTCATGCAAATTGGTTCATAACTTTTTGAGTTATCTTGGTGACAGACAGACAAACGTACAGACAGACAAACACGACGAAAACATAACCTCCTTGGCTGAGGTAATAAGAATCTTTTACTTGAAGAGGCTGTGTAGAGGATTTTTTTCTGCATTGGAAAGAAATTAACTACGATAGAACGTTCATTATAATTATTTTATTAATTTTTCAGAATTTAGTTACACATCTTTATCTGCTAGAATTTTCATTACTTGTCACAAATCCAGTAAATCGTACACAACCATGTTATCCTTACTTGATTTGTCTTGATCCTCTAAAAAAAAAAACAGGTGATGGATTGCAGTTCCGATAACGCACCTGCACCAATGCAGCAGTCACATTCAATGCACAAGTTAGTTTCGTTCAGTGACCGCAATAGTGCAGCCAGTGACACCGCCCCGTCAGAAACACGCAATGGATTCGAATGCGTGTAATTTTCACATCCGGCTTCAAATTAAGGTGGAGGAATCGGATGCTTCAAGGTCCGTTCCGACTCCTGGTCCTCCAGTTCTTCCGACTCCGACTCCTGGTCCTTACGTTTTTCCAACTCCTCTATATAATTAGCCTTAATGTCATCATTAATTTTGTCCACCTGCTCTTTACCAAAATACATATTACTCTACAGAGTTTTTTCGTCACATTTTTAATATTTGACACCATTAGCAACAGTCGGGACATTAATTTAGTAATAAATTTATAATTCATTCATAATTATCGTTCAGAAAAGCTGTTCGTTACAGACTAAATAAATACTAAATGCCAAAAATATACACCAGCTTAAGCTCAATTAAGAAAATATGTTGCTGGCGTTTGTAATGCAATCCTTTATTATTTGCACCATTTGTGACTGAAATTATAATGTTTAATAATAAAATTTAAATGGTACTAGACAAGGCGTAACTAGGACCATCAAGGTATTTCACTGTTAGCGGCAAACACATGGATCCAGTTAAAAACAACATTTGTTCACATTTGCAATATCTTGCATTATTTTTACAACTAGCCTAAAAACCAAAGATTGTGAACATTAATTTCAAAATTGAAATATTTTGTACAGTGGTTCTCAAGTCGGAGTTCAGCTCTAAATTCTGACTCCGACTCCTCCTCAAATCTTCCGACTCCGACTACACATTAATGCGGAATTTTTTATATCCACCATTTACAAAACAATTATCTTCATACATTCGTCCAAGATATATTTCTCAGCATGGTGGTACATTTTGAAAAGAGCTTTTACCATCCATTTCATATAAGAATTATATTATAACAATAATCAATGTACTAGTTGTGGCAACTCATTTTAAAATAAATACAGGGCGTTCCAAAATTATGGCAACGAACTTTTTTTAAATTTTCACGCTATTATAAGGCTTAAATATAGCATTACGTATCAAAGGTAATTGCAAATGAATGAAAGGAAATCTAAACGGCACACAACTACCATAATGCATGAATATCTAGTTCCGAGATTCTGAATTATACATAGACCTCAGTTTTGAGGGCAAGGCTTCGTACACAAGGCAGCTATTCTTGCACAATCAATGGCCATTCTTTGTATAGTTTAGCATTCAGATCGAGCGAAACGTGAGGAGAACTGCAGATCATACTCTGTTCAATGTAAAGAACAGAAAATTCAAGCAGGTTCAAATCAGAGCTGACAGAGAGCTACTTGTTCTTGCTGGTGAACGAGGTAATGTGGATACGACAAATCGTTGAGGAATTTTGGACGGCAGTGAGTGCTGATGGAGGTTCCCAGGTGCAGCATCAAAGGGTTCGCATGCCACGAGAGTAATTCTGCTTCCAAGATGCAGCTGGTGTACCACTGGCTGTAATTGCACCACTACCGTGTGTCTCAGAAAAAAGGTAATCCAAGTTTAATACTTTATTATTTGAATTCTGCTCTACTCGTACATATTTAGTAGCCATGGTAATAAAATTTAGGATAAGAACTTTCAAATGAGACTAGTACACGCCTTTTTACCCTACCGGATAGATGAATAACAGCTACATAACTTCTGTCATCGAAACTGCATTGGTGCACTTCATGATCCTTGTCACTGGTGCCCATTCACTGTTATTATGCCTTTGACTGGATTAAAACTGTTATTGAGAATTATTCTCTGTATCCATAAGACAATCTGGGCCAATGTCAAGAAGTATGAAACCTATGGAACCAGTCTTAACAGGAACAAAGGTCACTCAGGAAGGCACAGGACAGCGAGATCTGCAGCAAACATTGAAGCAGCGAGGGAGCAGCTGACCGAACATCCAAGAGAGACCAGTGCAAGACGGAATGGAGTTGGATTATCTCGAGCAACTTTCAACCTAATCACTCGTCTAGACCTACATTTCCATCCTTATCGTATCCACGTTCGACACGAACTTCTGCCATCAGATTTTCCAAGACGTCAACACTTTGCGGAGTGGCTTTTGGGCCGTTGTCGCAGAGATCCTTGATTCCTACGTAATTTCTTGATAGGTGATGAAGCTTGCTTTGTCATGAATGGGAAAGTGAACACACACAACGTTTTGCATTATGGCCCCAGCTGGGAAAAATCCAGAATTCAATTTTGATCGGAGCATAAGCAGGGAAAAAATCATAGTTTGGATTGGAATTGCGGCAACGGATTACTCGTTGGACCCTTTTTCTTTGAGGCTAATGTGGATGGCCAAGCATATCTGCAGATGATCCAGCAAGAGGTCATTACCCAGATGCAAATGTACTTCAGGTGTCAGCAAAATGGCGTGTTCCGCTCTGTTTGGTGGGCACAAGACGGGGCACCAGCTCACCGCGGCATCGCTGTCCGTCATCTTCTCAGAGCACTTTTCAAGGATCGTGTGGTAACATTGCACCACCCTGTTNCAAAGTTTACACCACAGTACCACGTAACCTGGAGGATTTGCTGGATCGAATTCGCAGAGAAGTGGATGATCTCAAGAACAATCCAGACATGATCAGGCGAGCAGTTGGTGACATGCGACGGCGATCCGCATATTATCGTTTACCGAGATATGAATTTTTTCATATTTTTTCTGTTTGACGATTGACTCGGAAAGTGAAGTTTGGCATCGTAGTTCCCTACACTTTGGACAAAGAAACTTTGGTTACGTTGTTACGCTAAATAAGTAAAGGTAAGGTAAAGTAAGGTTAGGTTCAGTTCGATTAGGCTAGCTTCAGTTTAAATTTGAAGATAACGCGAGGTTAGGTTGATTGGGTACCTATAGATGACCGTAAAAGTCGGTGGGACTCAAGTGATGATATCTTGTGATGATATCCTTATCAGCAGCCTATGACCCACGCCGTTTTTGCATTTGATGGGGAAATGCTTGAAATTATCTGCAGGTACTTCTTGCATCGAATATGAGGCAAGTTTCAGCACTACTGTCATATTTTGACCGAATATCGAAGATTCATTGTAATTTTTCCCACATGTTCTTGACAACCTGCCTCGGCCAGGACGTTTGAGCATAGCACCTATTTTCTAAACTCCAGCATTTCAGAACCACGTATTACGCATCACACCGTCATGGGCGTAACCACCTAAGGGGACGGGGGGGACGTGTCCCCCCCAACTTTCAGACTGGGGGGGGACAGTGTATATTTTGTCCCCCTCAGCTTTTCGCCTTGATTTTGAGTTTTAATTATCTTTTTACGGCTCATTCAGGGAACGCAGAAAAAATGCTCCGCATCAAAGATGAGTACATAAACGAAAGTAAAACAAACTCGACATTTCATTCTGATAAAATTCTTTTTGTCCATAT
>LQNS02020118.1:659228-669640 GCA_001587735.2 Parhyale hawaiensis | reverse complement strand
AGGGCACCATGGTCCGAGGAACCAATGGGAGACACCACTGAGACTCCAATCAGATCAGAACATCAGTCATCAGTAGGTCAAGAACACCTCCTAACAAATGGGTAGGACCTTCAACCAATTGCTGACAACCAGAGGCACTCGCGAAGTCGAAGGCGAACGTTTTATTGAGTAACTAGTAAAAAGGTGTACCTAATAAAACTTCATTGGTGGTGAAGTCAGTAGAATAGTTTCACGGTTATCTAGGGTAGTAACCAATAAAAAAGAATGTTTTAGAAATGTGGAGGCCTACTCTAGAACTTGTCATATCGAAACTGAGATTCCTCCCGAAACTGATACAACAAGCCGGTGTAAGTTTTAGAAATTCTACTGTATGGAATTTAAGGGTCAAAACACAACATATATGAAACTAGAGCACTCTGAGAGCCCATACCACCGCCAAGCGCGGCAACGGTAGCAAAAAATTCAAATTGGCTCTGAAACCATAATTTTCTTTGTATATACTCCAAAATCTAATCATTTGTACCTTTTGATAGTAATAACAGCTTGTGCATTTTTCTTGAAGATCCGTTCATAACTTTTTGAGTTACACTGCTAACGAACGTTACGACAAACATGAGTCAAATATACAAACGAACAAACCGATCTGCACCAAAATTTTATCATTATGTCTTTCAACATTACGAACAACCCGTATAAATTTCATAAAGATCCATTCATTATTTTTTGAGTTATTGTGCTAACAAGCATAAAATTAAAAACAGTGACGAACGAACAGATCATTACCAAAATTTGGTTATTTACTCTTTGTTATCTACCTAACAACTCCTGTAAATTTCATAAAAATCCATTCATAACTTTTTGAGTTATGGCATTGAGAAAAATGAGGTAGACAAACAAACAAACAAAGCCTACCTGTATAGAAGTGGTTTTCAATTAGTAGACAAGGAGGATTGATACCTAACAATCCCTGTAAATTTCATCCAAATTGGTTCATAACTTTTTGAGTTATCTTGGTGACAGACAGACAAACACGACGAAAACATAACCTCATTGGCTGAGGTAATAAGAATCTTTTACTTGAAGAGGCTGTGTAGAGAATTTTTTTTGCACTGGAAAGAAATTAACTACGATATAACGTTCATTATAATTATTTCATTAGTTTTTCAGAACTTAGTTACACAACTATATCTGCCAGGATTTTCTTTACTTGTCACAAATCCAGTAAATCGTACACCACAATGTTATCCTTACTTGATTTGTCTTGATCCTCTAAAAAAAACAGGTGATGGATTGCAGTTCCGATAACGCACCTGCACCAATGCAGCAGTCACATTCAATGCACAAGTTAGTTTCATTCGGTGACCGCACTAGTGCAACCAGTGACTCCGCCCCGTCAGAAACACGCAATGGATTCGAATGCGTGTAATTTTCACATTCGGCTTCAAATTAAGGTGGAGGAGTCGGATGCTACAGGGTCTATTCCGACTCCTGGTCCTCCAGTTCTTCCGACTCCGACTCCTGGTCCTTACGTTTTTCCAACTCCTCGATATAATTAGCCTTAATGTCATCATTAATTTTGTCCACCTGCTCTTTACCAAAAAATACATAGTACTCTACAGAGTTTTTCCGTCACATTTTTAATATTTGGCACCATTAGCAACATTCGAGACATTAAATTAGTAATACATTTATAATTCATTCATAATTATCATTCAGAAAAGCTGTTCGTTACAGACTAAATAAATACTAAATGCCAAAAATATACACCAGCTTCAGCTCAATTAAGAAAATAATTTGCTGGCATTTGCAATACAATCCTTTATTATTTGCACCATTTGTGACTGAAATTATTATGTTTAATGATAAAATTTAAATGGTATTAGAGAAGGTGTAACTAGGACCATCAAGGTATTTCACTGTCAGTGGCAAACACATGGATCCAGTTAAAAACAACATTTGTTCACATTTGCATTATCTTGCATTATTTTTACAACTAGCCTAAAAACCAAAGATTGTGAACATAAATTTCAAAATTGAAATACTTTGTACAGTGGTTCTCAAGTCGGAGTTCAGCTCTAAATTCTGACTCCTCCTCCTCCTCCTCCTCAAATCTTTCGACTCCAACTGCACATTAATGAGGGATTTTTTATATCCACCATTTACAAAACAATTATCTTCATACATTCGTTCAAGATATATTTCTGAGCATTGTGGTACATTTTGAAAAGAGCTTTTACCATCCATTTCATATAATAATTATAACAATAATCAATGGACTACTTTTGGCAGCCCATTTTGCAGTAAATACAGGGCGTTCCAAAATTATGGCAACGAACTTTTTTTTTAATTTCCACGCTATCATATGGCTATAATATAGCATTATGTAACAAAGGTAATTGCAAATGAATGAAAGAAAATCTAAACGGCACACAACTACTATAGTACATGGATATGTAGCTCCGGGATTCTTAATTATAGACCTCAGTCTTGAGGGAAAGGCTTCGTACACAAGGCAGCTATTCTTGCACGATCAATGCCCATTCTTTGTATAATTTAGTATTCAGATCGAGCGAAACATGAGGAGAACTGCAGATTATACTCTCTGAAATGTAAACCACAGAAAATTCAGGCAGGTTCAAATCAGAGCTCAGAGAGAGCTACCTTTCCTTGCCGGTGAACGAAGGAATGTGGATACGATAGATCGTTGAGGAATTTTGGACGGCAGCGAGAGCTGATGGAGGTTCCCAGGTGCAGCATCAAAGGGTTCGCATGCATACGGGAGTAATTCTGCTTCCAAGATGCAGCTGGTGTACCACTTACTGTTATTGCACCACTAGAGGTCAGGAAAACGAAGGAGACTGGCTACCTGCCGTTACATCAGACCAGAATTTTACAAACAACAGCTATGGATGTCGATTCGCCCGTTTGCCTTCAATGGGGCCCCATTTGTGACCCGAACTTGGCCAGTCTGGTGATTTACATTTTACAGAATGCCGAATTTATTCTCATCAGCAAAAACCACGTTGGGCAGCTTGCCATCTCTCATTTGATTGAGGTGATGACGGTCTCACGAAACACCCAAAGGAGACGAAAGTTCAGTGATATAATTACTGAAAACTATTTTCAATTATTAATAGAAATGCATAAAACGATCTACTTTGTGGCGTGGAAGCAGACGAGGCTTCGACAAGCATTTTACTTTATTTTTCAAATCCCAGGTGTTGCTTGATGGCGTGTGGATAGAAACTGGTGACACCCACATTTTATTATCGTTTACCGAGATATGAATTTTTTCATGTTTTTTTTCTGTTTGACGATTGACTCGGAAAGTGAAGTTTGGCATCGTAGTTCCCTCCATTTTTGACAAAGAAACTTTTGTTACTTTGTTAAGCTAGATAAGTAAAGGCTAGGTTATAGGTTCAGTTCAATTAGGACAGTTTCAGTTCAAGTAGTTTAAGTTAGAAGATAGGGCTAGGTTAGGTTGACTGGGTACCTATGGATGCTCGTACGAGTCGGTGGGACTCAAGTGATGATATCTTGTGACTTCCATATCCTTATCAGCGGTCTAAAACCCATGCCGTTTTTGCATTTGATGGGGAAATGCTTGGAATTATCTATAGGTACTTCTTGCATCGAATATGAGGCAAGTTTCAGCACAGCACTACAGTCATAGTCTGGCCGAACATCGAAGATTTATTGTAACTTTTCTCACGTGTTCTTGAGAACTTGCCTCGGCCAGGACGATTGAGCATAGCACCTATTTTCTCAACTACAGTATTTCAGAACCACGTATTACGCTTCACACCGCACTGGCAACTTCTGGCACTGGTTCCATTTCTTTCATACCTACCACAGTAGACGGGATGTAGGGGTGATATTGTTGCTCACTGGATCTTCAGCTATCTATATTTCTCGCTTCTATATTACTGTACCCTGGAAAAAGGTAAACATTTTAAGCTTAAAATATGAACTTTAAATTCCGTTATCCGGCATTACTGGTTCGTAATATTTAAACACCTTCTAATATCTCTGAATGAAAAAACAAGCGCCGCTAGGTCAATTTTGCCGCGTCTCTGCTAGTGCTGTTCCCACGCCAAGTAGTGTTCTACAGGGACGTGAAATGTTTAAGCACAGAATGCGGGTCGGTTGTGCATCAACAAAATGCTTCAAGTGAGGAATGTCAGGTAACAGCTTACCTCAACAGAATGCTTCAGGTAGGGTACAAAATGGAAGTAAATTACCTGCTTCGACGCCAGGCGGAAGGCAGAGGGCGTGACAGTTCATACTCTCAAGCATACAGTTACTTTTAGACAAAGCACATATAGAAGGACACACTCACCGCATATGTTGATGAGGATGCCTGGCATGATGAAGAAGAACACTGGGAACCGTATGCGACGCTGCAGCTGGACGTGGTATGTAACCACTGGAGACGAGGAAAATTGGTGGGAAGAAATCAGTATTATGCACGGACTTTAGTAGCAAGGATATTGCTTTACGGTGTGAGTGAATGAGTGAATAAGTGAATATGTTAATCCTCCCTAGACACAACTACGGTGTTTCAAGAGACGAAAAAAGAGAGGGATATGTACTACATGTCGACAGATTCGTGGAACTCATGGACAAGGATGTTTCCACGCAAGATGAACAGGAATGGGAATAGAATCCACGCGAATAGAACAATAAGTAAAGGAAAAAAAACGACGACTAGCAGACAAGAGGGTCTCGAAGGCCTAGCTAAGGCTAAAGTAACCTATGGTGTCGCTGCTCCCCGTAACATACGCTGGGCGAGTCTGACTAACCTAACCTAATGCGCTATGGTCGCCCATGCAATCCCTCCGAGAAACACGAATTTACCCTACCTAGTAAAAATATTGTACCAGCATCAAAAATTAAATTAAAGAATCGGGCGGGGGCTCTTTATTTCATTTTGCACCTCCTCATACAACAATTACAAGCAGCAGAAATGAAGAACCATAACGAACAGTTCCGCTGTAGGTCTCACATCGTGGTGATGAAATACAAACTGCCTAGTGAACCACGTCGTTAAAAATTACGAGGAATTTGCATCACACCACGTCAGTGTTAATTCCTGCTCGTGGTCATGACCTACATATACCATAAAGGGGATGCACTGCACAAGCGCACATAGCACACGTTATTGCCGTTGTCTAATCTTCCATTTACAATAACGAAGATGAACTACCATTTCCACTTAGATAAAAACATAGGCCATTTTATCGAGAGTCGCTCCAACTACTTTATATACTACAAATAGATATTATTTTCCGCCTGCAATAAATTAACAAAATCAGCACAAGGAAAATGTGATCAAATATCAGACTTCCTGCTTTGGTCGTAGAGAAAAAACGCGCACATTCGAATAACTCTATAGTTACTGACGAGCCACGTTCTGAACAACAGATGTTTCATGCATGAAAGTTCAATTCTTCTTAGCCAATGTTAGTGTTGAGAAGAAATATTGAAGAGCGAAAGAATAATAGACTACTCGATAGAGCGTGCGCCAAGAATGAAAAAAAAAAAATTGTATCAGATTAAGTGGGAACCTTCAGCATCCGCCCTCATCTCTTCAAATGTCAGTTCAACAACCTGCCTCGAGATCTGTGCTGGGACACTGATGGCTAGTATACATCGTGCGGCTCGTGGATTATATTTGGTGCTTGTTTTAGCAACTCCTATGCTCATTAAGCAGGATTTTAGAGTATATTTCCTTGAGTTTCTTAGTTTTATCGCCCAAGCTTTCGAACCGCTAGCTATACGCTGATCACCGTCGGGGGAACGAAATTTCGAAACGCTGGAATAATCAACACATCAGCAGGTATCCCGAGTACTATTATTATTAAAAATGAAACGTTAATAAAACTCACTTCTTGAGTTACTAAGTACCCAGCTATCAAAACTGATAATTTCGTAATATAGCTTTTTTTATTGTGCTTGCTTGCGGTACAGGTTTTGTTCTAAAAATTATGCATCATACCTGTGGGCTTGGTCTTCCATTAAAGTACTGAATGCTGTGCTGTCATGAATTTGCGAGAGCCAAATTTCTCTCCTGTACGCAAAAGCCCGAATATCAGTTTTGAAATACTTTTAAGTCAAGTAGCTCCAAGGAAATAAAGTTCAATCAAAAGAATGCAACGGAAATGCCCAGTGCTTTCTGTATCTTGGATACCAGCACTTACCTGAACTATCAGAATTAAAATTTGGCGAATATATATTTTGGCCTCTGCTGAGCGTTAAGTTTCAACTACTACGAAGAAATTCAGTTTTAAAAAAACATATGCGAAATAGCTAGTGCACGACAGAAGCAAAACTCCCTCAAAGATACAGCCTTTCAGCCACAACGCTCAAAGAATCATATCGAATAGTACCGAGCTACTTTTCAAAGTGAAGCGCGCATCAGAAAAAGCAGTATTTCGACTTTCAAACATATATTCCAGAAACCATATTTACCATCGCAAGTCAGGGCTGAAATTTCATAGCGTCTCACTTTGTTATTCAGTAGATGAAGTTTCTTCTATCTAAATCACTACGAGCGTGACGGAGAGAACGCCCAATCAAAGAGTATATATAGTTTAAGCAAGCAACAAGCCGTCCACCAACCAGCCAATCCACAACTGTGATTATTATATAGTGGACTCAAGAGTGTATAGATTATAGTTCCATCCAGACTGCAACTAATTTGCAATACATAGAGGTACTACAGTACCGGTGAAATCATTGCTGTGATAGTAAGAAGTTTAAGCCTCGGCTTCCACTACAGGGATCTAACAGGCGAAGAGAGGAGGGACATACAGCATGCCGAGAGAAATATTGAACTCATGCACTAGGTTGTTCCCACACAGGATCAAAGCGCATAAGACAGTTACTCAAGAAAAAAGACGAAGAACAGAGAAAAGTTACATCAGTAGGAGTATGAAATTGGAAGGAAGCAAAGCGGGCACGAAAGACAGAAGTCCCGTAGGCCTAGCTAATGGCTAAGGTAACCCTTCAGGGTGCCTTGGGGTCGCTGCTTCCATAACATAGGATGGATGAACCTAGCTAACCTAACCCGATGGCCTATCCTATGCCCCCTCCCCCAGGAGCCTGATGAAATCTAAGCCTATATTCGCAAACCATAACATCCACTGCACCAACACCTTTGGTTGATTAATCCAGTGGCTGATTTATATTACTTGGTTGATCAACAGGCCGATTTATTTTTGGTTGATTCATTGGCTGATTTAACTTCTGCTAATTCTTGCATGCTTTATTTTAGGATGATCCATTGCATGATTTACAATACTTAACCATTTTACATTTGTCTAATTTAATAGCTGATTTATATCAAGTTGATCCATTGGTATGAATAATCACATCTGGCTGATTCATTGCCAGACCATTTGCCGATTCATATCGGACTGATACATTCGATGATGTATTATGTATTAGGCTGATCCATTGACAAGCTTCGTTCATGGAAGATTTATTGATTAATTTCAATTTGGCTCACATAAATAATTTGCTTAAGCCTACCTATAGTCACTGCAGTAGGGATCTCAATGACACGAAGAGCAAGGGATATGTAGTATGTCATGAGAGCAAGGCGAACCATCAGGGCAACTACGCATATAGGAACAGCCAGTGAGTAAAGAAAAGCATGGACGAAAAAAAAAGACTGTCAGTAGAAGCATCAAAGAAGGTCCTGACCAAGCAACTACCTCAACATCACTGCGCTGTACTCACAGGCGAAGGGTTCGGAACAACAAGGGTCCATGATTTCCTGAAGTTCTGCGTAGAAATTTTCCAGGACAAACTCGTGGTTCTGCTGGTAGCGGGAGAGATGAGCGGCGCCGGGAGACAAACTTATCTGCAATAGCACGCAAGAAATTAATTATAGTGGTGCTTTCGTTCTTGTTTAATTTAGTAAGGAAAAAAGAGTTCGCCCGGAAACACAAAGCCCGCTGAGGCATGCACTATCCCCTCCAGACAAAACAAGACGTTAATGATCGCCTGCGAATCAGCAGTCAAAAACTCGAGCATAAAGCTCGAAGAACAACCTTAAGTCAGCAGTTCTTTCCGTATTTCATAGTTAGCATTTGGAATAGACTCCCTTTTGACGTTGTTGGTGCGGAGGCAGTCAACGCGTTTAAAAATAATTTAGACGTACATTGGGAGAGATATCCTCCACAGCTAAGAACTCCTCCTCCGGGAGTGGCAAACTCTTAACGGCCAATAGCTTCCGAGAGCACCTTAATCCATCTTCTACTCTCTTCCGCTCCAACTACACAGTAAACTCCGCATGCCAGAGGTTATCGATCGTGCTTGCGTGCATTCACGATCGTCTGTTTGACTGAGAATCTTCCCCTTTTTTTCTTCTCTTTTCTCCAGTCCTCTATATCCTACTAAAACAATGGCAATAGCTCATACAGGGCCGGGGCGCAAGTTCTAATGGCTCTTTGGGAATGGGATAATTGGTTCGTCTGCTGCCCCCTATCTATTCAAAGATGACAGACGAAACAAGACGTCACGATCGAAACGTCCATCAAATTCACGGTCAACCTTTCTACAAATAAATTTCCTTTTCGCACTTGTTTCTCACACATGCATAAAATTTATTTAGCCCGAAATAGCTAAATTAATGTATTGCAAAAAACACTTCAGATACGTTGCAGTAATATCTTGTAATAAGTTACAGAAAGTGCTTATCGTTACAAAGTATTACGGGTTCATACAATAGTCCTTTGAAACCGTCACTGTCCGAGAATTTTTGTGGTTAGCATTGACATCCAAAACCTCGTCGGTGACACTTGCTAAAGACCAGCTGTGAGGACGGTTAACATTTTAGTAACTCGTTTGTGGGACGCACAGTTGTGTTTCCAAAGTCATACTAAAACGTTCGAACATTTACTTGACTCAGTATACGGATAACAAATGACTATATGTCGTGCGAACGTAACGATAGTGGCCATCGATTTCAACTACTGAATTGATTCTCGTTATATTGAGTAGTTTAAGCCTCTACTTCCGCAACAAAATCGAAGTCACAAAAGAAAAAAAGGGGACACATAGCATTGAAAACGATTGAAAACCTACTGCGTTGCTTATATGATTTGCCCTAGCGTTTCTTAATTGAAGGTAAACTGTTAAATATTCTCCAAATTTTGAACAACAATGGGTTATTTTGACGAGTGAACATCTTATTGTGACAAAAATGCACAAAAACAATGAAACAAACTGTATCTGCTGTTAAACACAAAACCACCCTCAACAACAGCAGATTAGAGACTGAGATAACAGACAGCCGTCGGACACACAGGTAGGCTGCACTAAGTTGATCTTAGTAGAGCTACAGTTGTTTCTTCGCTACAACGGGTTGAAAATATACTGTTTTTTTCATAGTAGGGTAATTTAATAACAAACCATATCGTCGCAATGCTACGACTCGTTGCTCAAAAACTTCTGTTGGTGAATATATGTATTGTCATATTTCCACTGTTGGGAAGCCTGATGGACAAATCCGACTCTTCTGGACCCAAAAAGTTCCATTTACATAGATTCCCCAACCCGACTCTATTTCTCAACAAAATCGGCCCAGTTTATCACCGACTCCGACAGCCAAGTACAGCCAGTTTCCGACTCCGACTCCTGCCCCGTAAAACTATCCGAGTACGGCTCTGCATCCTGATTACTGCACAAGGTTTGATGAGCACATATTTCCATTTAAAAAGCTTCATAACGCAAAAATTTAAAACACGCTAAGGATTAACTAATTTACACCAACGCAACTAAAACAGAATTCGTTAAAAAGAGTAAAAAAAAGGGAACCATAGCAAAGCTTACCGACAGGAGTAGAGAAACCACAATAGTTTGCCCTAGTATGTAGTTGGGAAACTAACACCAAGTTTGTCAAAAGGAGTATGGATGCCACAACGTTTGTCGCAAAGAGTAGGAAAACTAGCACAGAGTTTGTCAAAAGTAGGGAAAATGAAGGCAGTGAAGTCAACAAGGAAGAAATCCGTCCTAATGGCTTGGCGAGGCACAAGAAGCTTTGCAGTGACCTGGCAGTACTATCGTCTCTCACGACGATTTTGCGTTCACGTTAGCTTTCCTGCGCGCGCCGCCACTAAAATAAACACTACCTAGGCAAACCTAATCTAGCCTAACCGAACCTACCCTTACCTAACCTAACCTCTTTACCTAACCTCCTTACCTAACCTTCTAACCTAACCTTCTAACCTAACCTTCTAACCTAACCTTCTAACCTAACTTTCTAACCTAACTTTCTAACCTAACTTTCTAACCTAACCTTCTAACCTAACCTTCTAACCTAACCTTCTAACCTAACCTTCTAACCTAACCTTCTAACCTAACCTTCTAACCTAACCTTCTAACCTAACCTTCTAACCTAACCT
>LQNS02020118.1:611065-642093 GCA_001587735.2 Parhyale hawaiensis | reverse complement strand
CAAGGAGGTTCTGATAGAGAGGAGTGCACCCTATCTATTTATCCTACGGGAGCGTTGCGAGTAAACTTTTCCCTTAAACTGGCTGAGTGGCTTATCCAATCGGAGAGCGGCATTCCCTACGTGAGTCATTGCCTCACGTAGGAATGAGTCCTGAGCTCAAATTTTTGCAGCCATTAACCATCGACAAAATTCCGAGCGGATGGAAGTACCTATGTAAAGGAAGCTTGTATCCTGTATACCAGCTTATGATGAAAGTAACAGGGTGAACAGTGGTATATAAATCTTCAGACATGATTGTCTTGCAAAAATATTAAAGAACTGCCTGTCTGTATCTTCCTTAACTATATGCGCTGACCACTGCCACTTCAGCCAGTTTAAGATTTCCAAACGCCAGCTTGAGTCACGTGACAAAGCCATGTGTTTACTCGCCCAGGGAAGGCTTGCGCGTTCTCCTCCCATTGAAGCTCCTTGCACCAAACATATAAATATATATATATATATATATATATATTTATATATATTTATTTATAAACACACGAAGGTTATTCTTAGTATTAGATACAATTTTTTATTAATGGGAAGGAGAGAACCTAAGATTATCCAAGTTTTTTTTCTTTAGAGAAAAAGACAATACATAATGGAGTTGCCTAAAACGCTAATGTTTTGGAAAATCATAAACGCGGGCAGCAATGCATTGCTCACAGGCCAGAGGTAGGGTTGCAAAATTAGTCGAGATAGTTAAATATGTGACTTTCGTTGAGAATTTTATATTACTAGTTTCTGCACTGGTAATTGTGCCGGTCGTCCAGGGTACTATTTGGAATGATTACTAGTAAGTAATTATTAAAAATACATAGCTAATGGATATTCAATTTGGCCTTTTCAAATGTTATTAACATTCAGTACCATAAAGGAATGAGCAACGAGAGAAATGTTATGAATATACCGTAAAAGGATGAGCTACGAGAGCTCTGACATCAGTCTAATATCAAATACTAAGAATGACCGTCGTGTGTTTATAAATATATATTTATATATTTATTTATATGTTCGGAGTCACGGTCTTAACCAAATTTATAGGCGGAATTTAGCCCGGGTTGGAGGTTCTGGTTGTCCTCTCAAGCTCCATTGAAAGTGATAGGCAAAAAATAGGCACGGTTGCAGAAGATGACAAACGTATCTTAAGCAGGGACAGTTGAAATTCCAACAATGGAGACATCGCAGGCTTAGTCTGATTTGTACGAGTATTAGCTTCTCCTTACATCGAATTTACGGCAAAGTATAGGGCGACCTTATGTCTGAATGCACTTCTTGCATTGCCGAAGTTGAATTCGTAGCACTGAAGATATCTGAAGCTTCCGTTGGCATTCTCATGCTTCTTGATTCGTAGTTTCTTCCCACAGATGATTTCGTTGCATGAGCGATTCTTCCAAACTTTGATGCAATTGTCAACGAAACTTAAGTTTTCACAGGCAGTAGACAATTATTTCTTCTAGCTTACTGTTTTCCTCTGACGAAGCAGTTTTCTCTTTATAGGTCAAAATTTGAGCACCTCAAATGAAACAGATATTTGAGGTGAAAAAACGGTATCAACGGTATCTTTGCTACGGAGCGAACACATTGTATATAAGCTGCTATTTTGTTTAAGTATGTTGGAGTGTTTTGCTCAAGACGTTACTTCTGCCTGTCTATATAGAAGACCTAAGGATGACAGCACGACAATGGATCATTGAAGAAAAGAAGAAAATTAAGAAGCAAATAAGAGAAGAGAAGATTCCGCACCGGCCTAGAGGCATTAGGCAAACGTATAGGTCACTGCGTGAATTTTTCACGCACGGGTCCACTAGTTACTCCAGATCGATTCTGACTAAGTTTAAGCCCATACAGAATACAATTGCGTCATTAAAAATTGGAAAAATTTCGCAAATTATTACAATACACTCTGTCCTGTTATTTCTGGCTGCCCTATCCCCATCGCACCTACAGTGTTATCTTGCTGGCTATTATTAATTTTAAAACTTCACACTTGAGCTCCCACGGACAGGTAATACAACCCATAATGAAGCATCTTGCAACACCGGGAAGTCCAAAACGCTGCTAAAGGAAATCCAGCAAAAAAAAAACCATTAACAGCTGACTTGAACGCCTGCAGGCCACTACTACTAAATGCCGATGCCGGTAACAAATTCCAAATCTAAGCCGACCAGGGCACGAAGCACCGACGGAACTGATTATAGTTCGACATACGACAGTCTCCAAAGATTAAGAGTGCGCTCCGTACGCAGCACGAGTCTCTCTCCCAAAAACCTTGAGGGCAGGGAGAGAAAAATACAATCAATGCCTCTCATTATTGCACACCATATAAAACATACATACATAGCTCTGCTACTCTTCGCCTGTGGAACAGGTAAACTAGATCGGTCCAGCAGACGCAAGTGAGTGTCAGCAGCTGAAGCCCAGACCGGTGAGCAATACTTTAACACAGGCAGCAAAAAAGCAAAAAAACATCCGTCACATAAAGTTGAAAATTTAAATTTGGTTCAGTTTTTCGTGAGACACCCTGTATATAACATTGTCTTTCTTATAGAAGATGTCAAGAAACGCACTGGAGGAATAAGATGAGAAAAAATATGGCGTTGAAGATAACGCCACGGGATCTGTGATACGGGGTTTCATTCGGGCAAAGCAAGGGCCGACTTATTATGACTTTGGACCTGAATTCGCTTGCACTAGCGTGTTCGTACACATTAAAGGTGATACCAGAAATGCTACCTGACTGCGCCGCATAGATATCTAATTTTTCATGCAGAATGTTACATGTTACATTTTCATAGATAAGACCTACGAGAAATAAAAAAAAAACAACGGGAGTTTTTTTTATAATATTTTCCTGTCGTCACTTAACGGCGGGCGTTGCTCAGATGAATTGAAACAGAGAACACTCATCTTTTACAACAATTTGAGTTGGCCGTTAAAAATTGTAGCGTAGGCATCCAACATAAATATATTAACAACGAGAGTATGATCTTTGAAAAGGGTGAACACTAATTCCTGACAGTTCGGGCACTCTAGTATAAATATATAAGCATATAAACACACTACAGTGCTTATGATATTGGTTTTAACGGTTACATTATACGCTTATTTCTCGTAAAATAGCATTATTATTAGATCCGAACAGATTGGACGAAGCCCGTTATTACCTCCGACAAGGAGGTTGTTTTCGTCCAGTTCGTCTGTCTGTTATTATGTCTGTCTGTTTGTCACCAATATAACTCAAAAAGTTATGGACAGATTACAACGATATTTACAAGAATTGTTAGATATGCTAGGAGGTACATTTGATTAACTTTTGGTAAAGACCCGTTCACCCGTTTGTCTGATTGCCTCACTTCTCTTAACACCTTGACTCAAAAACTTATGGAACGATTTTCATGAAATTTACGTGAATTGTTAAGTATATCATGAAGATTAAATGACTAAATGTTTGTGATGATCTGTACATTTGTTCGTTTGTCGTTGATTTTAATTTTAAGTTTGTTTGCATAGTAACTCAAAATGTTATGGATCTTTATGAAATTTATAGGAGTTGTTGGTGATGTCAAAAGACATAAATGATTTAATTTTGGTAATGATCATTTGATCCCTTTGTCAGTTTTCCTAACGTTTGTCAGAATGTTTTTAGCAACATATCTCCAAAAGTTATGCACGGATCTTCAAGAAAATTACTGAAACTGTTAATACTGTTAATAGGTACACATGATTAGATTTTGGTGTGATACAAATAAAGCATGGTTTCAGAACCAATTTGAATTTTTCGATACCGTTGCCCTGCTTGGCGGAGGAATGCGCTCTCAAGATTGCTCTAGTTATTGTATTGAATGGTTTAAGGCTTAAACCACTCCGTTTCCAATACAACCACTCCGTTTCCACAACAACCACTCCGTTTCCACAACAACCACTCCGTTTCCACAACAACCACTCCGTTTCCACAACAACCACTCCGTTTCCACAACAACCACTCCGTTTCCACAACAACCACACCGTTTCCACAACAACCACTCCGTTTCCACAACAACCACTCCGTTTCCACAACAACCACTCCGTTTCCACAACAACCACTCCGTTTCCACAACAACCACTCCGTTTCCAATACAACCACTCCGTTTTCAATACAGCTACTCCGTTTCCACAACAACCACTCCGTTTCCACAACAACCACTCCGTTTCCAATACAACTACTCCGTTTCCACAACAACCACTCCGTTTCCACAACAACCACTCCGTTTCCACAACAACCACTCCGTTTCCACAACAACCACTCCGTTTCCACAACAACCACTCCATTTCCACTACAATCACTCCGTTTCCACTACAACCACTCCGTTTCCACAACAACCACTCCGTTTCCACTACAACCACTCCGTTTCCACAACAACCACTCCGTTTCCACTACAACCACTCCGTTTCCACTACAATCACTCCGTTTCCATTACAACCTCTCCTTTTCCACTACAATCACTCCGTTTCCACTACAACCACTCCGTTTCCACTACAACCACTTCGTTTCCACTACAACCACTCCGTTTCCACTACAATCACTCCGTTTCCACTACAACCACTTCGTTTCCACTACAATCACTCAGTTTCCACTACAACCACTCCGTTTCCACTACGATCACTCAGTTTCCACTACAATCACTCAGTTTCCACTACAACCACTCCGTTTCCACTACAATCACTCAGTTTCCACTACAACCACTCCGTTTCCACTACAATCACTCAGTTTCCACTACAACCACTCCGTTTCCACTACGATCACTCCGTTTCCACTACAACCACTCCGTTTCCACTACAACCACTCCGTTTCCACTATTACATGGAACCTATGCACGAGGGTGTTCCCACACAGAATCAACGTGCCTGGCGACAGTAAGTCGGGAAAGATAAGAGAGAACGGAGGAAAGTAACACCACTAGGAGTGTGAAGGCGGAAAGATGGAAAGTGGATAGAAGGAAAAGACGTCCCGAGGTCTAGCTACGGCCATGGTAACATCCAGAGTCCACTTGGGGTCGCTGCTCCCAATCAAATAGCATGGGCCGGACGTTGTCCGTTTATAGGCCAATTTTATCATTAACAAAGACGCAGTAATTATGATTATTAGTGCTATATAGGAAAGCTTGAGCCTCCCACACCAGCACAAACTAGCTGTTCTAAGAGAGGAAGAGTAAAGGCATCTAGTATGCCAAGAGATACGAGGTTTCTCATGCACGAGGGTATTCCCACTTGGAATCAACACGCATAGGAACAGCAAGCCGGGAAACAAGATGAAGAACAAAACAGAGCATCGTCAGTAGGAGTATGAAAGTAAAAGAAGCAAAGTGGGCACGGAAACTAATAAGTATTTTTAACCTTAGGGCTCATGCATTGCGCTCGCGTGGTGCGGGTAGAAGAAGCAAGGGACAGGCAGAAGGACAAGCCGAATGCAAACATGGGAACAGTAAACCAGGAAAGATGAGGAAAGGCGACAAAAAAGATAGTCATCCGAGTTGTGCGAACATGGAAGAGGTTATGCGTGTGCATGAAAGAAAAGACGTCCAGTGAGTCTGACTGAGGCGCACTAAGGTAACCCAGGGGTTCCACCAGGGAAAGGGGTGAGGCGACAACAACAAGGGGTTAAGTTAATAAGTACGTAATGAGGCGTACATTAGAAGCAGCAAATAAGTAATAGGTAATTACCAAGTAGCGAATAAGAAAAGGGTTAATAGGTATTTACATAGGTGCGGTGTTGGCTCTACATCCTGAGGTGTCCGGTGCGAGCCCCGACATGACTACTCGCATCTATACCAAGAAACACGCAGGGTAAAGCTCTGTTCAAATTATCTAATAACTGTAATTTACGTTCAACTGTACAATTTTATTTACATTTTATGTCAATTTTCTATGGGGACAGAAAATGAACTCCTGGTAGATAATTTTTAAGAATACACAACCCTCTCTATCACAGTATTCAATACCCTGACGTCCGCACTAATGTGTTACTGTAGGGAAAACCCACGCCCGCAACTTAGAAACAACCACCCCCTCCCTTCCCCTCCCGACAATAGTGTAAGAAGCACTGGACCCCAAAAATAGTAGTAGTATAAGAAAGTTTGAGCCTCCCTAAGTAAGTAAGAGAGGAAATATAAGGGACATTAGTATGTCGATAGAAATGGGGAATCCATGCACAGGACCCCGAAAAGAGATTGTTCACGGGGCTTCATACCCTCGCCGATATAGCCCCGCTTTCGCTTCACTCCACCAAGCCATACGAGAATAAATACTCCACGATCTGCCACTAGGCCACGCAAATACAACTTACAAGCTAGCTAAATATGACCACGTTATTGTCTTCTCACTGAATTACACGAAACAAATACTAATTGACGCGTGTAGATTTCGAATTAGTACACATTGCACTCAAGATAAATATTGCGGGGGTTATGTTTTTTATTCAGTGAGCTACAGTTTAGCAATACTCACGAATTGTAGAGAATGACGTCAGGCTCCCAAATGTTGTAGTGCGGCACCCGTAAGTTGCGAGTGTCGTTGTACAGGACGGGGTCCCATGTCAGGAACGGATCTTTCCATCTCAGTATAACCTCAGCATTGGTGATCATCTCCCCCAGCTTGGAGTTCTGCTCGACAGGAGATACTGCTTATTGTCAGCATTCGGGATCCCGCAGAACGGCTCTAGAGGAGATTTCCATTAATTATCGTCCAACCTTGCGCTCCATAAGTCTTGCTCAACGGAAAATTTGTTAAGCGCAATCATTTCAGTTACCAAAGACTGTAATAAAGTCAAAATTAAATGAAAATCATTACGTAAAGTCGAGGTTGTGCAGTACAGCGTTATAACTTGGTTAACTATATTTCCAAAATCAAAGTCCTGCATCATGATTGGATGAACTTTTTGGTACAATTGAAGAAACCAAACTCCAGTTTAGACGCTCTTTCAAACAAGTTTCCCTAAACAAAAGTATTTGATACCGACACATTGTAGCCAATGATATAAATAGGCGAAACCGTGCTACGTTATCAAACATTGAGTGATTTTTTGTATGCAATCTGATACAAAACATTGAAAAACAAATTCGTAAATGGAGCTGCTGAGATTACTGATCGGTTAGGGTGGCGAGTCTCCACCCTAACCGATCACTAATCTCATCACCTCCATTTACGACTTTAGAACAAAGTCGCGATAAAAACATTAACGCGACTTCGCGTGACCCGAAGAAAGCATATTAAATTCTATTCGCTTTTCCAACGCAGAGAGAGGAACTTTAGTTGACACAGTGGCTACGACGGGCCAGCAGCTATGATACAAGCATTGGTCTCGGTGCTTGAAGAGTGGCTGTGTAGTGAGAGCGAAGACGTCACTCCTCCTTTTATCGACGCTACCGAGTGTAGCTCTATCTCTTCATGCATATTGTTTCCATTCAAGCACAAGGAAAAATGGAACGTGCTCAACATGTCTGTCTCGCATCATGTCTGTAGGGCTGTAAAACTGCGATTATGTCTGTGATGCTACTAACGTTAAGGTGTCAAGGCGAGTCATTCATCGCGGCAACACCTGGTGTCGAAACGTTCTAGGATGTCTAGGTACTTCCCTCAAATGTTAAAGGATCTAATATCAACTCACGGGCCCTCACATTTGAACTTTTCCTAAGTCCTTGTTGTTTGCGTTAGCGATGGCGTCGCCGTCGGGTTTCAGGCACAATAAAAGGCTTGTATAGGCGCTCTCCAACTTATAAAATGTACCTACCTATCTAAGACATGCTCTAGTCTAGCAAAGCGATAGCACGAGACTTTCTGTGCAAGCTAAGCTTCACATGTCTCATTGTGTGCATGCAGTCTGAACTCATTTATATGAATGAATTTATGGCGCTACTATTAGTATCGTTGACAATTAACAAGACAAGTGACGTTCTCGAGATAGTTAAATACGTACTAGTAATACCAGAGACTTCTGTCTACTGTGATAATTAACTATTTATTTTTGGCTAATAAACTCTCCAATGATCGACAGCGCTAGACCACTCATACCAAACGATTCCAATTGGCCATCAGCAATCGAAGCCCTTAACTGGTTGCTCACTACGCACGTACACGTCAGACACCGAGTCTACGAAGACTGATTATCATACGTAGCTCGCCATGGCCATTGCGTTAACACAGGCTCCTCCCACTCTGATTATGTTGGAACAGCGAATAGTATCTTAAGATGTGAATTTATGTTACGCCGATGGCGTATAACGGCGTGCATACTCACCAATTCTATAATATGGAAGAGAGCAATTTCAAAGTTGATATTCATAATCTCATCGTGAGACAGTACCGGCCGAATATCCTTGATGTAGTTCCGGAAAAGATCTTCGAAGAGCTTATGCTGGTCAGACTTGTAGCTCTTCTCGGCGCTCCCTCCGAACTGAGCAGCAATGGAGTCTCTGTTGGTTGCGCCAGAAGCCTCGGTGCCATAGCGACCGCCGGGGGGCACACCTGAGAAAAAGATACTGGAAGAAGGGGCTTATAGAAAAGGTCAGACTTATCCGTTAGCCATGGATGGCTAATCGGGATTACCGCATAGAATTATGCTTCTACGTAGCTTTTTAACAGGGGACTTAAAGACATCTAAGTCATCTGCAATCGAAGCCCTTAACTGATTTTTGATACTTGAATGTATAATTCTTACGCCGTTCTGCTGGTATTTTAGGAGGGACTAATACAAGAACTCTCGACTCTCGTTCAGCTTGCATTTGTATAGAGCTGAATTTCTGTCTGATATGACATTTACTTCCCAAGAAGAATATGTAATTGTTTTTAATGCTCATTGAGATCATGTTGTCAGAAATTGCTGCTACTGCTGTAGTGTGTTAGAATGCATGATATACGGTCTCCATTTAACCTTTTTAACTTGTTTCTCGCTGCGAGCTGAAACTTGGGCATCCTGTACTGCTTCTAGTTCAGCAAATTTGGCTACAGTAAGAAGTAAGTGAGACTAGAGCTCTCGTAAGAGTTTCTTCTCAAGTACCAACAGACCGTCAGAGTGTTAGTGAGCACAGATCACAAAGATCAGTTCAGGGCAGAGGCGTCAGAAGTGCTGCGCAAACAAGCCTAGCCAAACTATGAGCATAAAATTACGGACCGCTGCAAAGGAACTCAAGAAGCATTCCTCCAAAATGGTTATCAGGGCCCGTAAATCAAATTTTTAAAATTGTAATGGACCGGACTGCGTACAAACAAAAAAGAGACGACATCTAAGGTTACGACAATTAGCTCAAGTGGATGACGTGCAACCCAGAGCAAGCATTAAAAATTTAAGTCGATAAGCTCATCGTCCAAAGCAGTTAATGCAAACCAACAGCAACGTACTATGAAATCAATCGTCTGCAAGTCCAGCCACGGGCGTAGAATTAATACGGCACCGATATGACAGGTAAACCTGGTAATCTTTTACGCCCAATGATCTTACAAGTAACAACACCCCACGCATACAAATCAGTGCAACAGTTTGCTAAAGTCGTGATAATAACACCGTTCTTACCAACCTAATATTCACTTTATCAATTCTACTTATGAGAATTTTACAAATCGTACGGGGTTCCTTGCGATATCCTTGCAACTTTGGATATAGAATTCATGGTCACAAATGTCCCGGTATGAGCGTGCTACCAGCCAACCATTGCACCCTCTTCACTGAGTAAGGAACTATTACTGTACCTCCTCAAATCTTGTATATATATATAGAGCAAAACGTGCAATCACTCAATCAGACGGCAAGCTGTTTCTCCAGAAAGACAGAATCCCACTTATGCTTACTTTTAGGTGTAGACTTTGCAAACTTTTATATAACATATGTCAAAAATTCAGTCTTTGAAGATAATCCTGACCTAAACCCATCAGCCTACACTCGTTACATCGACAATTATCTTATAGTTATAGAATTACTGGATGCATTGATCAAATAAAAACATTTCAAAAAGTTCCCTTCTAAGATACACTCATGAAATAGGCACCGGTTATAGAAGTTTACTTCTGCGACGTATACATTGAAATTACAAATAACAACTTCATAACGTCAGTTTATCAAATATCCACAAATGCTGGTGTTTAGCGCAACTACTATACTATAGTGGATGTCCTGACAGATGAAACAACGGTACGGTCAAAATTATTATCCACCGTATATTCAAAGTCTTCTTTAATGATGAACTCTTTCACAACAATTTATTGCCGGCATAGGCTTTCGATCGTATCGGCCTGCAGGCGTATAAGTCAGTTATTAATGGATTTTTGCTGGATTTCCTTTAGCAGAGTTTCGGGCTTCCCGGTGTTGCAAAGTGCTTCATTTGGGTTGTAACCTGTACGTGGGGAGGCCGAGCGTAAAGTTTTAATAATAACTAGAGCACTCTGAGAGCGCATATACCTCCGCTAAGCGAGGCAACGGTAGCAAAAAATTCAAATTGGTTCTGAAACCATAATTTTCTTTGTATAAACTCCAAAATCTAATCATTTGTGGCTTTTGATAGTAATAACAGCTTGTGCAATTTTCTTGTAGATCCGTTCATAACTTTTTGAGTTATACTGCTAACAAACGTTATGACAAACATATGAGTCAAACTTACAAACGAAGAAACAGATCTGCACCAAAATTTAATAATTTATGTCTTTTAACATAACTAACAACTCCTATAAATTTCATAAATATCCATTCATTATTTTTAGAGGTATTGTGCTAACAAGCATAAAATTAACAACAATGACAAACGAACAAACAGATCATTACAAAAATTTGTTCATTTGTTCTTTTTTATATACCTAACAACTCCTGTTAATTTCATAAAAATCCATCAATAACTTTTTGAGTTATGGCACTGAGAAAAATGAGGCAGAAAAACAAACGGATGGACATATCTTCACCAAAAGTTAATCATCTGTTCCTCCTAACATACCTAACAATCCCTATAAGGTTCGTCAAAATCGGTTCATAACTTTTTGAGTTATATTGGTGACAGACAAACAGTTAACAAACAGGACGAAAACATAACCTTCTTGGCGGAGGTAACAATAATAATAAACTAAAATAAGCAGTATTAACAACGGTTACCCAATTTATGTGTTTGATTCCGCTGTGGCTATTATCTGAACTCCCATAAGGCAGAAAAAACCAACAACACAACATATACCATCCCAACCAGCATTCCCACAACTACAAAATAGACGAACGTTTATTTAAATAGACAGTAAAAATAATACCATACTCATTGTCCTACAACAACGAACTGCTGTCAGTTATATACTGCAAAAGTACCTTCATGATCAGCATTCAAATCACCTGATATAATCAAGGCCCTCTACTCCTTACACGAAAACAAACTAATATTGTTTACGAAGACAGTTGGAGACTCTGAGCTACAAGACAGCTGGCTTTGTTATGTAGGATTAATGATCACAACACGTTAGCGGTACCTGACTCACAATGTACATACTACATAGGCGCAGGCGTTCATAAAAACCACACAATTAGTAGCCATAAAGTGCAACTGACAAGGCAGCTTTTAGCCCATACACTGCTCTATTACACAGAAACACCCAATGGATCACGGCCATATACAGGATCATGGAAGCCCTCATTTGGAAGCGTCACCTCGAGTCATCAATCAGGCAACTCGCATCGAACTGCATTCTACATTTTTTTTTAAATGGCACAGTTCACTGTACTATAGTGCCACAAGCTCGCAACCTCATCTTAGAGCTTTCAAATCGACCGTACTTGGATAATCTAACACTCTACCTAAAGAGGAATTAGACCACTGCCTATACCTGAATGCTCTTTTGCTCAGCCTACAGCGGGAGTCGCACGAACTTTTTTACGTTCTAAACCATTCGGGTCCGAGAAATTCACGGGCCTACTTTTCTTTTAAAAAACCAACAACATGCCTATCTTGCAGGAAATTCATTTTCAACAGAGAAGGAAAAAAACATATCTTGGGGTAAATATATCATAAAATTACTGGGATAAATCGAGCTTCTACGATAATAATTCCCAACTGAAAATAGGCTCTTAAAACAGTTACGTTCTTTCTGGCTCTTAGAACCTGCACTTGTCTAGTCATCAACACTCGGCTACTTTTCACCTCAAAAAATAAGTAAAATTAATACTATAGTGACAATAATAAACTGACTTAACTTCTATCAAGGCCACTGTAAACCCAGAATTTTATCAAAGACAGACACCTAGATTGGAGAAAGAATCCTAAATACCACTTTTGTGAAATGCCTACAATCGGTAACTAGGAGTGTAGCTCGGGAGGAGGGACATTAAACTTTTTCTGCAGGCAGCATTTTGGGAGCTGATTAAATTTGGAATAACAGCCATAATAATCATTATTGTAACATTTTAAGCTTAATTTGTTGTTCTACATAGAGAGAAAAACAGTTTCGTTTGCTTCTGCCAGTTAATAGCTGATGGGTTAATGACAAAGTGTTCACACAAGACGCAGTGCATTCCGCTTCAATTAAAAAGAAATATTTACTAAGATACTTACATGTAATTAGGAGATAAAGATACAAGAACAGCAAGCTCACAGACATTCTAGAAACTCTTAGTTCTTTTCACTTTCAAATATGGCATGGGAATGAATTAAAGTGAACATAACAGGGTGAAATGGTTAGTTATTACTATTATTCTTGGACATGAACCTCATAATATATCGCCTCTGATCTCCTGCACACTATGAAAGCACAAAGTAGGCATACATGAACTTAGATAAAATCGTATTATGTTATATAAAAATGGTCAGTCCTCAAAAAGATTACGGGATCGTTCGTTTGGTTTGTCAATGTCGATCTAAGACACGCCCACTTACGCAACTTGTCCGCAACTGCAAACAGCAACTTTGACACGGTTGCACGTGTCAGAAGCAACATGATTACCTAAGTTGACAATACCGAACTCTCCAATTTCCAGAGTCAGACTGAGTTGTTAGAAGTCTCACAGGGCCAATACTTAAAACTTGAATCAACAGGTCGAAGCCAGGGTACCTGCATGTTTAAAGTTTCGGATAAGTTGAGCCTCGAAGGCATAATTTAGCTGCCCAATCGCATGAAGGCAACCTACGCCTCTGTACCCATTGCAGGTGTAATAAAACACAGGAAATAACAAGGGATCGTTTTGCGTGCCAAACAGAATGAAGCGCCACTGCGCTGATAACAGCCCTGCATGCAAACTACACAACACTTATGTCGTATGGAGAAGAAGAGGAAGAACAGCAAGAGTTGATAAAGGATGCAAAGTACGCACGTACAGAAAGACATCCCGAGCCCAAACTCAGGTTTGAGGCTAGGTTTTTCGTTACGGGGGGAAGTCATAAACTTCCCAGACTTGGAACAAAATCTAATTATGAGCTCTAGGTTCTCTTGGTATCATGCGAATGTGGTGCCTCAAAGTGCAATACGAGTTTGTTCGCCACGTAATGATCCTAACTATGTTAAGTGGAAGGCGATGCTGAACTTAGCATATTAGCGCTCCAATAATCCAAAGAGCGCATACCTCCGCCAATTAAGCAAGGCGATGTTATCGAAGAGTTAAAATTGGTCCTGAAACTAAGATTTCCTAGTTATCATCCCAAAAATTTGATCATTTGTACCTCTTTACATTGGTAGTTATAGTCTATAATTTTATTGACGATCCGTCAGTAACTTTTTGAGTTATGTTCAGACAAACAGATACTCGAACACACGAACGAACGAACGAACTAGAGTATCACCAAAATTTGGTGAAAAAGTTGCTTTTAACAATTCCTGCAAAATTTATGACGATCCGTCTATAACTTTTTTAGTTATGTTTTGACATAGCTACACAAAAACAACCAGAGACTAACAGACAAACAGATCACCAGGAAAAAAAAAATGCAGTTCCTTTTCGTAGCATTTCCCCCAATTCTTGCAAAATTTCATCAAAATCCACTGAGAATTGCTTGAGTTATGTAACGAAGAAAATAGGAAGACAGAAAACAAACTGCTGGACGGATCTTCACTGAAAGTTGATCATCATCATACAACCGTACTTACTCCTCTGGGGCCAGTTGGCCTGTATTTCAGAAACTTACGGACAGATGTTTTTGAAATGCAGTATACAGAGAATGTTAGGTAGGTATGTTAGGAGAAACAGATGATTCGTCCAACAGTTTGTTAGCGTATTTTTCCTTGGTTACTTAAGCAGTTATGAACGGATTTTCATTAAATTTGCAAGAATTGTTGGGATCATTACAAAGAGCAACACCAGTTTCTGTGATGATATGTCAGTTCGTTACCTGTTAAATTGTTTCTATATTTGTTATGTTTATCAGAACATAACTCAAAAAGTTCCGGACAAATCTTCAAGAAAATCTAGAAACTATTATCATTGTCACAAGGCACAAATTACCTAATTTTGGGATTAGTGAAAAGGAAATCCTAATTTCAGGACCATTTCGAACTTTTAGTTAACAATGCCTTGCTTCGTGGAGATCTTAGAGTACTGTGGTTGGTCTGGCATTCTGACCCTAAGTGAAATTGCCTGGGAAATTTTTAACTTGCATTCATACAGTGTATGGAGCACCTACGGAGCCCGCCAGTAACATAGGATCTGGCCGAACCTTGGTTAATCTTTAAACAATCCAATATCCTCGTAAGTGGTTTCATCCGCAAAAGAAAATCAACAGGCAGAGGGCACAGTAAACCACGAGTACAATTTGAATTAAGCACACTTTTTCTTGGCACTTTGATCAGTAGACAAGCCAAGGAATTTTAAAAGTACAACAACTAAAACGCCTTGAGGAGGTAAGATCATCACCCGCGGTGGGAGGCAAATTCGACGCCGTCATTTTTGATGGCCAGCTTACTCTGGGGTTTTTGCCTTTTTCACATCTAGATCAACCCACCTGCCTCCCTACAAAAAATTGTGAACATTGCTTAACTCCTCCCTCTTTTTGGGCGGACAGACAAACAATCAAACATATATACTTAAAATTTGTACAAAAAACATTATTACCCTCTTCCCTTCGCTCGCGGATGAAAATAATCGCTCGCGGATGAAAATAACTTTCATAGCTTTGCGCTCGTCAAACAAGGTAGGCCTCAGTTGCCATTTTCTACCACGTGCTCCGCATTACATATAGTGGCAAAATTTAGGTCAAATTCTTGACGTCATGTTGAATTTCGCAAGCAAAGCTCAACATATTTAGCTTAGGCTAACGACGCGTTCGATTGGTCAGCGAAAGTAAGCCTTTAAGGCTTGACTTGTCCAAATCTTCGGACAGGTGCCCGGGCTTCGACTTATTGATCGATTCAAGTTTCAAACTATGAATTTTTAATATTAACCGAGAGACTTTCATGAACTTAGCCTTGCTCCATAAAATGCCGATTCCGGTCGGCTCAACTTCAAACTATGAATTTTTAATATTAACCGAGAGACTTTCATGAACTTAGCCTTGCTCCATAAAATGCCGATTCCGGTCGGCTCAACTTCAAACTATGAATTTTTATTAATTAGGTACCCGAGAAACTTCCATGAACTTAGCCTTGCTCCATAAAATGCCGATTCCGGTCGGCTCAACTTCAAACTATGAAATTTTATTAATCACCCGAGAAACTTCCATGAACTTAGCCTTGCTCCATAAAATGCCGATTCCGGTCGGCTCAACTTCAAACTATGAATTTTTAATATTAACCGAGAGACTTTCATGAACTTAGCCTTGCTCCATAAAATGCCGATTCCGGTCGCTCAACATAATCGAGCTGCTTCCAGCACCTGAAACGATTCAAAGTAATGAAGCTAAAGTCCTTGTCTGCATTGCGGGCAAGTCAAGTGAGCTTGGCTTAGATTAAAGGTTTCACTTGTCCGAAATTTCAGACCCCAGACATTGAGTCTGGGGCATAAGTGTTAGAAGAAACCCGATTACGTTGAGCTGGCTGAAAATTCCATTTTATGGAGTACACTTGAATTTCTGGAATCTCCAAGGTAACCGATTAAGGGTAAAAGCCTGAAACCCAATTCACCGGATCGACGCCGGTGCACTTGCCTCAAGTTTCGAACAAGTCAAGTCTCGAAAGCATAATTTTGGCATCCAATCGAACATGTTTTAAGTAGCTATGTCAGTTTACGGTTTAACATAGCATCACGATTGAAGCATGTTTAGGTGACTGTGAATTTCAATCTCATTTAGAAGCTAGAGTAAACTCTGCGAACGCATACTTTTGCCAAGCAAGGCAACGGTAACGAAAAATTCATATTGGTTCTGAAACCATGCTTTTCTTTGTATCAACACCATATCTATTCATTTATGCCTTTGATAGTATTAACAATTTCTGTAATTTTCGTGGAGATCTGTTCATAACTTTTTGAGATATGCTGCTAACAAATATCATGGAAAGCATAAGTCAAACCCACAATCGGACCAACCGATCATCACCAAAATTTAATAATACATGTTTTTTAACATTACTAACAAGTCCTGTGAATTTCATAGAGATCCATCCATAATTTTTGAGTTATTGTGCTAAGAAGCATAAAATCAAACAGCGACAAACACATAAACGAACAAACATATCACAAAAGTTTGGTCATTTACTCTTCGTATTATACCTAACAACTCATGCGAATTTCATAAAAATCCATCCATAATTTTTTGAGTTACGGCACTAAGAAAAAATAGGCAGACAAACAAACAAACAAACAGATGAACGGATTTTCACCAAAAGTTAATCAACTGTTACTGTTGCCATGCTTAACAATTGTTTTAACCATGGCCAAGGTGTGACCATCGACAAATCAGCTGACTTTGTTGAATCATGTAACACATATATTTCAGAAATTGCTGTAGGCTTGGTTGGCAACCTTCCTGCATTTAATGTTTACCCTTCTCACTTGGTACCCGAAGGAATTTCATGTTTTTTTCTATTGCACCAATGCTGATGAAATTAGAAACATCTTATCCAAGTTTCAAACGAAAAAAACTTCACCAGAGTGTCCTTGATCCTTCGGTGCAATACAATATTTTGCCTAGGATATCTGACACACCGGCCATCCTCATTAAAAATTGCATCAAAGTGTGTGTTTATCCTAGCATACTTGAGGTGGCAATCCATGTCACGTTGAGAACTATAGACCAATCTCTACACTATTAGTTTTTAATAAAATATTCGAAAACGTTATTTTTATACGTCTTGACTCGTATTTCACTTCCTGTAATATCTTATCGCCTCATCAGTTTGGTTTCAAAAACGTAGTTGAACCTCTAGGGCTAAATTATCATTAGTTTCTGATTTTTTAAGCACGTTTCATAATAAGATGTACACAATTTCTTTGTTTCTCGACCTCAGAAAGGCCTTTGACACTATTAACTCCGATTTGCTAATTTCTAACTGAAGGAAAGTGATGATACCTGGAGTTCCGCAAGTCTCAACTTTAGGCCCTTTTCTTTTTAATGTTTTTAGTAATGATATTGTGTTATTGCCTAGAGCTAATTGTATCTTATTAGCCGATGATGCTGTGTTTTATGTTAACTACGACAATTTTAATGAAGCGGTGAGTAACATTAAACGATTTATTGAGCATCTTCAGAATTGGCTTGTGGCGAATAAACTGATTCCTCACGAGACAGAGACTAAACTAATGCTTTTTAAGACAAGAGATACCCCTGAGCTCCCTGAAATATTTTTTAATAATGTCAAACTTGAGTGGATGAAGATGAAGGAAATTAAATATCCCGGTGTTGTTTTAGATTCGAAGCTGATTTTTAATTTACACATTGCTGAGGTATGCAGAAAATTTAGCAAAGCCCTTGGACTATTTTATTGCGTTTCAAATAAATTTCCTCTTTGCATTCTCCTCAGTTTGTTATGATAAGTATTGTCTACCCCCACATTATATATTGTGTTTAATTATGGGGCGGTGCTCCCCCGTCTGTGAGGAACAAAGTGTCTGTCCTAATGAGTAAAATTCTTCGTGTAATAATAAAAGTACAATTAAGTAATTTCGTACCTGAGTTCCATATTAGTGAAATGTATAAAGCGTTGAATCTTCTACAGTTTGATGATATACACAAATATTTTTTCTTAGGCTTGCTCATAACTTTTTGCATTTTGACAGTCAAGCTTTTAATAACATCATTTATTTTCTCGTATACAGGGTACAGTGGATACACCTATCGAGGTTTTCTTTAGCCTTAATTCTAGAATTTTGAAGAACTGGTAGTGTGAAGAACAGAAGAAGCAGTCCGTGATGAGAGTCAATTTAGGATCCCTCATCGTGCATCGCCTGGCCTCTCGATGCTGGAGTGCTCCACGCAGTGCAAATCCGTAGCGTGCCGTCAGGGGAATCGAACCCGGGCCTCCATTGGTGCGATGCCGATCCGTTGTCACTTAACCACCGACAGGGATAGATATCTTTTGCCCCTACTACCGATAAATAATCATGATATGAGAAGACACAGATATAGGCTACAACCAGTCCCACTGGAGGTCGAGAAGCAGGGAACCATTTATCAACTTGCAAAATTAATGAATGATATCGATGAGCATATACTTTTCTTCATGTCCAACTACAGCCTAAAATTGAAATTAAAGCATGCAGCCCAAGTATTTTACTAGCCTCGAGGTGTCATATTTCTGTTGCTATTGAAGTGTATACAAATTCCGTCGTGTTATCCATGTATGTAATGTTAGCAGTTGCCAACTGTGTTATTTTATTTTTTTTTTTTTTGGGGGGGGGGGGCGGAGAGGAGTTTTGGCTTATAGTTGCCTTTTGTCGCCTACCTGTTATTTTAAATGGACGTCTGTCAAATTGTATTGTGTGACAAATAAATTTTCTTTGGAGTAGAAATTCTGAGTTTCAATCCCTGTATATTTTGTACGGATCCGTTCATAGGTTTTTGAGTAATCTTCGCGACAGATAAACATCAGGGAGACGGACAAAAAGAGAGCCGGTCAAACAGAAAGACAGGCAAAGGGACAGACAGACAAACATGACAAAAACATAACCTCCTTGGCGTAGGTAAATATTGTGTTAACCCATACTGTTTAGATGTAAAACAACTCCGAACTAGCTAAAAATTAGAAGGAACGTTTTTAGGCTTCCAATTACCATTTCGTACAATATTTATTAAAACTTGCGAAATAACGTGCTTCGTACTTCTTTTCGTACATGCTACAAATTTAATACAAATATTAATAGGCAACAAGGGCATTTTCGATTGGGCGCTAAACTTAAGCCTTAAAGGTTTAACTTGTTACACTTTGCAACAGTTTGCAGGTATTGGAAGCAACGCGACTACGTTGGGCCTGCTGGAAACTCCAGTTTAAGGAGTTAGCTTGAGTTTCTGGAAGTCTTAAGGAAAGTCTTATTGAGAGTCAATAACAAACTCAATTCACCGGTTCAAAGCCAGCGCACTTGCGTGAAGTTTCGTACAAGGCAAGTCTCGAAGATATAATTTTGGGGTAAAGTCGTGCATGCCTCAAGTCTACTTCGCACATGCTAAAATAACGGCACTAACTTCACGTTTTGACATCTGAATCGCAATAAGAGCAGGTCCTTAAGGTGGCGGCTTTTATATCCGGGCAGTGCAGCAGCAGTTCAATATCCAGATAATCAGACTAGAAAGCCTAATAGGTGCACTGTGAACATTCCTATAATGTTTAATTTTGCGCTTGCGAAATAATTGATTCAATGCGCACGCACATAATGCGTCACTTTTCAGACACACAAGTTGAGGACTTGAAAAAAAATGTACCGGCAAAGTTGAAATGAGTTCGTCATTAAGATAGCTTAATCCAACCGATTCGATGTACGTCTTACATTTCCATCAGCGTAGCTCAGTGGATCAAACATTGTGAACTGTGCAGATATACTAAACCTAATCGATAATTGTTATTAAACACACACAATTGAATTAAATTACCATTTTTAATTCTACACAGCGTTGGCTGGTTTAAGCCAGCTAAAAAACCATGGTTTAAACCAATAAAAAACTTTTTTATTTAACTTTTTGCGTTTGTTCATAAATATTGCAAAAAAATTGTTATACTTCTAGAAATTACTAAATTTTATTTACACAACAGGAAAGATAAGTTAATGTATTTCTATTTAGGAATCCCGTTGACTGTTAGGAAACTAGGGTCAACTATTGCTTATGTTTATTAAAAATCTATAACTTACTGAATTTTGTGTTATTTTATTTCAGAGATGAATACCGAAATATATTCTGGTAGGCTAGCAGCTAGCTCATGAGAAGGATGTAGGCATATCGCTATTTAACTTTCTTCAGTTCAACACTTTACTTTTCATTAACTAGTAGCTAGCTATTTCTGTAAGTTGCATTTTGTATTTTGAAGGGTTTTTAAGTATTTCCAAAGATTTTATACTGCAATTATAAATCGCAGCATCTCTGCAGATTGCAGTATTAAATGTAGCCATAGCAAATACAGGCACTAAACTAACTAGCTAGCTAGCTACATGTTTAAAAAGCAGAAAATCCTTTAAATGTTGGATAAAATTCCTAGAATTAAAAAAATATGTATAAAAACAAAATAAAAAACACGGTTTTTGGTTTAAACAAAAAAAAAACATGGTTTTTGCCAACGCTGGTTCTACAGATGATCCCCGTTTTTATTAGAAGCGTTTCGTTACACACAGTCACCAGGGATCGCAATGAATAAAAATGGAAGGGGCATCTAGAATGTGAAGAACACAAGAAACCCATGCAGGGGGCATCATACGATTAATTAATTAGAGTAGAAAAATACAATAAAACAAGTGGCCCCTTGAGATTCATCCCCCCAAGGCCTAGCTACTACTAAAATATCCGGTAGGTCCTCCCCAGCTGCTTCTTCCTCTACTATTCAGAAGCTGATTGCGACAAAAGCATTTCTTCGTAAAGTAAGAAAACAATACTGCGCAGTACACACAAAGAGGTCGGCAACGGAGAAGCCCGAGTTTCAATTGAGCGCAAGTTTAACCGAGTTTGCCTTTAATAAGGCGTCTTGTTTGTGAGTTAGGCGGATGCAAAGTCAAACCCAGCAAATGTTGCGTTAGTTGCGTAACTGATCGTAGCTTCCAAGAACTTTGCACAAAGGGCGCCTTTGTAGAAGAAGCGGTTTCCTTCCATTGCACCTTTACGTGTACACTTGATTGTCACCATCACAGTCTGCGATTGTCCCTTTGATTTCACAGTCACAGTAGTGTATATCTTTGTGTAAATTGTCCTTTCGAGTTTTCCTCCGGCTTGAACTTGATTCTACATTTGTTTATCATTGATTTAGAGGAGTCTTTACAGAACATGCTGCAAGAGTACTTACTGATTCCGTTACAGATTAATCATTAAAGTTATCTTAAAAGCGCAGCAATGAATAATTGCAGAAAAATCACAGAGAATCAAAGAACCCAAGAAATGTAGCGAAGTGTTTTTTGATTATATGACTCTACAGAATACAGGTTAGTTTATAACTCTTAACTTAATCGCTCAGTAAATTATAGCTGGAGAAAAGTCCCAATACCCAAAATATTAGATTAGATAGGAGCCAGTATACGAACCAATAGGCTCATTCCCAAAGAGACACCGGAACTTACGCCCCTGCTCTCTCAGAGCTTTTGTTATTATGTTAGTATATAGGATATATAGGACCGGAGAAAAGAGAAAAAAGGGGGAAGAATCCCAGCCAAAGAAACGATCATGAATGCACGCAAGCACGATCAACGGCCGCTGATGAGCGGAGCTTAGAGATGTCAAGCTGAGTAGTTGTAGTTTGTAGCTGGAGCAGGAGTGAGAAGAAGACGGATTAAGGTGGCCGTTAAGAGTTTGCGATTCCTGGAGGAGTTCTTAGCTGTGGAGATGTCTCTCCCAATGCATGTCAAGACGATTTTTAAGCGCGTTGACTGACTCCGCACTTACAACGTCGGGAGGGAGTCTTTTCCAAAATACGAAAAGAACTGCTGACTTGAGGTCGTTCTTCGAGCTTTATGCTTGAGTTTTTTTGACCGTTGTTTCGTACGCGAGTTAGGTAGGGAAATTTAGATCGCGGTAAGAGAGGAACTAAGGAAGAACGCAACAAAAACTCTTAGGACGAGTATGAACATGCGTAATTACATCAGCAGGAAAATTATTGAATAAAAAATATTGTCAGCCTGCACTTTCACAACACAGTTCTAAGTAAAGTATAATATAGATGATAATGCTAAACAACTAACTACAGGCAGGGTTGGCTGGTTTAATCCAAATGGTTTAAACCCAAAAAAAAAAAAAAAAACATGGTTCAAACCAACCAAAAAAACATTTTTTTGTTTTTATTCAACTTTTTTGTTTTTTATTCAATTTTTGTTTGTTTTTATTCATAAACATTGCAAAATAAACAGTTTTACTTCTAGAAAGTATCAAATTTTGGTCACACGACTGAAAGGATGAGTTAGTGTGTTTCTTTCCAGGAATCCGTTTTGAGTGTTAGGACAGTTAGGGTCAACTATTACTTATGTTGAATAAAAACCTGTAACTTATTGAATTTTGTGTTATTCATTTCAGATATGCATGTCTAATTATATTCTGGTAAGCTAGAAGCTACTGAAAATTAGAAGTTGTAGTTATATAGTTGCTATTAGATAGCTAGTGAGCTCATGAAAAGCATGTAGGCATGTACAGTGCCTAAACATAAGTATTTGCACAACTCTTTTTTATATATATTTTTAAAAATCCAAGGTCTGCTTCAGGATAATTAATACAGGAAGTTTATATAACATATATATAATAGAATATTTAAACAGAACAGTCAAATGTGCAATTATCACGAGAAAATTTAAGACAAGTAAAAGTAATGAGGGACAAAAGTATTTGACCAAAATAAATATGATGTTGAATCTTTGATATTTAATAGTATAATTTGAATAAATTAGTTTGGAAATTATTCTAGAACTTTTACGAAACGTCTCGAAACAAATGCAATGTAAACAATCCACAGCCAGCCCAATCATAACATCTCTAGACCTCGTTGAAGACGTGCACACTCTACTTACAATGCCCAAAGTTAAAGAAATCCCTGAAGCTACTCGTAAACGGATAATTCAACTTCGTAGTGAGGGTATTGCTTATAGAGTAATAGCAGAACGTGTCAATGTTCTTTTTTCAACGGTTGGAGCAATAGTAAGCAAGCATCAAGTGACGGGGGCGGTTTCCAACCTGCCAAGAGCTGGAGCTCCGAGTAAGATCATGGGTCGTCCTCGGCGCTTCATGTTACGTAAGGTGGCTAATGACCCCATGACAACTCGTGCTGACCTTCAGAGTGAACTGGCGTCTCAGGGACTGCATGTCAGTAAGAAAACTATTGTTAGGGAATCGAACCGTACTGGCATTCATTTTTACACTGCTCGCAAAACTCCTCTTCTTACAGCAAAACATGCCAAGAGCCGCTTAACATTTGCCAAAGACCACTTGGACAAAGGAAATGAGTTTTGGGAAGGGGTTATATGGTCTGACGAAACTAAAATAGAGCTTTTTGGCCGAAACGAAGCTCGGCATGTATGGAGGAAATGTGGTATTGCCTATGACCGAAAGAACACCATCCCCACCGTGAAGAATGCTATACTGCCCATGGTGTTGAGGATTTTCATATCTTTGATGCCAAGATGAATAGTTTCATGTACAGGGAGATATTAGAGAAGAAGATGCTTCCAAGTGCCAAAAAATTCTACGGACGGCGCAGGTGGACCTTCCAACAAGACAACGACCCCAAGCATACTGCGAATTTAACGAAAGAATGGTTTCAAAAGGAGAAAATAAATGTTCTTCCATGGCCTAGCCAATCACCGGACCTTATTCCAATAGAAAATTTGTAGCGTCTTTTTAAATCTTGTGTCCACAAACGGTGTCCCAAAAACCTTACTGAATTAAAGGTTATCTGCATGGAAGAATGGAAAAAAAATACCATCAAGTGAATGTGAAAAGTAAATTTCCAGCTATAACAATCGTCTCCATACTGTTATTGCCAATAAAGGTCACGCCACCATGTACTAATGTCATAATTTTCTTTGGTCAAATACTTTTGTCTCTCATTACTTTTACTTCTGTTAAATTTTCTTGTTATAAATGCACATTTGACTGTTTTGTTTAAATATTCTATTATATATATATATATTATATAAACTTCCTGTATTAATTATCCTAAAACAGCCCCTAAATTTCTTGACATACATAAAAAATAGAGTTGAGCAAATACTTATGTCTTGCCACTGTAGCTATTTCACTTTCTTTAGTTCATTACTATGCTCTTAATTAGTTTCTACGCTATCAGAGGATTTTATAGCTGCTTCACTTTCTGTGTTTCATTACTCATTTCAATTAGCTAGAAGCTTGCTATTTCTGTCAAGTTGCATTTGTAATTTGAAGTGTTTTCAAGCTTTTCAAAGGATTTTATAATGCAGTTTTAAATCAAAGCATATCTGCAGTTTGCATATTAGATGTAGCCATAGCAAATACAGGTACTCTCCTAAGTGCTTGTTCGTAACCCCTTCATCTTAAAATCATTCTTTTACAATAGGAAGTTGAAATGAAGTGACTAAAATTGTTAATGATTTGCTAGCTACATGTGTCTACACAGCAGAAACCCTTTAAATGTTGGATAAAATTCCTAAAACACTGGAAAATAAACAAAAAATAAAAAAAAAACACTTTTTTTTATTTTAACCAAAAAAAACATGGCTTTTGGTTTAAACAAAAAAACATGGATTTTGCCAACCCTGACTATAAGTATAATCTGTTTAATGGACGGGTAAAATACTTTCTCGTTGGAATAACGTCATGGTAACACCCGTTTATTATTATATTATTTTATTAAGTAAGTTAATTTACGCCTCCCTTATCCTTCACAGATCTGATATCCTAAGAGAGGAGAAAGAAGAGACAGTGTTGGGCAAGAGAGACGAGGCACCAATGCACGAGGGTATTCCCACACACGATCAATGCGCATAGGCATAGCAAGTTGTGAAAGACGGGGAAGAATAGAAAAAAATCATCTGTAGGAAACGAAAGGAAGCACAGTGGGTACGGAGGAAAGATGTCCCGAAGGCCTAACTATGACCAAGGTGACTGATCGAGTCCCATGGGGGTCGCTGCTCCCCATAATATAACATGGCCCATTCTATGCCCTTGAGATGTATATATTTGGTAATTTACCCGGTATAGCGGTAAGATTTAGCAAGTCCCGTTATAGATGTGGCCATGGTATAACTACGCCAAGGTAGCCACACGTTCATCTCCGACTCCGCCCCTCTGTTTGTTAGCCAGCTGACGTCATCTGGAGACCAAAACTCGGTCGCCCATTATTGTCTCGATTTAAGACTTCGCTTTCTCATTTCATTAAACATTCTTTCCTTATCACAATGTACCGTATAACCAGTGCAATTAAAACGTTGCGATTTATTGCAAAAATCCTATATACATATTTTAAATAATTAGATCCGAAGCAAAACATTTAGTTGAAATTTTGCTACCCTGTACGAGTGTCACTGTAACCTCAGCTCATCATGTGAGAAGATCAAAGATGATGAACATTCGTTGAAATCTTTAAAATTTTGACGGGTATCTCATATAGATGCAAATATGATACCGATATGACGAGAGCTATAAAAGACATTTTCTCTAATACAAATGTTTTGTCATTTTTCAAAGTAAGTCCATCCTGTTCACTTTAGGTACTGCACTAAGTACAGACACACAGATGTGCCGAAAGCGACACTTCACAACCTGTACGGGTTTCAATAGGTGGCACGTCTGCATGGTAGACTCCATAAAAGTTACGAATCCTACAGCTGGCGTAAACACAACAATCTATAGTCCAAAATTCGACTCGGAAGTGCACACTGCCAACAAAGATTTCTCGCAACGTTGAAGAACGGCAGGAACATACAATGCTTGTCGAAAAGGAGAAGCTACTCAAGTTTTGCCGTGAGAATTAATAATAATAGTTAATAATAAAAAGAGAACAAAGATAACAGTGCATTGAAGTCACTATTGCACTGGCGCAATTGCGGTATATAAAGAAAAGAATAATCAATCATAGAGAATGGGAAACCACGTGACCTCAACAGTTGCCAGGCGATGACTCAAATAAATTCTGTATAGTTCAGTAACAAATGTTTAAATACTAATTAAAATACGCCTGCTAACATAGCAATTATTCTCGCACCCATTTGGAAGTCATTGTGTGCGTGAAACTTTTGATATTAGCAAAAATACGCGAGATACGATTAACCTGAAGAGTTGGGTTTCTTCTACAAAAGTAAAACATGCTGGATCGTTGTCCTACGACCAATGCCTCTCGAAGTGACTGTCATATGTCCCGAGATTTCTTTCATATGCAGTGAAAACACAGGAAGTCCTGCCGAAAGGACTATCGTCTGCAGCGGGCCAAGGAGAATCTTCTGCAGTCTATAACAGTGATTCTTCACCTTCTTCTCCCACGCTCCCCTTGGGATATATTTTTCTTACGCCCCCCTTAGATAGTGTTTTCAAATAAATGTGGTACCAAAACGTGACCAAACGAACGAAATAAGTTCAAACTAGAGCACTCTGAAAGCACATACTTCCACCAAGCTAGGCAACTGTAACAAAGAATTCAAATTGGCTCTGAAACAATGATTTTTTTTTGTATGAACACCAAAATCTAATTATTTGTGCCTTTTGATAGTACAGTGGCCGGAAAAATAACGTTTACCCCTATATCATAAAACGAAGTTATCGCAAAATTCGCCTATAATTCTATATTTGCATTCCCTGCTTTATGAGAGGAGGGTGGTATGACGTCATGATGTGTGTTGCTACATCCCCGCACCAAACACAAATCCCCGCTACACAGTCAGTCTGTGATCCATCGGAGCTCGAGCAGAGTACCGTACACGTACGTTATTCTGGTCCACTGGCCTCTCCTTCGCTACTTTTTCACTTATTTGGCACCATATCAATAACCATCACAGCATCACAATGGGTCCAAAGCAGCTTGCCACTGAAGAAAATGCTTGACCCCTTCCCTAAGCGAGCAGGGAGTCCTGGTGAACCGCCTAGCTGTCGTACTGCATGTCAGCCAAGTATCCCTCTTCAAACTTAAAAAAAAAAATCAGCTGCCGCACTCCCAGCCGGGACCATGTCGTCTTGCAAAGTGGGATGTGGGCGCATGACGAAGACAACAGCAAGCTTCAAATTTTTCACGAACACCTTGTCAGTCCCTGCTGTTGTCTTTCCCATGCACCCACATCTCACTTTGCATGGCAGTAGGGTTCCGGCAAAGAATGCAGCAGCCGATTTATTAAGTTTGAAGAGGGATACTTGGCTGACATTCAGTTTGACAGCTACGCGGTTCATCGGCACTCCCTGTTCGATTAAGGTGATGGCCAGAGTATTTTTCAATGGTAAGCTTCTTCTGACCCACTGTAATGCCGTGGTGATTTTTGTATGGTGCCAAAATAATTAAAAAGGTAGGAAAGTCGAAGCCCGAGCACCAGCTCACCGTACGTGTATCCTGCTCGAGCTCCGACGGTCACAGACGGCTGTGTAGCGGTAAATTGTGTGCGACGCGGGGGTGGGGCAACACACGTCATACCACCCTCCTCTCTCCTAGCATATGGCTGGGAATGCGAAAAAAAATTATCTGCGAATTATGCAATAACTTTGTATTTGCGGTACAGGTGTAAACTTTGTTTTTGTGGCCACTGGATTAACAGTTTCTGCAATTCTTTTGAAGATCCGTTCATAACTTTTTCAGTTATGCTGATAAAAGGCAGTGTGACACACAATTGCAATGCACATACGGAGTAACCAATCTGCACCAAAATTTTACCATGTCTTTCAAGATTACTAACAACCCTTGTAAAATTCGTCAAGATCCATTCGGAACTTTTTGAGTTATAGTGCTAACAAGCAAAAAATCAACCAGCGACAAACAAACGAACGAACAGATCAACACAATTTGGCCATTTACTCTTCGTAACACCTACAATTCCTGTAAATTTCATGAATATCCCTCCATAACTTTTTGAGTTATGGCACAAAGAATAAGTAAGCTGACAAACAAGCAGATGAACGAATTTCCACCAAAAGTTAACCATCTATTTCTGTTGCCATGCCTAACAATCCCTGTAAGGTTTAAATTGTAAAGATCCGCTCATGACTTTTTGAGTTATCTTTGTGACAGACAAACAGAAAACACGACAAAAGATAATCTCCTTGGCAAAAGTAATTACTGTAAATCAGGTTTTACTGCGGAGGCTCGCGCCCCTTGGAATCCGCGCACGCCCCCTTCCCCCCCAGGGGGTACGCGCTCCAGGTTAAGAACCACTGGTCTACAAAAGGGATTGTTTTAACGTATATTTTAACGCAGCGCATGAGGGCGAGTTCACACGTCATTCACCTCAACGCATTTGCTCATCCACTTGTTCGAATGCGCTACTGTACCCTAGAAATAGCAGAAAAGTGCACTGTTGTCTGAGTTTCAGTTGTCACCAAGTATGAAGACTCGAAGAGGTATCAGTAGCTTGCCTAGTGACACCTGCAGAGGAAACAGAGTTGACGGGTAACATATTAACAACTTTTTGTTGCAAGCACAAAAGTTGTGTTGACAACAACACTACCAAACTTTCGGACAAGTGGATGAGTGAACGCATTGATATGAATTACGTGTGAACTCGCCCTGAGAAAACAGTGTCAATATACACTTTATGGAACGTGAATCAACTACATAAATTTTCGCAAAGACTATAGTAGTTCCTCCATAAATATTCTGGCAAAAATTGTAGCCATACATTACTCTATATACCATATAGGTACAGGCCAATATAGGAAGGGATTGTTTAAGCACTTTTCGGCAGAAACACGAAAATGCAGTTAAGCTGCAAATTAAAATTGGTTACCCCAAAACAGTTCTCTTACTATTTCTTGTTATGAAAGACGAAAACTAGGCTAAGTTAATTCCATATCAAAGCCTGTAAGGTGACATCCCAAGATGCGATAATAACGTTTTTTCATGAGTACATTCATTATTGTAGTGCAAACCAACGGTATGCGAGCTATCGGCGCATCAATTTAGGAAAGTTAAGCTAGTAAGTAGGCACTTCACGGTGCACCTACGTTAAAAACTGTACAATAGTGTGCTCAGAAACAAACATATTGGTCTGAATATACTCTGACATAGCTCCAGAGGATAAAATTTTAAGGTATTGCTGCCTTTCACCTAACTAGCTAGAGATGAAGTTGATTTTTACCCATATAGCACACGAAAAAATGTCAAGGACAGATGCAGCCAATTTACTATGAGAACATACCAATTTATCACGTTGGCGCATAGATATATATCTTCAAGATATTTAAAGCGTGCCCATTGCCGCTACTCCATTATCTTTTGCGCAATAAGTACCGTTTTTGTTCACATTACTTTCATAAACTAACTGACGTACAAGAACAGCACTATCCTCGCTTGAGGGATATGCGCAGAAGAGTAGCCAAACTGTCAGGCGATGGGGTTACTTTTACGTAGTTATACGGTGCCATGGAGGTGGCCAACTTCTAACTACATATGTATTGGTTAGGTAGCAATAGATTTGGTTACAGTAGGTCAGGCTTCTTATGAATAGGTTAGGCTAGGTTCGGATACTTCGACTCATCTAGAAAAGTGCCAAATTTGATTTATTGACACACATACTCGTATGGTACTTGAATCTCAGGTAGACCACATATACTATATACGGGCATGAGTGAGTTTCGCTCAGCTACGTCCTACCTTCAAGCTTCCTTTACACTTACAAGCTTGCCCAGTGTACGCCGTTCTACATACAATTTTGGGTAGACACCCTTTGTATTAACCCTAGAACACTAACCATGGGTATGACCTACCCGAAGGCAGTGACGTCAGTATTGTTTCGCATGGACGCCGTGCAGAGGCCCACCACATCTTCTCAGTAGCTTCCGCTCCCATTAGGGCAGTGTTGGGGAAGCATGTGTCGTCTGGCTCGCTCTGCCCCTTTGTCATAACGGGTGTTTTGGGAACCACATACCCATGGTTGGTAATACAGGGTGTTGAGTAAAAATTAGAACATAGCAACAATTCACAGAAAAAAAAAATCATACAAGAAAAGTTGCTCACAAATGGCTCGTAAACTTTCAAGGCAGCCTTCAAGGTCCTGCAGGTCACTGCTGAAGGGGTGCACAAGATCTAAGTAACTGCAAATCTGTAGAGAAGACATGTGCAAAAAGACCCAATTTTAAGTTATAGAAAAAATGTTTTCTTTTTTTTTGCACAAAAGTATTTTTTAGCTAATATATGGCATCAAATGAGTGTTTTGGGTTGAAACTAAGCAATTTAAGTCTTCAGGTGCATTTCTACATACCTCAATCTCATATATAGTTGGCACACGTGATGCAGTGACTAAGAAACACAGCTATGTTGCAGACCACAGATCTGAAGCGTGATTTCTGGATGAAATATTACTGTTTTTGAACTGCCCAACCCTAGTAGGCCTACATCTGGAAATGTTTAAATGCTTGCATCAGAGGCCGTGGTACGCTGTGCTGTGTGTCCCTCAAAGTCGGACAAGAAAACACGCGTCAATTGTGTGGTCTGCAACATAGCTGTGTGCCTTAGTCACTACTACACCACGTGTGCCAACTTTGTGTAAAATTGAGGTATGCAGTAATGTACCTGAAGGCCTGAATTGCCTTGTTTTCCCAAAACTGTCCTTTGATGCCATAATTTTAGCTAAAAAAAATATTTTTCTATGAAAAAGTAATTTTTTCTACAACTTAAAATTGGGCGTTTGTACCTCTCTTCTCTACAAAAAAAAAAAAAAAAACACAGCGACTTAGGTCTTACTGGATCTTACTGAAAGGAGTTCGGGCCCTCTTCGGTCCCGGGCCATGCTGAGGCACCGCCCACTTATTCGCACTCAGCTCATCTCACTCCAGGACGCTTATGGTAGGCTA
>LQNS02020118.1:570920-594285 GCA_001587735.2 Parhyale hawaiensis | reverse complement strand
CCTTCTACTCATATATGACTTCAAAATATCGAAAATGCGCAATGGTCCTAAAAGCGAATTGAACCAATTCGTGTGCAGCGCTCAGTTTCTACTGAAGTAATGGTGGTGAAATTTCTAGGTTGAAGTGGGGGTTACAGTAAAAATTTATCAAATTTAAATACCGTTTAACTAAAAAATATTCACAAATCTGATTACATTCCTTCCAACTTCCCTCAACGTACACAACAATACTTACTTTAATTGATTGAGATGAGGCGCCCGGCCAACGCAGTCTCGAGCATCCGATTCTTGGTTTAAAATGAGGCGCTTCACCAACGCAGGCCTTACCGCCCAACTCGAACAAAGAGCAAAGAGGGGTCTATCACACCTTACCACAAGGATTTATTTTGCTGGAACTGAAGGAGGCTACGCGTGTCCACGCAAAGGCCCATACACATTACTCGTCGGCCTCAGTCAAGGCCCTCGCTGTCGAGGGGCCTTGCTTCACTCCACGAGGATCAACGACGATCAACGACGGACTTGTTTGCATACGGTGCACCACCATCCAGTTAGCGCCAAACGACGGACTGACTCCGTAGCTTCGTCAAGATGCGGCGCATCACCCTCGAAGGTAGCCTACCTATTACCGGCCGACTGAAACCGAAACGTAAACAGAGATCGACAGATGATCACGCCAAGGTGGCGTGTAGAAAATGTTTACTAGAAATATGAAGCCATAATTGGCGTTTTTTGTGAGTAATTTATACCCATGGGTGCCAAGTACAAGATAAGCTGGGGACCCTCCTAAAATCACGAGGGCAAATCTATGGCTGCGTAATGAAATATGCACACACTACATTGTGATGTACCAATAACATATAATACTTTGATATCTGTTTAAATTACTTCATCTTGAAGTCTAGCCATAAATGTTAAAGGTTGAGAATTATTTGTTGCGCTACTTTGATGGGAAACAGAGCCGGAACCGGTTGCGCATTCCTTTAGCATGTGATCTCGAGCTGAGGTTCTCCGGTTTTGCTTTCAAATCTTCTGAAGTGCACCGCCTTCTTCTTGACCTGGACCCCTATGGGGGCACTCATCCACCAGGTATGTTTCCTCTCTTTCTTCGGAGGGTGGCTGTTTACTTGTTTAGGATGAGGCGCATCACCGAAGTAGGCATTAGCGCCCTGGAGGTGGCTGGTGTGCTCGCAGCTCCGCTTGCTTCATGTTCCGACTTCTGTTACGGAATTTGGCGAATTCCGAAATGCTGGCGTGTCGCTCATGTGAAGCCTGTTCCAAAGTACTCTGTTTCGAACCGAACCTCCGACTATAGACCCCATCTCGATCACATCTCTTGTGTCAAAAGTTTATAGGGGTTGCATCGTCGCAGAGTTGATGGGGCCTGCTTTTTGTATAAAATTTATAATTACCATAGTCATCCACTGTCTGATTTTCTTCCGGAGCCATTTGCTCGGGTGAGGTATACTCGGCGTACCAGTGCTCTTCATGAGTTTGCCTTGGAACCGTTCGATGCCGTACGTACCAGTATTCTCGTTCGTTTTTTCTATCGTGTGTCGATGTTTGGAATGGTCTTGATGGCTCTGTCTTTGCTGGTGCTGGTATTGGCAGCTTTAAACGATCTGTACACAGAGCTATTCTGTAATCTCGGATCTTCTTTTTTCATTCTTTTGTTTTCTCCACCCGCTGGGCTGGTTGCGTGGGGGTTTGTTAACCTCATGGAGTTTCTCCGTTCCTACGTCGCCCGCCTGGTGTGATTTAATAATAATAATAATAATAATAATAAACAGAAGTTAACAAGTAATAACTTTTGAAGTTAGAAAGTAATAAACTTTGAAAAAAGTAACATATAAAATCGGACTAAGTGATCTGACGAAGATTTATTCTAGGTTGCTGTCACAATACAAGTTGCGATTACAGTTTCCGCATCGCAGTTTACTGTTTTCAGAGTTGCAGTGAATCTTCGCTTCAGAGTTGCAGTAAATCGAGGTTTCAGAGTTGCAGAAAATCGAGGTTTCAGAGTTGCAATACAATCGAGGTTCTCAAGGCCATTAAAAAGGGTAGCAGTGGGTGGCCCAGTGCGCCCGAGGAGCAGCATCGGCGGCGGCCCACTTCACGTCCAGAAGCGTAGTAGCTTGATGACTCAACCGATGCGAAGCCAACACACCGACCTCCTGGAGGTCAATCGAACGCGCTCTCCAGGAGGCGGGGCACATGAGGGCACCTCGTAGAGCGTAAGGACACCAGGGCTGCACAAATATCTGCGAGTAAATCGTTTGGCAAAGGCAAAATAATGAGAGAATAACCTTTAGTACTTGGTTTCGAGTAACTTCAAGCACTTTCAAGCCTTTGCAGAGAGCAGAAACACTACTAGTGAAATAGATTTACCCATTTCACTCTAGTCTTTGATATGATCTACGACCCGGTGCCCACTCAACAATTTTCGTTGGTACTAGCAGCCTAGAGCCAACTTAGCTAATCCGTTTACGCTGTCACGGCAGGGATTTAGCTTGAGGAAAATTTACTGAACGAAAAGTTGTTGAAAATCTCAGCCGTTATTGCAATTTTTACACCATAATTAGTGCCATATGTGAGCTTTCAACAGCTGCCCCTCATTGTGAGGAGTTTCAGCACACAAAGATTGATATTCTAAGAATTAGATCACGATGTTCATAGCCGTCAGGCTGAAGTGACCATCACTAATTTACAGTCGAATTCGTTGACTCGAGGCCGCTAGCGCCTACGACAAGTTGTTAAGTGGGAACTGAACTTGAGATACTTCCTTCGTTAGGACGCGGCGCATCACCCTCGGAGGCATTAGCGCCCCAACTTGAGAGGAGTTTTAATAAGTAGTGGGTAGGAGGGAGGTTTACTAGCGCTTCAGCGACATACATCTTTTCGTGCCGTAGGTATCGCTGATTTTGATCTTATAGCTCTTCTGCCCCATGTCTCGAGTTGTATGTAAACTCAGGTGTGTTATATTGGTCTAATAGAGGTCAATGCGCACTTTCTACAGAGAAACTCAGTGGAAACCATTTCTAATAGACAAAAAAATAAAAGAAAGAAACTGCGCGAAAAGCCAATTCTGTGCCGCCCCCTCTCCCCCCCCCCCCACTACCGGCGGTCCACCTCGCTGAACAGCAGGGGAAGCAATGAGGATATAACTTTACAAAATATCCTTATGAGCATGATCTACGACCAGATGCAACATCCCTTGCAGAAAAGGCGCTCGGGACATCCCTAGGAATCATGAGGTCAACAAATATCCCGACAGGGCTATAGGGTCCGCTCGAATATCTCCCTGAGATGATTAGCTTCAACTGTTCCATAAGTTCTGTCATGGAAATTTTGAGTGATCACTTTGAATAGGTTTCTCCTCACAAGCGCACACCAACGGAGCTTGAAAAGGCCGAACACACTATCCTGCAGAACCTTGCAATTCGCTGCTTGCGTCTTAATCTCGACCCAGTATAGAGGATCGAACGCTCACGATTGGAGTTTCGGACAATTTCAAGCTAATCAACTTAGCGTACAGTATAGATCGATCGAGATACTGTATCTCTAAAGTAGTCAAACAACAGACAGTGCCGGCAAAACTTCGATTGAAGGAATCTGCTTTTCAAATTTTGGCTTCGTCAATCTGATTGGGAGTTCGGCAGCTGCGCTTCTGCTGTCGTCTCTGTGCATTGGGCTGGCGAAAGAAAAAAAAAATCGGTTTCACTGAGTGCAACGATATCCGGAGAAAGCAAAAGGGACGTCAGGAAAAGGAAAACAAAATATTCAGGCACATTCATATTTACTTACCGACTTAAGCAATTAAAGGTACACCTATAACACCGACAGCAATACCTAGATTGGATCTGAGCTTACAAAGAACAATAATACCTTGAATGGTGCATGCCGCTTCGAGACTGAAGCCGGCGTGAGATAACGGGGAATTAACACTTCCAAGGCTTAACTTGTCCGAAACTGCAGAGAGGAGCTTTGGCTTTGTCCCATTAAATAGTGCTGCAAGTATTAGAGATTTAAAAACAACATTATTGCGGAGCCGGCTGAAAAGTCCAGTTCACGGAGATGGATTGAGCTTTCGCAATCCCTAAGGGCTGCATCACACTTGCGTTTTTAAACGCCGAGGTAAAGAAAACGCGTCGCAATTAAGTTTAGCTTACAATTGTTTCAAATGAAGCTCTCCACATTTGCGATATTTATACCGCAACGTTTTTCATTCAAAACCATTGCAATTGCGATGCGTTCTCTTTGCCGCGGCGTTTAAAAACGCAAGTGTGAGCGAGCCTAAGGGCAACCAACTACGGGCCAACGGCTGACACTCGATTTACGGGCTAGTTCGATCGGATTGTGCCAAGTCAATATAAGCCAGTCCCAGTCGTCTGGAAGTAAGACGAATGCCTTGGCCTCGCCCCTGTGAACTGAACTGAAGGAATTGACGGTGCATCAGTTGTGCATGAGAAGGCCGGAAACTGGATTATGCTTCATGAAATAAAGCATCCAGACGGCTCAAGCGGACTTTCGTTCTTCTTAACAGCTGCGCCACGATTCGTAGTTGCGAAACCAACGCTGCTATCTGAGGTGTCGAACGAGTGAGATCGGCTTTGACGAGCCAGTCGAACGGGCCTTATTCAGTTAGTTATGTAAGGTTTGGATTAACCCCATCTTAATCCCGCTCCAGAATCTAGTCTTTCACCCTATGTAGGTATTCACTGCACAGCATTCAACAGTGTCGCAGCATCGGCTTAAAAGTAGAAAAAAATTGCTCTCCGAGTTTTTATACACCAAAAATTTAAAAAGACACAAGAAGCATTAATATCTAGTAACATTTATTTGGTAAGCAAACTGAGATGAAGACTAACATTTTATGCAATTTTTGGCAGACCCACAGATGTGTCCACAACACCGAACCGATAGCGCGGTGACGTGAAAATACAAGACAAAAGACGTGCTCGATTGAGCGCCGAAATGAAGCCTCTGAGGCTCGACTTATCCGAAATTGAGGCAGGTGCGCTGGATTCGATCCGTTAAATTGAATTTCATGCCTTGATCTATAATGGGTTACCCTCGCAACTTCCTAACACTCAATCTTGCTCCGTAATAGGGAGTTTTTAGCCGACCCAACGTAAACACACAGCTGCTAAATAGGCACTTGAAATACGATGCAATGTGCCAAATCAAATTTTTCCATCTGCAGTTTCGGACAAGTCAATGCTCGAAGGGCTAATTCCGGTGTCCAATCGAACACGCCCAAACCACGATCGTCTGCAGCGGGCTTTACTCAAGCAGTGTGACCTCACTAACAACAATGTCTTACACCTGAAGGAATGTTGTAGTTCGAGACAGAAAAAATTTGAGTCAAATCAGAAGAGCTAGTCTGACTAAGATCGAGTTCAGCTGTAACTAAAAAAAAAAAAATAAATGAAGGAGCCGCCAACAATTTTCCTAAGAAGATTACCTACCTGTTATAATTTACGAGGAAATATTACACAGCCACAGGAAGCCGGGCACTTGCGGTCCAGCCTCACGGCAAAAAAAAAAAAANAAAAAAAAAAAAAAAAAAAAAAAAAAAAAAAAAAAAAAACAATGGTCGAAGGCCGAAGTCCTCGGTCCGGCCTTTTTATTTACTCTAGCGGGAGAAAAAATTTGTAATATGTGTAACCCAAGAAGATCTAAAAGGAAGGAACGCCATTAGATATAAATGTTCTGGCTAAGGATTTTTTCTTCCTTTCGAAGGCTGCTCCCTTTCTACCAATCACAGGCTCCCAGCCAACCCTTCCCACCAGTCACAGGTTCACAGTCATTCGCGCAGCCAATCAGTGAGTCAACCACACTTCAACCTTACCGGAACGTTCAGCTTCGGTTCTGTGCTGCCTTCTCGGCCTGCGTCGATCGGACACGTGACACACACACGCGTCCTCAACACGAAATTACTGGCCAGAAAAGCTACCGACGTATACGGGGATTTGGGCACTCAACCTGAAATTTCAGTCCATGATGCGAAATCAGTGACCTTCCGTCATGTAATTTTACATCTATTTACATCAAAGAAATGGGCTTCCGTCATATAAAAGCAGTGGCCTTCCGTCATGTCATTTTACGTCTATGTACACAAAAGAAATGGTGGTTACCGACCAGGCCTATGAATGAGCTCTATGTATAAGTACATAATTACATTACACAGTGAATTACGAAGTAAATGTCATTAAGGACACAATTTTATAACATATACGATCATAAGCGTCTGTATCATACATGCCCATTCATTACATCTAGCTACAGACCTAGTAAAATAGAGTATTTGAATGGAATATAATTCATTAAACGGACATATAATTTTACAATGGAGAGTAACGGTAATAATAACAAGAGATAAACTGCACGTTGATAAGAGTACGTGAGAGCAAATAGTACATCTACATTAGAGCAAATGGTACATCATTGAACCATACACGCGTCCACTTCCGATAAGTACCACGGGTTCATGGTACGCACGATTTAGTATTGGGGCACGCGCGATGGGGGCAGCAAAATTAGGCTTGCAAAACTTGACTTGTTTGAAACCTCAGACAAGTGGTCCGGCTTCAACCCGTTTATTACCTCCGCCAAGGAGGTTAGGTTTTCGTCGCGTTTGTCTGTCTGTCTGTCACCAAGATAACTCAAAAAGTTATGAACCGATTTGGACAAAATTTACAGGGATTGTTAGGTATGTTAGGAGGAACAGATGATTAAGTTTTGGTGAAGATATGTCCATCCGTTTGTTCGTTCGTTCGTTTGTCACTGTTTTTTAATTTTATGCTTGTTAGCACAATACCTCAAAATATAATGAATGGATATTTTTGCAATTTAAAAGGGTTGTTAGTAATGTTGAAAGACATAAATGATTAAATTTTGGTGCAGATCGGCAAGTTCGTTTGTGTGTTTGACTCATGTTTGTCATAAGGTTTGTTAGCAGTTTAACTCAAAAAGTTATGAATGGATCTTCAAGAAAATTGCACAAGCTGTTATTACTATGAAAAGGCACAAATGAATAGATTTTGGAATTTATACAAAGAAAATTATGGTTTCAGAGCCAATTTGAATTTTTTACTAGCATTGCCTCGCTTGGCGGAGGTATGCGCTCTCAGAGTGCTCTAGTTTCAGGCATTGGCTCAAAGTCGATTAGCAGCTCGAGACTTCAGAGAACTCAATGTTACTTCGTAAAAGGGAAATTTCAATCGGTTCAACACAATCGAGTTGCTTGTAACACCTGCAACACGAGTTGCTTGTAACACCTGCAACACGAGTTGCTTGTAACACCTGCAACACGAGTTGCTTGTAACACCTGCAACACGAGTTGCTTGTAACACCTGCAACACGACTGAAAGTGACAAGTGACAAGTCAAGTGTGCTTGGCTTAGATCGACTTTGACGACGCAATCGAACGAGACCTCAGTGAAGCGTTAGCCGATTTCAGTCCGATAAGCAGGAATAAGTGAAAAAAAAAAAAAATTCCCTGGCGGTGGACAAGTCGTCATGGGTGCAGTGCTGTAGTACAGTCATTTGCTGAAGTGTAAGACGAATCTTCAAAAATGATTGCGGCAAGTATAAATTATTCCACTTCTTGTTTGTTATGAACGTTTATGCTATCAGTTCTGGAATGTTTATCGGTGCAGAGACAGTCAGTGCGTTTAAAAATCGTCTTGACATACACCGGAAGCAACCCGATAAAGAGCTACGAACTCCTCCGTCCATAACTTTTAGAGTTATGGCATTAGGAAAAATGAGGCGAACAAACAAACGAAAGAACATATCTTCACCAAAAGTTAATCATCTGTTCCTCCTAACATACTGAACAATCACTGTAACTTTCGTCAAATCCATCCACGACGTTTTGAGTTATGTTGGTGACAGACTAGACAAACTAACAGACAAACCCGAGGAACACATAACCTCTTTGGCGGAGGTAATTAGCAAAGGTATGACTTGTACGAAAACTGTCATACACGACGCAATTAGGAAATTTGAACATTATGCAAGTTATTTGATAGAACAAGAGCCGGAAAACCAAGGATAATGCCCAACAGATTTGCACAATTGGGAAAACTCAACGCACCAAGCTCAGCTACGCGCTCTTAAAACACTCATTTCATTGCTCATGACTGGTCCACACGCTAGTAAAAAAAATGAGTTTCCTCAGCTAAGCGTCAGAACGTTTTGTTCAATTCTCGTAAGCCCATCTTTGAGTTAGCCAAAAATAGGTGTAAAAATGTTCACCGTCAGTTCAATTTTCTCTGCGAGTGCCGTTACTGAAGTTTCCGATATCTCTTTAATTCGGAGGGAATTAAAACTCAAAATTCTTTGCGAGTGTGTGCTGTTGAGATGGACACATCAACGCATTCACACGCGGAGATGACGAAACTCATTCTCGTGACTAGCGTGAGTGCAGGCTCTAATGCGAATACCACACGCTAGTCAAAAGAACGAGTATCGTCATCTTTTCGTCCCAATGTGTTGTCGTGCCCATTTAAATAACACACATTTGCAAATAATTTTGAATTATAAATCCTTCCATATATAATGATATGTTCGAAAGTCAACTCACGGCACTTCCGGAGAAAACTGAACTGACGGTAAACATTTTTTCACCATTTCTTGTCAATCTCAAAGATGTGTTTACATGAGTTCAACATAACGTTCGGACGAAAAGATGACGATACTTGTTCTTTTGACTAGCGTGTGCCATCGGCATTAGACGCTTCGAAAAGAGCAGACATTCAGAACGCAAAAGTGTGAATATTTTCGGAATATTTCGGTTACCCTTCTACGCCATATTTCAAGAGACTGCAATTGCACTTGGTTGTATTCCTTGGCTTTCCAGTTCTCTGCAGACCCAGACAGCTTCTCTCATTTTCAAGTTTAGTGATAGATGTGTGCACCTATGTCTTGCTACAACTAATAGTTTCGCTAATTCGAAATTCATATTATTATTAATATTATTATTACATATCTTGTTTAATCTCTGTAGCCGCAACTCAGGCGTTTCAACAGAGAAACTACTTGTGCAGTATCAAATACCGCATATTGGGTAGGCTTGGTGGCGACGTGTACTACTACGGGCAAGGAAACAAGGCGCAAAGTATAGTAGGAGACACTCAAGTGGTCGGCCCCTCTTGTGTCCTTCCATACGAGAGAGACTAGAGATGTCCCGCGTACCAGGTCGGTTATCTCGATCGACAGCCCACCTCACGAAATAGATAGAGGAAAGTAGAGAACCTAACTAACTTTACAAAACTGACCTTGTCAGCAGGAACTGCGGCCAGATGCAACATCTCCTGCGGATAAGGCACTCGGGATTCGAAATTCAGAGAAACTTGCTCGTGTAAAATAACTATGTCGCTCTTTGAACATCAGACTAAAACATTAATGTCTCATTTTTTCGGGAATGTGTGGAAGGTAGTTACGTAGGAGTTAGAGTGCTTCACCAAAGAGAGTCAACCTAATTAACCTAAGCCTATCCCCCCTGACGGGCAGCATACTCTTAACTCATCTACATCAAAAGTAAAAATTTAGCAGTTTTCACCCTTTAATTTCACGGCAGTGCAATGGAGTGTGAAGCAACTGACAACCGTCCGATGCAAAAGAATTTAACTAGGAAAAGAAAGTAAATTTTTACTTTAGAGCCTGTGGAGAGTTACAAGGTATACTGAATGTAATCCCATGTATTTTCATGTTCTGAGTCTAAACATGACCACTGTAGATTAGATCAGATAGGCGGCAGTAGACAAACCAAAAGGCCCATTCCCAAAAAGACACCGGGACTTACACCCCGGTCCTCTATGTGCTGTAGCCGTCAGAAATGCGTAGTTTTCAAGATACTGTATTTAACTTTGAAGTTTCCATAGTTTTTCTATGGGAAAAAATAACTGGTGTCATATAGGCTTGTTAGTGACCCCATAGGAACCTAACCTAGGTTATGGTAGTTAAGGTTAGGTTAGGTTTGGTAAGGCAAGGTTATGCAAGGTTAGGTTAGGTCCGGTTATGTTCTTATGGGATCGCTAACAAGCCTACATGACGCCGATTATTTTTTCCAATAGAAAAACAATGGGAACTTCAAAGTCAAATATCTGGAAAACTACGTGTCTCCGACGGCTCCGACGTATCAATTCGGACTTAGCACATGAAAAAACATAAGATTACATACAGTATACCTTGTAGTTCTCCACAGGTCCTAAGTAAAAATTTACCCAAAAGAATATCTCAACATTAAAACTATGTGCTACTGATGCCATAAACATGGGCAAACTTGGGTGAAAGAATCGATCTTAAATAAAATCTCATTAGCTCTAAATTTTCTGAAACTTCGGTCAGGAATGTTGGTTTGCTGCATACAATTTTTCAATACATGACTTGACAATCCATATCTCTAATCAAAGTAAAACATAGCTGTTAAATATTACTTGTTGCGCACGAAATTTACTTCATACCGTGACACACATTACTTAGCACATGCAAAAGTAAAAATACAATTTTGAAGTAATACTTGATGTACACAATTGTTTAATAACCTGATTCACTATTTACATGCCTTGTAAAATTTGAAATATAATTTTAATACTTAAAATATAACTTGTCATGCTGATTTTACTCACATTTGTACCTGATGTCGGGAAAGATAATATATAAAAATAATTGCTATGGTACCTATACACAAAGTGCGTACATTTACAGTGGATACAAGTACCTTAATTTGGTACAGGACCAACCTATACATTTATGAAAATTATCATATACAACTATAATAACGCTTACATACATGAATATTAAGATTAAAATAAAACTATAAATTGATCCCAGAGTTCTTTATCTATCATATAAAACGTTGATAAACATGAAAATATAGTTAGGCAGCTACAGACTGAATATTAGATAATAGTATTCATGGTATAAAAAGAAGACCTAAGCTATATATGTAATATGTTGAATAAGGCCTATGTAGTAAAAAAAATTCAGCTTCACAATTGACGATGGATGTCTTTTAATTTTAAATGCACGTTTGTGCATAATAAATATGTTTTAAGACACATAGCCCGGTTCTTCTTTTGTATTACGAAAATAGCACTAGTACCTTCATCATTTTTTAACCGTTGAACAACCAATCACAGGGATAGTAGTCAAAAGTGTCAACAGAGATTCAAAGAGTGCGGTTATCGCAGGTTCGTCTCAACTCTACTAGCATGGATTTTTACTAGAACACACCAGTGTTGAGACGTCAAACAGAGGGACTTTCCAACTGGCTCTTTGCACTGGCAGCTCATCAAAATTCTAGATTGAATGGCAAAATGAATACCTCGATATATTGCACTCACAGCATGCGAGACGATCATTTACGTATACTTTCATCAATTGCTCCTGGACTGGATGCCCTAGTACGCTCAACTTATCTCCACATTTCCTCGTATATGAAGCGCGTTAGGTGGACCTACGAGGGACGAAGGGACCAGGAGAGCCCCACGTCCACGTCGCTCATGGGACGCCATGGTTTCGTCTCTGCTACCGTCCGCTAGGCAAGCCAAACGGGGCTCAACCCTGTACCAATTCCGGCTTATCTGGGGAAAGCAAAGTGCTCGGCTCATCACCCGTAAGACTATCGCCCGCGGTGTGAAGGATGGACTGACGGTACTGAGTCAAGAGTTGCAAATTCAATGCCGTCAATTTTGATAGCCAGCTGACTCTAGAGTTTTGGAATAATTCACATCTAGGTCAACCCGCTTGAAGCTTGAAAAGATTATGATGATGGCTCAACTCCTACCTCTTTTTGGGTGACCAAACAAACAAACAAACAGTAGTACAGCTTCAACGATAACAATATCCCCACTCTTCACTACACTTGCTGGAGATAAACACTGGACAAGCTTAACTTGTGGGAAGTGTTCGATTGAGCAACTATTGATTCCTCTAAAAACTTAGGCTGGTGAGCTTGGCTTGAATTTGTCTCGCCACACCCGTCGATGAAGAAAGACGTGTAATTAATAGCAGTTTGGACGCAGAAGACGATTAATTACTTGCAGACAGGAGTAGAAGTAGCAGTAGAAGGATTATTGGCCCAGCAATACTAAGTCGCATCACCCAACGTTGCTCAACTAACCTAACGCACGACCGTAGCTTCAGTATCTGCGCTTCTCCAATCTGCGTTTGCTTTCAATGTCTCATAAATTTTCTCTGCTCTCTTTATAACTTTAGATTCAGAGACCCATTGAAATTCCTCAGTATATAACCATTTAATACATCAAACAAGGAAGTTATGTTTTCGTCGAAGTTTGTCTGCCTGTTTGTCTGGTCACCTGTCATCAAGACAACTCAAAAATTTGTGGAAAGATCTTTAAGAAATTTACAGGGAATATTTGGCATGGTGGGAGAAACAGATGATTAATTTTCAGTTTAGATCCGTCCAACCGTTTCTTTCTCTGGCTATTTTTTTTTTTTTTGTTGGTCACACGACTCCAACAATTATGAACAAACCTTCATGAAATTTGCAGTTGTTGGGAATGTTACGAAGTAAAATTGGCCAAATTTCATGACGATCTAGTCCGTCTTTCAAGTCTATCAAAACATAACTAAGAAAGTTATGCACAATCTCCATGAAATTTACAGGATTTGTATAAATAAATGATAGAAGGTACAAATGACAAAATTTTGGTGATAATAGGTTTGTTCATAACATCTACTCCCTACAACATAGGATAGGTAAACCTATCTAACCTAAGCCTGTACCGCCCATCCTATACCCCTAAGGGGCCTTCTATAAACGTTTGGAGTCATGTTACTGAAAGACAGGCAGACAAACGTGCCCTTATTGGCTGAGGTAGTGAAAAAAGAAAATAGTTGGCCAATAGGAAATCCGGTTTGCATAACAACTGATCGAGTGTGCTTTGATATCTGCCGCAAATTTAATGCATAGCTGAATTAAAATAATAAAACACGGATGGTATATAATTGATTACCATGGGAGTAGTAGTAGTATTCTCCCAGGTTTACCGCCGCACCCACACAAAGTGTGATCCAAGCAGCGAGGCGCGATGCGGCCGCCGTGGGGCGTAACACACCACGGACGACCAAGTGTTCAGTGACTCATTATTTGTATCGAGTCGGCCACGTGCGCTACTACGGGCAGGGGAACAAGGCGCAAAGAGACGGAAGAAGACACTCAAGTGGACGGCCCCTTTCGTGGCCTTCCACACGAGAGAGTAAAGGTGTCCCGCGTACTAGGTCGGCTATCTCGATCCACAGCCCACCTAACGAAACAGAAAGGGGAAAATAGAGAACCTACCTAACTTTACACAACTGACCTCGTCAGCAGGAACTGCAGCCAGCTGCAACATCCCTTGCGGAGAAGACACTTGGAACTCTTGGGTTCGAGAGGCCCAAATATGTATATTGTGGCAAGGATAGAGCTCGCTAGAATATACCCACCCCTAAGGGCGATTACCGCAGAATTTCAATGAGTTTCGACATAGAATGCGCAAGAAAAAGAGATGGGAGAAGAAAAATTTGTGTGATCCTGAAAGCAAGCGCAAATTTGAGAAACAGGGTCATAAAAACTAGGCAAGCTCTTTGGCAAGAACTAAGCGAATAGAAGATACGTCCGAGCCTTATGATAAAAAGTTTACAGGATACAAAAACGCCTAAGAAACGAAATATTTCCCAAGCCACTGTTGGTGAGATCAGTACATGAGATGAATGTTAACTTTCTCAAATTTCCACACATGAAACTACGAGGTTTGTTGCCACATCTGTAGAAGTACTTCGAGATGAAAGTGTTAATGCTTTGCAGCAGATTGGCTCAACACATCCACAGATAAATAAGAGGGCGATCACAAATTTATAAGCTCGAAAGACCAAATAACATATAGCACGTTTCCAAACTAGAATGGCGCAATGAGAATTAAAAATAAAATATACAAGGAAATGAGTTCTGTAATCAGTAATCAAAATAAAAGGCCATGACATTGATAGTTCGAGCCTCCGTCTCCTCGAGAAAGACGTTCTACCAGAGGAAGAAATAAGTAACGTACAGCTTGTTGATAGAAAAGTGGAACTCATGCATGACGGTGTTTCTCCAAAAGATCAACAGAAAGTCCGGAAAGAAAAATAAGAACAGAACAAATCCCCATCATTATAAGTATGAAAGTACAGGGAAATAAAAGGAAAGACGTCCAGAAGGCCTAGCTAAGGCTAAGGTAATCTATTAGTTCCTCCTTAGAGCGCTGCTCCGCAAATAGTAATAGTAGTAGGAAAGGCGACTCCACGTAAAAATTCAAACCGCTGTGTACAGAATATACTGAAAGAAGGTGTTTTGTTTTATCGACGAGGCGCGTCTTTGGTAAGCAAGTGCGATGAGTAAGGCAAAGTGCGTCAGAGAAGATGCGGTGCGTTGTAGCAGACGAGGTGCACTAAGAAAAGAGTATCTTGTAGTAGATGAGGTGCATACAGTCGGATGCTCACGTACGACTTTTTGGCGTTTCCAGCCGAATCCGAATACGTTGCCGTGATCATGACTATAGTTTAACCTTAGACCACACCACACTTCATGAACTCTATGGTCTGATGTATTTCAACAAAGCGGCAAAAAAAAAACAGAAATGTAAAATCTTTGTGAATTCGAATTCGCAGAGTACGTGGAGAGATCACCTAAACTTTATCACTGGCGGTTACGGTAGTGTAAAAATTGTATCAGTTTGAAACTGTATAAAGTTTTTCGGGCAGTTAATCATGTGCAAGACGAAGCCGTGGCTGCAGCATGATAACCAAAGTAATCGAGTTTGCTCTATTCTGGTAACACCGACCAAAGTCCTAATTGCGCACCCAACTTTGAGGCGGATGAGACTCCCTAAATGTCGTAGATCAAACAAGGTGCCTTAGCTTTGAACTAAGATAGGGTATAATAGCATTGCTTAGGTGCATTGCACCTAGAATAGAGGAAACAATAGCTAACCGTAGAACTTCCACGGGTCTCCCTAATTTTAATAATTATGAACTGGTGGACTATATTGAAGGCTCGGAATCCTGTTTATATACAATAATTTTCCCTGAGCGTGGCCTCCTCTGTATGTGACGGGGCCCCATAGCGAGTGTATGTATTAACAATGTTGACTATTGACTGATAGGCGTATTTGAGAACCTCTTGTGTTCCTAATGAAAGTTATATCATTATTATCATTACTAAAACGATTTTTTTTGCTATTTACACGCACGTATCTGTCCAACAGTTCTCCTTAGAAAGTCTTTTCCAGTCTCCTGCACATGTTCCTAAACTAGGCCATGATTCGAACTAAGGTTGCATTTGTTACCAATGTGGGTGGCATTTCTCTGCTTCGAGAGAGCCGTACCACATCAAGAGACAACAGCTTCCGTTACTTCAAGGTAGCTGCGCCCAAACAGCAAGTAAATGCGGCGCTCACACACAAGTCTAGATCGTACTCTGCGAAGACGGCCACGACTCCAGCAACCACACGGCACGGTTGGATATGTTCGATAAAATATTTAAAATGTAATTAAACTGCGTGTAAACACACATGTGCAAAAACGAAGTCCAAAGAAGGAATTGTTTAAATTACTGTGGGTCATAGATTGCACTACGCTTGAATGCTCGGTCACAAATCCCTAATGGAGAGTACAGTTGACTGACAGACTTCAATAAAATTATTAACCATAATAACAAAAATTAACAAAAGACCTCCAACAAATTATTGTATCTACTACTATTATTAATATAATATTCAAAAGTTTCAACTTCCATTTCCACAGGTGATCTCGTAGAAGAAGAAAGAATAGACAAACAGCATGTCGACAGAAACGAGGAACCCCATCAACGAGGATGTTCCCGACTAAATTTTAGGACCCCAAACAGACTTAAAAGTAGGGATCAGTATTGTCTCCTCGGATGGCCAAGGCTCATGAATATGGTTTTTGCCTCATCAATAGTCGACTTTCTGTTGAACGTCCCTAATTAGCTGATGAACATTACAGTTGACATTACAGAACGGCCCACGCAAAATTTTGAGGGTTCATTTTGTTGTAAACATAATGGTGGAATTTGATGATGGCAGAGAGCAAAGTAGTAGTAGAAAAATTACAACCCCAGCAATACCACGTCGTATCACGCCGATTTGTTAGCGATATTTTCTCTCGACTTTTCTGTCGGCGGGGGTCTAGTTTACCGCGAACGCAGATGAGTTCTATTGGTCTCAAAGTGATCAGTGCGCTACTACTGGCAGGAAATAAGGCCGAGTATATTCAATACCGCACGACACGGCTATTGGCAATTGCAGTGAACTTTTTGTTTCTATTGTAGAGAGAAGGTACCGTGAGGGTTCCCTCAGCAGTAAAATCCTGTGCTGGGAGCAGATAACCAGTGTTTTCAAGCTGAGATTAAAGGGCTGTTTGTAAATGTGGACTCTAACTTCTCTTATATAGTTAGTACTACTTAGTTTTGGCTCCCACTTGCAAGCACTAGGCCGTCAAATATGGTATAACCATTCGGGGCAAATGGCGATAAGGACATTTTGGGGGCAAAATATGATCTCGTCCTCACACATTATTTTTCAATGTAAAAATGCTATACAAAACACTGAAATGACTGCAAATAAATGCTCGAAGAGCTTATGCACTCATTCCTTGTCCATAGAGATTCTAACTTTCCTGATGCTGAAATAATTGTTTGACCCCAAAATGACCCTATCGCCATTTGCCCCGAATGGTTATATTCGTAGGGAGTGCGCCATCCAGTAAGGAGTACCTTACCTTACCTTTGATGATACTTCGGACGAAGTCCAGGTGACGTAATGCACGCCATCCATCTTGGGCGGTGCTGCTGCATTCCGTGACCACAGTTCACGGAGCCGTTTACAGCAGATTTATCTGGCACTTTCAGTAAGCATGCGTCCAGGAAGTTTTTAAATTTCGCAGTCTCTGTACCGGTGACATTTCGAATGTGACTAGGCATTTTGTTGAATAATCTCGCCCCTCCGACCACGAAACTATTAGAACACTTTGTGGCTATGGCATCACCACCAGGTTTGATCGGAATTCGCACTTCACAAGTGCGACCAATACGGTCCGAGTGTCTGGCCTGGATTCGCCCATTGACGTTGACAGTAATTCCTTCTAGAATTTTCCAAACATATGTTATCGTAAAGCGCTCGAATTTCGTTTGAATTTAGAACATTTGAAGTTGAGCAAGTCTTTCGTGATAGTTTAAATCTTTCAAGCCTCGGATTTTGGCAGTGAACGATCTCTGGATAGCCTCGAGGCGCTCTAAGTGCTTCCGTTTGCTCCGCATCCAAAGAGGTGAACAGAATTCAATCCTTGACAGTATCAGTTGTTTCCATAAGGTGAGCAGTGTGTCTGCCTCTCGTGAAGAGAAAATTCGAGGCACCCATCCGCTCCACTTCTTGCCTATGGTAACAACTCGAGCCACGTGATCGTCAAAAGTGGCATTATCTTGTATTCTCACCCCAAGATCCCTTAAAATTTGTTTTCCCTCGATTTCGCTCCCATCTCTCGTCGTGTAATACGTAGATTCAGTAAGGGGGAAGTTTTCTCCGTATCGTAAAAGTTCAAATTTTGATTCGTTGAAGGTCATGTTGTTAACTGATGTCCAGTGAAAGATATTGGTTACATCTAGTCGCTCATTTTGTACGTCTGCCATTGATTGCACCGCTGCTAATATCCGTGTGTCATCAGCGAACGATGAGGGAACTGCAAACTTGCATTGGTGCCCCATATCATTTATCATGATAAGGAAGAGTATTAGACCAAGCACGGTGCCTTGTGGTACTCCACTGAATACTGACTGCAGTTTGGACACTTTATTATTTATAATTACGCTTTGGGTTAGGTTTGTCAGAAAAGCTTCGATCCATATAAAACATTTTCCACGGATGCCCAAGTTGAAGAGTTTGAGCAGCAGTATTTCATGGTCTACTTTATCGAATGCTTTGGCAAAATCTAAATATATTATGTCCACACTTTTGCCTTGGCATAGTAGATCGAGAATAGTCATTACGCTCAAGCAGCTGAGAAGCGGTTGAACGTTTATGGCGAAGGCCATGATGATTTGATGTAAGCAGGTTATTGCTTTCTAAGTGATGTACTTGGTGTTTTCTAAACGCCCTTGCAAACGTCTTCACTACGTGGCTGGTCAGGGAGACAGGTCTAAAGGTGTAGTCTAGGACTTACCGCGATACCACGAAGTCATATTAGACCGGCAGAAAAAAAAGTTATCTTAGAGTATAGGAACACAGTGTTGATAGCCAACTTCATCAACAGCGGATTTGTGACAGTGCATGAATATTATAATATGCAAATATATAATATTAGGAATTTTGTGACCTCAAGGACGGACTGAAAATCCTGAATTTTTACGGGATTCAACTATTCATCAGCTGAGATAACGCTTACAAATGACAACGATAAGAGCGCTTAAATGTATTACTGGCGAATATTACGCTATATTTCGCCTAGGTAAAACCTCAATTATCGCCCAAATACTATCTCAATTTTCGTAGGCATGACACTGCATGAAACGGGCTGAATTAGCGCTTCTCGATGGTAATGAAGTGACATGCCGACCCTTTGCAATGTTTCGGTCAGCGGTAACAAACGTCTTCAAAAGACAAGGCAAGGGCGCGTTAAGCTAAGCTCATAAGCTTTAATTTTCCGTAACTCTAGACAGGAGCGTTGGTTTCGCAACTATGCATCGTGATGCACGACTTGGTCGGACGGACGACAGCCGAAAACTCAATTAGGCCCATTGCCAGCGGGCACAAGTTTTCTGCCAACTCAAGAATCTACAATTTGGCTTCAGTGGCTGAAATCCGATCCAAAGTGACGAAGCCAACGCTTATATAAGTGAAGCGCCGGGTAATTTGAAGCTTTCGTGCTTAGCTTAACTCACTAACCGACGACGCCAAAGCTGCCGAAAAAAAAAAATTGTCACGAGCTACCTCACTCAGCAGGCTTTGTCATGCGTCGCTGTACAATGTAGGCGTCTTCAACTTGCCCAATTAATCGAGGTAATCTAATCCTCTTAGCCTAATCACATTCTAAGCTCCAATGCTGGGTATTCGATTCGTCACTTGCGGTCGAGTTTCAGGTGTTAATCCCAATCGCTTTGCGATTACCCCAAAGTGGCACAATGAACGCCCACGCTTCATGTTCCGGAGAAATTAGATTAGATTATTGAATAGTTTAAGCCTCCGTCTCCACAACTAAGGTGATCAGACAGAGGAAGATATAAGGGACATATAACATGTCGATAGACACGGGGAACCCATGTACGAGGGTGTTCCCACACAGGATCAATACGCATGGGAACAGCAAGCGGGGAAAGAAGAGGAAGAACGGAACATCATCAGCAGCAGTATGAAATAGAAGGAAGCAAAGTGGGCAAGAAATACAGACGTCCCGAAGGCCTATCTAATGGTTAAGGTAACCTACACAATCCTACTGGGGCAGAGTTTTTTCACGGGAGTATTTACAGCTTCACAAAGTTTGATGTGGGGCCCGAATTATAAGATTCTATAGTAAGGTTACTGAATATAGCCAAGGAAATTCAAGCGAAGTACAAATTTACAACTGCACAAATCTGGATCTACAACTACACAAAAGGAGTACAACTGCACGTTAGAACAAACCCTGCCCTCGGGGCTGCTGGACAAGTTAAGCTGAACAGATAGAAATATCTCGACAGCAGGGTGCGAACTGAAAACCACTTCCTTTTTCTTCGAGCGGCAACACCGAACTCGTAGCAATAAATGTCCTCAAAAATCTTCAGCCGAGTACAGTAAATTTTACTGTTTAAGTTTTCAATGTGACTCCAGAAGTAAAAAGTTTTTAAGGGTGAGCTTTTGCGGCCACTTACTGCCCAGCCACAGGAGTAAAAAATGACGGAGACTTACGGCCTCCGGCCTTTTGTTTACTCTTACGGCCGCAGCCGGAAGTTAGCGGCCTCCGGCCGATTTTACTCATGAGGCGGCTCTGACGTTTACACTTGACTATTACAATACTTGAAGATGGAGAGATGGCCAGTGTTTTTGACCTGAACGTGGTCCAGATTATTATTATACAGTATTCTGAAGTTCAAGTCTCCGTTTCCACAATAAAGGAGATATCACTGAGGAAGAGAGAAGGGATACCTATATAGTATGACGACAGACACGTGAAACCCATGCACGAGGGTGTTCCCACACAGGATCAATGCGCATGGGAACAACAAGTCGGGGGAAAAAAAAGAGGAAAAACAGATGGAAGAAAGATCAGTTGGAGTATGAAATGGGAAGGAAGCAAAGAGGGTACGAAAGACAGACGTCCCAAAGGCCTAGCTAACGGCTCAACTACAGGGTCCTCCTTGGGGCGCTGCTCCCCATAACATAGGATGGGCAAGCCTAAACTAACCTATCCCTGTGGCCCATCCTAAGGGGACGTGGGGACGTGGTCGGGAATCGTTGGCCGTCCATTAATGCTTGCAACTACACAATCCTTGTCATAAATGGTTTTGAGTAACTTGACCAGCGGCAGTCTTGTAAAATTTAAGATAGTGGTGAAAGTGTTTGTTTTTATTACAGGAACTTGACTAGTAACCTGTCTTTGAGAAAATAGTAGGAAGGCGGAGGAGTTTCCATTTAAAGAACTCGACTACTGACTGTGTTTGAAAATATTAATGACGTAAAGTAAGTTTCCTGTTTAAGAACTTCTCTGCTGCCCATCTCCAAAATTTAGGAAGTGGAGAAAGGTTACAAATCTTAGGAAAATCAAAGTTTTTTTAAGAAGCCTGACCATCACAGTGACTGTTTCGAAGCTGGATAAACTTTCTATTATCTTTCTTCTAGAATTTTGCTTATGAGAGGCATGCAAAATTTGTATAGGAAACCTTTCTGACTGGTCATAACTCGTCTGTTTTGTAAAGTCGAAAACCAAACAAAAATTATATGCTGAAAATTTTGCACAGCCTCCCAACATACATACGAGCAAAAAATATTAGACATAATATAATGAGCAGCTTTTGAGATAAATAACATACCTATACGAAACTTATATCCAAAATATTTAACCTAATGAAAATATGTGCCACAGTAAGATTCAAAAACCAGTACTGCACGAAATCTCTAACATTCTGGAGATTTCGAGACTTGGTTTTCAGCTAGATTAGGTTCGAGTCCAGGTACATTTGTTCAGACACAGTGTACTAGGTCCGACGGAAATTAGATACGTTAGGTATTGATAACACTATTCTTTCTTACGATAAATAAAGGGTTATTTTACATATTAATTGGTTCAGTGACGACAATTCGTTTCAAAGAGTGAAGAAGTAATTACATGAAATCCCTGAAGTTGAGGGACTTCGTGAAACTACTCGTTTCACAATCTTACTGCAACAAATACGCGACGTGCAAATCATACTTTCTCAATAGCTGCCACCATAGAGCATGTGAAAAATGCAAACTACGGAACTACGTCAGTGGATACGGTTTGTACTTGAGAATTTGATAAAGAATAATCAATATCTTCATCTCTGTACGGCGGATCAGTAACTATTTTTGAGACTAGGAATTCATTAACTTCATTATCGCTAGGTAAACCTACAGAGTCTTCACCTGTTAAAGATTTCAACTTGGATTCCCGCTCAGTCTTTTCTGCTTCCACACTGGTAACATCCTGACTAGTTAAGGGTAAGGAAGGCTGGGCGCCAGTATATTCCTTGGCATCACTATCACGCGTGGTATTTTCGTGAGAAGCAGCGGGTGAAAACGTAGGTCCATCACCTTCACTACAACTGCCTTCAATTTCTGTTACTACGCTGGGCGTTGAAAACTGAACGTTTTCACCGGTTCTACATGAGGTATCCTGGTTTATAACTATTTCAGGTACAAAAACGAGTTCTTTATCCTTTACAGAATCCACTTTAGTATCTTTAGTACTACTACTATTATTATCATTGGTACTCAAATCGCGGACAAGAAATTGGTTTTCGCTCTCTTCTTCATCACTGATCACGCACGTGCTGTCTTCTACTATTACAATTTCAGGTACTAGCATCTGGTCTTCGTGGTCCTGCTTGCTTTCTAGCGATGCGTCTTGTTCAATAACGATTTCTGGAACTAGAATTTGCTCCTCAGGGTCTTTATTAATGCCAGAGGATGGAGCTGCACCTTCACCCGCACGTTCACTTTCACCAGAAATATAACCTTCTTCCGTGCAATCCAAATCGCTGATGATGGCTGACGTAGAGTCGATGTTGGGTGAATTTCGAGCGCTGATATCTGAATCCGAGCCATTTTCATCCCCGTGCTCGGCAATCTGCAGCGACAGCATTTCACCGCAACTTGGAATGTTGATATCGTCATCATCTGCTGGGGTGGAGATGGTAGAAACCTGAATCAAAGGACACATGGCGGAGGGGGTCACCTCGCGACCAAGAGCCAACTGGGACGGGGGTATACTCGCGATCTTGATGGTATCCGCAACGAAGCGTAAGTCAGCCATCTTTTCATCGCCGGTTCCCGATTGAGATTCCTTTTCAAGGGTTTGAGACAAGGCTTTCTGGAAGCTGTCGCAAAAAGGATTGCTTCTCGGATCCGTAGGAGTAGCACTGAAGGGAGTGTTACTCAAAGGTGTCATGTTGGTTGGAGTGTCGTAGGCCGGGGTGAGCCGGCATGGGTCAACTGCCGGAGATCGGCGGGCATTCATGTTCAGTTCGTGGTCGTTAACGAAGCGGGAACGGGGAAAGTAGGGATCGGAGTGGTAGGGTCGGTAGATCGCGGTAGACGGTCGATGTTTCAGTAGCTTGGTGCCGAAGAGGCGACCGTAGAGCAGCGACTTCAGGGCGTGCCGAAAATCCTAAAAAACAAAAAAATAAAGTCAAGGCACGAATGCTGAATGGCAAGTACAGTTGTTTTTCAAAGAAATTAGTGCATGCCCTTAAAAAATTGCAACTGGAGGCACAACTCTCCACATCCTAAGCAAGCCATCTTTGAAAAAATAGGAGATTCTCTTACTGTCATAGCAATTAGCTAATTATTAAATTCAGAAGTTTAAGTTTCCGTTTCCACAACAAAGGCGATATCACAGAGGAAGAAAGAAGGAACATATAGTATGAAGATAGACATGTGGAACCCGTGCCCCAAGGTGTTCCCACACAGGATCAACGCGCATGGGAACAGTAACTCGGGAAAAAAGAAGAAGAGCAGATGAAAGTAAGATCAATAGATTAGATTAGATAGGCGGCAGTAGACGAACCAAAAGGCCCATTCCCAAAAAGACACCGGGATTTACACCCCGATCCTCTATGAGCTATTGCCATTATGTTAGTAGAATGTAGAGG